>OX465381.1:3133495-3445204 GCA_950004255.1 Mesopsocus fuscifrons
GATCGGAGGTATAATTACAACAAACCGAAGGATTCTGGCGCTTGCGGGCAAGCCCAAAATTATAGGTCACAGCTAGGTACCGTGCAAATATAGGTACCTAGTTATCTCCACCTTGTGTGTTTAGGCACCTTGTTTAACATGGGCAGCTTACCTATAGGCTGGATTTTTTTGGGATTGAGGAACTCATTCATAGATTGGGTTGGACCTCCAATAGATGTGATTTTACCTTTTGACGGTACCTTCTGGGAAGTCAAGTGTGGTCAGTTTCTTACCTGGAAAAAACAAAAAGGGTTTTGGTTAGATTAAAGTTAGATAACAGAATAAGGGTGCGTCTCACCATACTCGGTTAACGGTTAAGAGGACCTGACGATGCATTTTTTGCCGATCATAAGATTAACATTGCGAGCGGTGATTCATTTTCAAGGTTTACCCTTGGTTTAAAAGACACAAAATTTTGCCTGTACCTAGCCCTAACAATGTTCTAGGGAGTGTTCGAAGCAGATTTCCCAATTTCTCACTGGTTTCTTTTATTGCAATTGTTTTGCAAATGCTAGCATCACATACCTCAAGAAAAGTGCTGTATCTCAAAAACCAGTAAAAAAATGGGAAATCTGCTTCGAACACTCCCTAGAACATTGTAAGGGCTAGGTACAGGCAAAATTTAGTGTCTTTCCAACCAAGGGTAAACCTTGAAAATGAATCGCCGCTCGCAATGTTAATCTTATGGGCGGCAAAAAATGCACCGTCAGGTATAGCGGACCCTTAACCGAGTATGGTGGGACACACCCTAAGTTTTTTATTAAAAAAAAGTAGATTAGGTACAGCAGTCATTCTCTATAACGACTGTCTAGGGGACATTTAAGGTCCCTCGCTATAGAGAGGGGGCGTATCAAGACGTTATAGAGTCACAAAAAACAGTAACAGTATACCAACCGCATTTAGTTCATACACAAGGGTTGAAATTGCTTGGAAAAAAACTCCCGCTATGTATTATATGAAAACGTCGGGATATTATTATAGTTTCGATGAAATTTACAAAAGCAAAAAAAAAAAAAAAAATTAATTAATAATCATACCCTCAAGAGTAAGACTGTATTTTGAACTCTCGGCAATTTTTTTTGAACAATGAATAGGGGATTTTTGTGACAGCTTATACGGCAAACGGCCGTATAAGCTAGATGGACGACATCCTTGAGAATGTGGTAAAATGATTTAAATAGCCCATGAGGGGTCATTTGGAAATAGAAGGCAAAGAATCGCATGGCGGCGGTGATTGATTACTACAGTAACGATTCGTGAACGAGTTGAAGCTATGAATGACTCGAATAGCTATAGACGCTACAGAAATAGAAGCCTTCGCGGCGGCAGGGGAGCCAACATAAACAGAATATCACGGGGTGGCTCAGTCCCCACACAGCTGTTCTTTAGACCCAGGTGCCAGAGTTCGATTCCTGGGATACTGCCCACAGCGAGGGGTTAACCACTCCAGGAATCTCGCTGGGAATCTCAGGCAATCATTTGGAAATCTTTATGAAATCTCAGGGAATCTTCATGCGATCTCAAGCAATCTCTGGAGTGGTGAACAAGCCCAGCAACTAGACCATTTCAAGAAGTATCCACCGTGCTCAGCTGGCAGCACTACCAAATACCAGCACTGTGTTAGTACACGACGGAGACCTACAGTTTTAGGTGGGTTCCGAACCACCACAGCCTCGATATATATTTCTCTCGACATGCTGAACGTATCAGAGGTGAATGCCGGTCAGAAAAATTTTTATAGGATCGGGATTGCGACCCGGCTCTTCCCAAGACAACCCAGACATTTTTCCCCCTCTTGAAGGTGTGAAACCACTAAAAGGAAGTAAGGGAAAGTGGTTTCTGGTTAGCTTATCGCTGGTTTTCCGGTTCCAAAGGTGGGAAAGTAAATTGTTAGTGATTGGAGGTGGGGCACGGAAAGAAGCCACGAAAGCAGCTTGTTGCTCGCGCGAGCCCTAAACGGTTCATAATTAGTTCTGACACGCAACTCCTCTGGATACCACTTGGACCCCTATACATACCTTACCCATCTGTCAGTTAAGGCTATGCTGCCGCTTGTGATGCATTTACACCGCCCATATGAATGGCTATAGCAACATACAGCTACATAATAGCAATTTGGCAACCCCGGACGGCGTCCTGGCTCCCTGGCTGGAATGTGAGGTTCGGGATGTCAACTCAGGGATGGCTGGTGCCCACACACGATACTTCCATCCCCGCATCCCTGTGATTTGTCTTTTGTTTACTAGAAATTGATGAAACCTTGATTTTATTGTGATAATCACAGTGTTTCGTCTGTCTCCTGATATATTTCAATAAATCTACTCCAAAACAGTTCTATCTGACTCCAGTTTGCAAACATTACACAAGAAAAACAAAGAACAATTATCGATAAAGTATAGTCGATATAACGAATTAATGCAAAAAGGGCATATCATCAACAACTGGACGCCCAACTGGGATGCATGGAATTCAGTCAAGTTGGAATTCCAAGATCGGGACAGCATCCCTTCCAAACTGTCCATCCCTCCCTACTTCGAGGCGTCCAGGGATGCATCCTCGTCAGGACGCCGTCCAAAACCTCCCGATTCTGGAATTCCAACCCGGTCGAATTCCACTAACTTGTTCGTCCTAATGTTGCCGATAACTATTTTTCACTAGTTGCTTATCGTGCAGATAAAGTCAATAAATTTTCCCAAAAAAGTAGCCAAAATTTTAACAAACGTTAAACATACACCAGCTATAAGGGCGCTATCGGCGGGATGGTGAAAGTCACTAACTTTTCTTTTGGACAGGCCAACGCTATAGTGAACTTTTAGGGCGCACTAAAGTAGACTTTAGCGACTGGTGAGAGCCACTCTATGTTTACATGTTATATTCCGGAGAAAATAAATATACAATAGTTTCAAGTTTCAAGCAAGGGGAACAATCACGGTATTCTGTATGTTCAATCCCAACATCCAAACATAAGTCTGGAAATACATAACATGGGAAGTTCGAATCCTTTCAAGGGCGAAATCCCATGTAAAAAGCAAACCGAGTTCAAGAGAACTGTTTGCATGTTTTTTGTCATTCTGAATCAAGTAGGGTAAAGAGGGGGAAGCTGGACCATTGAGGGAAAATAGTCGAATGCAACATATTTTTCACATGTTTAGCTTACTGGAGAATTGGAACTATAGGGATTGGGAAATATAGTCAGCGACATTTTGAACCCTTAACAACCAGGTCCCCCCTCTCCTTATCTCAAAATGTAATACGCTTACGTCTGAATCCACCCTAACAGGCCAGGGGCTATGTTTTTATATTTTGAATATCTGGATTCAAAAAAAAGGCTGCTCAATTCTCAGCCTTTTCAAAAGTTCCTAATTTTCGGATATCATTTCCTCTGGCAAAAATCAGGTATACCTACCCCAGGTAGGCCCAGGGAAGGGCAAGATTCACTAGAAAAAAGTCTCGTCAATCAGGGATTCGATCCCAGGCACTCTTACTTCCGTGGCTCACTGCCCGGTCAATGCGCTAATGCGCTGTTCAGTGGTAGGTACCACAAAAATATCTGAAATAATCGATATAAAACGTGTATCGATATATCTATAGAATAAGAGCAACAATGTCGTCCTATTGGCTAAAGGCCACGTCACACAGCTGTGACGTAAGACAATAGAAATTCTTGGAGCGCTCCTAGTCAATAGCCCGCGTAATTTGCCCCAAAATTGAAGAAACTTCGAAATGCTTGAAAACGCATTCTTGAAAGTTTCAGACTATTTTTAGGATAGTAAATAATTACTTTGTTATTTTGAATTGTCGTACATAAAAATATCTACGGCGAAAAGCGTTCCATTATGTAAAACGATACTTTCTCGTCATCCTGGCTTGCAAAAAAGTAAAATTGACAATTTTGGCAACCAGCTCCTCAGCCATCGTATTAGCGGGGACCTACAGTTTTAGGTGGGTTCCAAACCTCGAAATACAATTCAATTGACAAGCAGAACATATCAGAGGTGAATGCCGATTAGAAAAACTTTTTGGCAGGATCGGGATCGAACTCGGCATCACTACAAAATCGACCACTTGGTGCGCCTACAAATCATAGCCACCTCTACAGTGTCGGGGATGGAACAGTTGGACAAACACAGAGGTGTGTTATGTTTTGCCATGGATAATAATTCAGAATTAGTCACCACAATACTTGGTGCGTTCCGAGTTTTTTGTCAGGACGGCGTCCCGGATGACGTCAAACGTTTGGAAGGCGTCCAAGACGCAGTCAGCGTCGCTGACCGCATCATTAGCCAGCTATTCTCCCATTTGTCGCAGCGAGGCCCGTTGTTATTGTTGACGCGCCGTCAAATCTATATTGCAAGCCACCGTCATGCCTTGACGAACCCCATTATTACTAAAATGGCGGCGAGATATAGGTATGATACGTGGAATGAGTTATGCGATCAGTTTTTAGGTCTTTTTCTGAGTTACCCGCGAGGGTTTAACCACTCCAGGAATATCATTGGGAATCATTGGACATCTTTTTGAAATCCCAGGGAATCTTGGAATTTTTTGGAGTAGTTACTGGTTCATCTTTCTATGGATATCGTTGGGAATCTTTGGAAATCTTTATGGAATCTCAAGGAATCTCTAGAGTGGTTACCCCCTCGGTTACCCGCTAAACAGCCTAGAAATTTTAATTTTTTCAAAACTCATTGAATGGGAAAAAGTATTTACCTCAGGAAATGATTCGATAATGTAGTCTGATGGCTGACATAGTTTCTATATTTTCATCATTTTAGATTCTGACTAAATAAAAAGTTATTACACTCTAAAGTGGCAGGAGTTTAGGTTGGTATAGGAGGTGAAAATACCGAAAATGACGTAAGCTTTGGCTACTTCTGCTAAGCTCCGCATCTTCTGCTACCTATCTCACTGTAGGAACCATCGATATATCAGTCTGACAAGGCCACAGCTACTCTACTGTCTCAACTATGAAACCGGAAATCATAATTTTCAACCCGCTATATCTACGAAGGGAGAAGACCTTTGGAACAAATTTAGGTACCTACAACACCGCTTAGAAGTCCTTTACTGAGGCTGATATACATTTTCGATACCATGCAATAACAGCTGAACTAAACCCTCCTAACAAATAGCGGGATAACAGAGTGTGAATATGCTAGAATGCAATAAGAACTCAAGCTGGCCCTACTAAATTTGACAAATCGCAACACGTGATAATTTTGGTTCCGCTAGGTTGGCACTCATGATGACGAACGGCCAACATTTTAGAGACAAATGTCTGCCATTTCTAAGCCCTGACAGTTTGGAGAGAAAAGTAATACTCGTACAGTCTCTTATATTCTAATTTCATATTTTAATGACATAATTATTATTTTTCAAGAAACGTTCAACACAGTGTATGACCTTTTCTTTATTACCCCGTTGATTTTAGTAGGGGTGGCCATTGTATTAACCCATTATGGCTCAGAATTATTTCAGACTTCTCCTTAAGGGTCCGCTATACCTGACGATGCATTTTTTGCCGCCCATAAGATTAACATTGCGAGCGGCGATTCATTTTCAAGGTTTACCCTTGGTTCGAAAGACACAGAATTTTGCCTGTAGGTACCTAGCCCCATTTTTTTTTTACTGATTTTCGAGATACAGCACTTTTCTTGAGGCATGCGATGCTAGCATTTGCAAAACAGTTGCATTAAAAGAAACCAGTGAGAAATTGGGAAATCTGCTTCGAACACGACCTAGAACATTGTTAGGGCTAGGTACAGGCAAAACTTTTTGTCTTTCCAACCAAGGGTAAACCTAGAAAATGAATCGCCGCTCGCAATGTTAATCTTATCGGCGGCAAAAATGCATCGTCAGGTATAGCGTCCTCTTAAAGTAGGTAAATTATTGCTAATTTTTTTCCAAGAAAAAAGTTGTTTCAAATAAGTTTTTGGATAGGATGCGCACGGTTCTCGAGATAATGGGGTGGTCCTGTAGGAACAGCTGAGCACAAGCCCTAGTACACAGATACTGCCAACCATTAGTGCTTTTTTTTATTTCTACGGTCTTAAAACACGATGGGGACCTACAGTTTTAAAATATTGGAGGGAAATCTATTATTTAGGTTTCTATCTGGTTATGCACCTGAAACTTTTGGGATAAATTTAGGTTTCTACTCGTAGGTCACCGCTCTCTAGTTCCATTGACGAATATATCCCTACTGCACCTGGAACGCTAACTTAGACCAATAATTGAAACCCTGAAACACTTACCCATAGCCAGGGCGAGTGATTTTTGTCACAAAAAAAATTGTCCAAAATTAACCGATCGTGAAATCACAACATAGCCTCATGAGAGTCATGAGTAATGACGTTAAAAAAACATTATATTTCAGAATATTCAAAAATCCAATAGTTTTCTCACAAAGTTTGGAATAGGAACGTAAAAAAATGGTGAATGTATATTCAGGCTTAACGCTGAAGAAAATGATGGTAGACCAAAAGGCGATTTGTAAGTCACCAAAATAACTAAACAGAAAAGACTGGGTGTGTATGAAAAGAGCTAAAACGCAGAGTATTAAAAGCCCGCAAAATTGGTATCCCCACAAAAGCTGTGGGAGCCCCGGAAGGCTTCCAACTTCCAGGCTTCTACTTTTTATTTGCAGATAAAAGTTTGCTTTTCCCCAAGTTCCCAATTTTTTTTAGAGGCCGCTTCAGCACCGCCGTATTTTTTCCCGCGTATTATTCATTTAGCTGACGGAATTTTGGAAAGACTTGGCGCGTTTTTGAAAATTCAGCGGGATCGCTTGGTCTTGTTAGGTTGGGATCCAGAGCCGGTTTTCCAGTCGGTCAGGCTCGATTCAGGCACGGTTCGATTGAACCCTCTACCTCCAGAGGGTGGAACCCCCCCCCCCCCCCCCCCACCTTTAGAGGGTGAACCCCCCTTCTACCGCTTACCGCCATTTTGATTTTTTGTTCGCCGTTCGCACCTTTTTCGTGGATACTTTGACTGCATGCTGTTTTTTGTCAAGGAAATGTATATCGAGGCTGTGGTAGTTCGGATCCCACCTAACGGCTAGTATTCAGTTCAGAAAAAAAATTACCTGAAAAAGCCACGTGAACCACTCCTCACGAAGCCGGGCCAGTGCGAAAAAATTATCCATTTTCCGAATCAAAAACCGATAAACCACTTCCTATCAAACAAAATCCAGAGGAATAGTTACTGAAGAACCATCCCTCTTCGCGTACCAAACTTGGACTGACCTAGACCAGCTAGCAGGTACAGAAGAGCGATGGTCGAGGGTAGGTCAAGTAAAGACAAAAATAGACCGTACTGTGTAGTGACAGCCGACAACAGGGTAGGTATGCGAGGGAGGATACAAATATCTAGGCTATTTTTAGGCATCTTATTGTTCGCTATCTCAAGAAACCATGTCAACTTGCCGAGGGGTAACAACAGTTCCATGCAAATAATCGGCTGGCCACACAAATAAGAAATCTTCCTCGTCAGGACAGTACCCAGGCAGCTATAGTCCAAGTCAGGCTGGGAGCGTACCGATTATTCATAATTTCTTGAAGATTTTCAGTTGACGCCGATCCGGGTTTAAGTTCCATATCCTACCATACGCTAAAAATGCCAATCCGACCCTGAGCAGATATTTCCCTGATCAAGAAAAAGTTTTGATCAGCCCTAGATTTGCAAGAAATTATGAGTAATCGGTACGCTCCTAGCCTGACTTGGACTATACTTATGCTGGATTTCACCACGCTATAATGTAGACAGTACACTATAGTGTATCCTATCGTTAGGAAAGGTTACTACCGATTCTGAAGAAAATCGGTTGAAAAGTGCGCCGTCCAGGTCAATGCCACATACATACATACGTACTGACACGGAGTACCTGACCTCTTCTAAAAATTCCTGTGGGCAAACTTTTGGTCGCTGGAAAAAAGAGAGATGGTTTTCATATTCCGAAGGAATGGACGTTTCCGAAATGTATATGCAAGTTTCAGTCGCTTTTGAGGTCTGGGAGCAATGACGGTTCAAAATTGAGGTTTGCCCAAAATTGGCCCGGACGATAACAATACTTTACGTACACTTGTTCGATCCCAACAAACAGGGACCTACAGTTTTAGGTGGATTCCTAACCACCACAGCCTCGCTATACATTTAACTAGACATGCTGAACATTATCTACGAAAAACTTTTATACGATCGAGGCCGGACCCGGTTCCTTTGGAGACCAATAGACCACTCGGGTATGGAGGGTAGTTTTTGAAAATCAGCCAGGCGGGTATATGAAGCCCATGATAATATTTATTGATTAGCAATAGGGCGGGTGTCAGCGAGAGACTAACACCATTCATGATTTTATGATTTTCTCATTTATTTAATCACGATGATGAATCGACATATTTGTTTTCTTCACCTACGCAGGGTGGTCTAACACCCCTTTTTTTCCTGTACATGGTTGTTGTCATTGTCCGTAGGCCATCATTGGTGTCTTTCACGCCTTACCGGCCGGATAAATTTACCGGCTACTTTATCGGGAAGACATATTTCCTGCACGGCAAAGAACTGCTGAAAACTACCCCTAAATAACAAACTATTTCCCAATAATAGTCCACTTTGGACACCCCTGGGAAGCAGCATCAAAAACACAGGTCCTCAGTCACGAGAAATGTAAGGACAAGTATTTTCGCTGGTCCACCAGATAGACACATCATAGGCTAAACACAGGGTCGTGCCTTAACCAGCTACCGATTATCTGGAGTGAGTCACCATGTTTTCAGGGTTACCATGTTCTAGTAATCTTCCAAATTTCATTTTCGTATTCACTACTGATGCCTTAAGAGGACGCTATACCTGACGATGCATTTTTTACCGCCCATAAGATTAACATTGCGAGCGGCGATTCATTTTCCAGGTTTACTCTTGGTTGGAAAGACACAAAATTTTGCCTGTAACTAGTCCTAACAATGTTCTAGGGAGTGTTCGAAGCAGATTTCCCAATTTCTCACTGGTTTCTTTTATTACAACTGTTTTGCAAATGCTAGCACCGCATACCTCAAGAAAAGTGCTGTATCTCGAAAATCAGTAAAAAAATGGGAAATCTGCTTCGAACACTCCCTAGAACATTGTTAGGGCTAGGTACAGGCAAAATTTTGTGTCTTTCCAACCAAGGGTAAACCTTGAAAATGAATCGCCGCTCGCAATGTTAATCTTATGGGCGGTAAAAAATGCACCGTCAGGTATAGCGGAATGCAGGGTTCCACCTTTTTTGATCTCAGTCAAGGCACAGTCGAGGTTTCCCCTAGACGATGCGGTCTAAGAGCCTAACCAGGAAAATGGAACCTTCGTCTTCCTTTGCCTTTCCTACCCCTACAAGTATCACCCCGGTGGAAGGTTGAAATCGATGACAAATCCCCCTTCCTTCCATGGACACCAAAAACTGCCCCTTCCAATAGTGCGGAAATAAAAAGGCGACAGCAGGAAAACCCAATGATCCTCCCCCCCCCCCCCCCCCCCCTCTCAAAAAAGGAAACGTCAAACCCATACCAATATTTACCGGACATCACCTTCGAACCCTAAGCCCCCCCCCCTTCTTAAAACTCAAGGAGAAAAAAAGGAAATGAAAAAACAAGCGCGTGGAAATTGACCAGGAGTTGGACCCCCTCCATGTTGTTTTAAGGGGGACCCCCATTTCTTAAGGGGTCTCTTCCATCCCCGTCTTAAGGGTAGGTCAATACTGAGCCAATGAGTGGGAAAATTGGGCGCCCTTTGTGGAATTTCTTCGTCATTTGTTGCCACATTTACCGATTGGCCCCCACGATTTCACACCCTCCATTGCCACTGATCTACCGAACTGTTTTACTTTCTCGCTAGTCATAAGAATATGTCAAGGAAATTTTTTTCGAATGCATAGATGGTAAGTAAGCCAACTGATTGAAGATCCTCTCTATAACGAACAGCCTCTATATAGTCCTTAGACAAACCCTGACACCCTATATGGTTAGTCGCACCCAGGATCCTTGCCACATGAGTCAAGTGACAAGTAGACCCTTACGAGGCCGAAAAAAAGTTTGTCGTTGCCGGGATTCAAACCTAGGCCTCTCCAGACAGCACGGTCTGAGGAGCGCATAACCGATTTTAAATAAACAAAACAATGAAAATGTTTAATATCCCACTTCCGTCGTCTGCTCGAACACTCAAAAGTACCCATGTTCTAAGGGTGGCACCTAGTCACCTTAAGAATTTTAAATGTCAACTCCACACCTTAAGAAGACTTCCCAATCCACTAAAAAGCGTAGACGAAGAAGGACTTCTCAGGATGACAGTGAAGGGTCACATAAAGTGCTATTGATTTTTACGATGGACACTCAATGACCACCCACTAAGTTATCTGTCACATAACATTAACATTAAATTAACTACCAGTTAAAATAATGGAGAATCGTTATGTTATGAGGAAATATATCTATAGGCAGGTATACGAGCATAGCAGCGACGGGGACCTAGAGTTTTAGGTGGGTTGCGAACCACCACAGTCTCAATATACATTTCTCCTGACATGCTGAAAATATCAGAGGTGAATGTCGATCAGAAAAACTTTTTGTCGGATCGGGATCGAACCGGTGTGACCCGGCTCTTATAGTTGAAAGGCAACCATTTAGTCCACTCGGCTATCGAGGCTGTAGTAAACACCCCTCAAAATCATTTATTTAAAGCCCCTTGTTTGCCACATCCCCAATTTCCTCAAAAACATGAAAAATATTTCCATCACGGCATCGCGTTTTCAAAACAATCTATTATTATCGTGAATGATAGTAGAATTACAATCCTTGATAACTGCTACCTACAAATAGTCCCTCCCTTCTAAATTTTACAGTGTTTTGCCAACTGCTTAACCTCCGGTTATTTTCTATAGGGGTTGAAGCCCCTAAAACAAACAGAATTATCAGTGCCCAAGCATCGTGTTCCAATCCAGCAGGTCCACTCCAAAACAAAGGCAGCACCAGCTCCCCAGCCTTAGTGCATGACGGGGACCTACAGTTTTAGGTGGGTTCCGAACCACCACAGCCTCGGTATACATTTCACTCGACTTGTTGGTGTCGGAGGTGAATGCCAATATTGACAAAGTCTCTATAACGAACTCCGGGACGGTCGCTATAGAGAGACTACTGTATAGTCAGAAGAACATACACAAGAATTCATCTAAACTATAAAAAACATTTTTCAAGCGAATAAACTTTTAGAATTTTTTAGTAGATCGATAAAAAAACAGCTAAACAAAATCGGATTTTAAAATTATTTTAGAGACGAAGAGAAAAAAAATTACCCCAGTTCTATCACGTCAGATTATAGGAGGTAGATAAAGTAAATAATAAAAGAAGTCAGCAGGCAAGGGCTGAGTGAACACACGTAAGGGAGGCGGGGGTGAATACTTAATCACTTAACTCGCGAGGTGACATTAGCTTTTTTGAGATTACGGTTTCTAAATCTCCAAATCTCTCGCTCTTCTCCGAGAAAACCTCGAAAACCACTTTATCCCGGCTTTGGCCTTTTTACCCCCCCCCCCCCCCCAAACACCACGCCAGACGATAAGTAGTTAAGACTGGAAGGGTGCGTCCCACCATACTCGGTTAAGGGTTAACCTCCAGTTAAATTCGGTTTTTACCGTGCTTGGAATTTAACTGGAGTTTAACGTTAACCGAGTATGGTGGGATATGTTGAATCTTTATTTGTTTTCCAATACGACATGTTCTAAGGCCACTAGGCCCTGACCCATTTTATAATCCTCCCCATACAGCGAGCAAATTTACATGGTCTCTTGGAGATTGTTATAGAGAGAGACTGCTATAGTTACAATCTCTGACAAATTTTTTATATCTTGATGACACAAAAAAGGTATATTATATTTTAGACAATATAAATAGCCAGCGCAGTGTGAAATCAATCAGACGAACAACTAAAATCGTAGAACAGTTTGAACAAAGGGCATTTCCCTCTCCAAAATAGTACGAAGCACTAAAAAAAAGTCGTAAGAGTTAAATTCAAAAAAGGGGGAAGCAAAGCAAAAAATGTGCATGTAACTAGCCAGCATTCAAAAAGAAAATTAAGGTACGTAAGTCCCACCGTCGACGCTTAAGGGGAGGCAGGGTAGACGGCGGTAACCAGTTGTTAAGTCTGAGAGAGAAAAATAGGTCATGAAGTGTTTTCAAGTACTCCACCCCCCCCCCCCCCCCCCCCCCCCCAACCACGCTTCTTGACATATTCCTACTCAAGGACGCTTAAAACAAAGGGTCGATGTTTCCGACCTACCCAAACCACGAACGGATGTACTAAGTCTCTGTAGAGGGGCGGGGGACAAGCTCAGCAACTAGACCATTTCGAGAATTATCCATCGTGCTCAGCTGGCAGCACTACCAAATACCAGCTCCCCACCCATCGTGTTAGTACACGACGGGGACCTACAGTTTTAGGTGGGTTCCGAACCACCACAGCCTCGATATACATTTCACTTGACATGCTGAACACATCAGAGGTGAATGCCGAGCAGAAGTTCTTTGATAGATTCGGGATCGATCCGGCGCTGTCGGTTTTCTTCTGAAGACAACCCTCTAGCTAGATGCAAAAGGATCGAGGTTCTAGTCCAAAGCTGTCAAGACTTTTTCTAGTGATTGTTAAGTAAAAAAAAAAAAAAAAAAAAAAAAATCACCACTTTCTTTCGGGAACACCCTGTACATTTATCACTAGGGGGGTGACGTATTTGTAAGGCTCTCACCGACCTAATAATCAAACTATACCGAAAACCGTGACTAGAGCCTGCTGATATCTTGCACCAGCCTCTAGTCAAAATGCACAGCTTCCTGCAGTGGGCCAGGCTCCTGCAGTAGGGTAGCTAATGCGGGGAGGCGCAATGGTCTCCTCCTATGATAGACAATTTGTTTGAGAAAGAAACAGTGTTCTTGTCTTCTTAAGGGTCCTCTATACCTGACGGTGCATTTTTTGCCGACCATAAGATTAACATTGCGAGCGGCGATTCATTTTCAAGGTTTACCCTTGGTTGGAAGGACACAAAATTTTGCCTGTACCTAGCCCTAACAATGTTCTAGGGAGTGTTCGAAGCAGATTTCCCATTTTTTTTACTGGTTTTCGAGATACAGCATTTTTCTTGAGGTATGCGATGCTAGCATTTGCAAATCAGTTGCAATAAAAGAAACCAGTGAGAAATTGGGAAATCTGCTTCGAACACTCCCTAGAACATTGTTAGGGCT
Organism: Mesopsocus fuscifrons; assembly: GCA_950004255.1. Taxonomy (NCBI): domain Eukaryota; kingdom Metazoa; phylum Arthropoda; class Insecta; order Psocodea; family Mesopsocidae; genus Mesopsocus; species Mesopsocus fuscifrons. Next base: position 3,146,794 of record OX465381.1, read on the forward strand.
AGGTACAGGCAAAATTTTGTGTCTTTCCGACCAAGGGTAAACCTTGAAAATGAATCGCCGCTCGCAATGTTAATCTTATGTGCGGCAAAAAATGCACCTTCAGGTATAGCGTCCTCTTAACCGTCGTTTTTAATACGTAAGGTGACCCTATCAGACCCTTCTCTTATACACTAGCACCCTCTTCTTAGCCTGTTCTTTCAGAACAAAAGAATAATGTTTCATTCTCAAACGTGCCTGTTTTCTTAGGATAATAGAGCAGATAGACAAGTCGCAAGTGCTCAGGGGAACCTTGCTTCCCTCGCCGGCCATGTAGGTACACGTAAGGCAGAAAGAAAAAAATCACCACTTTCTTTCGGGGCCACCCTATGAATTTATCTACACAGGGATGGCATGTCTGAAGGGTTGGCACGGGAGGCGCGGCTGCCTCACTTCTTTATTTTATTTTTCCTCAAATTTTTCAGATCTTATAGCACAGATAAGGACAGTGGGACATGTTCATGTGGGGAGGTTCTAACATACAATTTGTGGGCAATCTCCAGGTTCTTCTCAACCTTTTTTTGGAGTTTAATGACGTCATAAATCGTGCCTGTTTTCTACCGCTTTTCGTTTTTTTTTTCTGCATATAAATCAACATGTCGTACTTTGTTTGCATTTGGGGCCACGAAGGGCCACGAACATACATTCGCTATTTGTTTAGGTTTTTACGCCACACTTTTTGAAGAAACTATTGGATATTTATACGTTCTGAAATATAATGTGTCTTTTTAACAGCCGAAATTAACAGGCTATGTTGTGAAACTTGTGATTTCACGATCGGTTAATTTCGAACAAAACGTAAACAAACACGACTGCGTATAAATGCCCTTAGGGTCACCACAATATTTTTTTTCGACTATTTTGTGTGGGTTTTGAAATGTTCTGAAATATAATGTGTCTTTTTGCAGTCAGACACTATAGCGGCTATTTTGTGATATAATCACTCGATCGTAAAATCACAAGCACAGCCAGTTAATTTCTTCAAATACCCAACAATATCCGCCATGGGCGTAGCAAGTCCAAAAACCTGGGAAGCCCCCCAGACCTTCTCCTCACCTGGGGGGTAGGCATGGCTTTATGTGACGTTATGTGTAGGTCATGCAGGGGGGGGGGGGGGGGGGGGGGGGTTAGCCCCCCAGACCCCCCCCCCTTGCTACGCCTACGGTGTTCACACAAAAATGGAGAGAAATACCATTTTGCTGTCATGTGTCACATGTGTTTTTTTTAACTCTTAGTTTTTCTCCATTTTTTCTTCTTTCTACCGTCGTTCTTCTTTACACATGAGTATTTATCTTCCCCTTTCCATAGCGTGATTGTCTATCTTACTCCCCCCTCGTGACTTATACGGCTTACCAGAACGTGACTAACCTGACTTACACAATTTGTTTTTGCTGTTATTCTTTGCCCTGCATGTTACTGCCCTTATACCTTACATAGCATTCATGAAAGGACATTAAATTTGAATGAATATTTGGTGTGACATCCGTGATACCAACAAAAAATTACTGCTACCGGGATTCGAACCCAGGACCTCAGTCGTGAGGGTGTTTTCCCATAGTCAACTTTTGCTGGAAGGTTTGGAGAACCGAACCCTGTGGGCTATGCAAAGTAAGTATGCCTGAACCTTTTTCAAAAGGGTTTTTTGTGTGTAGGTACCCTCGGGTTCTGCGGTAAATGACGTCTTTCCCAGGAAACAGTTGAACTAGGATGATGTTGCATCCAGTTCATATAGGCACTCCTTGGTAATACTCAAAGTCGAAAGCCAGTGACACAGATAATTTAGGATAGGTTACCTCAGAAGAAAGTCACAACAGAGGAACCCGGTTCGATCCCGATCCTACCAAAATTTTTCTGATCGGAATTCACCTCCGATATCAGTCTGTCAAGTGAAATGTATATCAGTACTGTGGTGGTTCTTAACCACCTAAAACTGTAGGTCCCCATCGTGAACATAGGAAGAATTAACCCCTCAAAAATGAAAATAAGACGTAGCATGTGACAAGCGCATATTGCCTAACAAGACCATGAAACTTTAAACACCCCAAGCCAAGTCATGGCTGTTAGCTGTTATTATGCATTTGTATAAATTGACTGGGTATTGCAAGGGTCGGGTGCGTGTTAAAAACGTAAACATGGGGTAGAAGGAAGGCAAAACGGCTCTGCAAACATATTTATCGCATATTTTCTATTTCGCCTGTTAGTTCTATACATTTCTCAGATCTATAGGAAAGAGTTAAGGCTGTGCTTTATCTGATGATGCTTTTATTTTTCACATGAACCAAAACAAACCACTTTTTCTCTTATTATCATAGAAACTATATAACCTCCTAATTGAACTAAAAATAAAATAAATTCTTTTAAGAACATAAAGTAAGCAAAAATTCATTAAAATGACTTTTGGTTACTTCACAGTGTTTGAATTACCAAACATCAACAAACCCACTGATCCAAAATGTGGAGTCTGTTTGGTTGTGCAAACACTGTGAAGTAACCACAAGTCGTTTTAAAGAATTTTTGCTTACTGTTCTTAAAATAATTGACTGTAACTTACTGAAAAAGTGCGGTTAGTTTCTATGATAACATAAGGTGCACCTTTCTTCTTAAGGCGGAATATCCATATACATTCGCTATTTTTTACGTTCAGACTTCAAACTTTGTGAGAAAACTATTGGATATTTAAATATTCTGAAATATAATATGTATTTTTAACGTCATTACTCATGAGGCTATGTTGCGATTTCACGATCGGTTAATTTTGGACAATTTTGTGACAAAGTCACTCGATCGTCACATCACAACATAGCCTCATGAATAATGACGTTAAAAAGACATATTATATTTCAGAATATTTAAATATCCAATAGTTTTCTCACAAAGTCTGGAGTCTAATCAGTAGGGTTCGGATTGTTAGGTTGCTTAAAACCGAGAAATAGGTTGCTCAAAAACGCAAAATAGGTTGCTGAAAATAGGTTCCTTAAAATCCAATTTTACCTAGTGCTTAACTACTAAGGTAAGGTTTCTAATAAAAATTATAGGTAGGTAAGAGCAAAAAAGGAAGAATTTTCACATTTGGTTTTATTACACGACCACAACTTTTTCCAGATTTTCATTTTCATTTTTTTTTTTTTTAACGCGCGTAATAGGCGCGGATGTTTTTGGCCGAAGCCGAAGTAGAGTACGCCGAAGCCGAAATATGAGTGGGCCGAAGCCAGTTTTTGGAGTGGGCCGAGGCCAATACATCCATGTCGGAAGCGGAAAATGTTTCCGTTCCGCCGGGATTTTCCAGATTTTCCACCTTAAAATTACGTCGCATCTCTGTCAAATTTCTTTTAAGTGCAAAGAGACTTCTTTCTACGTCACACGAAACGAGAGGCAGAAATTTGAGGGAGGCAACTTCGGTAGATAGGGGAAAGATCGGGCCAGGCCCGTATCCAGAAAGCGGTCATGGGGGGGGGGGGGTTTCGGGGTAATGGGGGGTTTTAGCCTATATTTTTTTTTGCTTCACGTCGGCATTACCATGTTAATTTTCTTTCATGGAGGGGGGAGTTAACCCCTTAGGTAACCCCCCCCCCCCCCCCCCCCCCCCCCGTGGATACGGCTATGGATCGAGCAAACGTTTTTTTTTCTGCACTTTTTCCTTCTAATATCCCCGCAGCTTCTCGGGCTGAGGCCCAGCCTGGGCAGCCTGGGTTTCTTTTTAGGGCTACCGCAAGCTTGGTGCATCTGGCGTGTCCTGTGGCTCTGCGCATAGGCACGTAGCATGTACACAGGTCACAGGCATAAGGGTAGTTGGTATAAAAATAGAGTACATACCTACTTACCTGTTCTGCGAGGGAGTACTTAATGGGGAGTACCTAACCTCGACTATCAACGAACCTAAGAAAATATATTTCTAATGGTGAAGTTAATGTAGTCTACGGGCTTCTTAGAAAAAATAAGTCTACAAGCTGATTTTATTTTCGTCTGGAAAGATTCTTTTGAAGCGAGCGTATTGTAAGACACGTGTCCATAAGTACTGTTATCTGCAGAATAGGTTAAATTAGGCCGTCAACCAGCAAAATAGGATTTTTTAGTACTTTCAAACCTGAAATAGGACATTATAGGTCTCGATAAGATTTGGAGTGTGGGGTCGTGGAGGTCCAAAACGCCTAAATACAAAATTTGGCTGAAATCAAACGTAAGGAGAAGAATAGGTCTTTTTAGGACAAATCCGAACCCTACTAATCAGTATCACCCAAAAAATAAATTTTGTCGTCTGCAGAGAAGAGATAGCGCGAATAGTGCTTTGGGGGGGGGGGGGGGGGGGTTGTGGCCGCGGACAGAGTCCCACCCATCAGCTCCTGAATTTTTAATAGGGGGGGAGGGGGGAAGCTTGAAACACAAAGGGAATACAGAAGCAGGCGGGAGAGCACGGGACTCGAGGAATGGCCCCGAAATGAAGTGGGGGGGGGGGGGGGCGGCAGAAACAAAAAAATCTCAAAATCTCATGTATATGCGAAAGCAGTCCCAAGTATCCTCAATACGTTTTGAGACGAGAGTTAATTAACGGAAGGTGGAGAAAGGGTTGCCAACCGCTCATCCCTTATTCTTTTTCAACCCTTGTTGTTTACCCTATCCTTCTATACCAGTGGAAGCTTTTTTTACATTTTTTAACGGACCTGAAAGAGGTTTTCATTAAGGTGAAATATGAAACAGGTGCCAAGATCGTTGAATTAACTGATAGTTAATTTCATAAGTTCAGTTTAACTGCTAGTTATGTACCTACCCATGATTTTAGATCACTTTCACTGAAAGAGAGCCAAACAATCTTATAAACCTTCTTCCTGTAGGTGTATTCCCTTTCTTGAACGCCAGCAAACCCACTCAACGAACACCTTCAAAATTTATTGTAAGAAGATAAGGCACGCTATGATGCAATATACGGAGAACAGTTCTTCTTACAATACATTTTGAAGGTGTTAGTTGGGTGGGTTTGCTGGCGTTCGAAAAAGGGAATAGAACTACTGGACAGTTTACCGTAAGAAAATAGAAAAATAACAAAAAATTCTTTCTACAGCAGTCGAGGGGTTAACCTCTCCAGGAATCTAGTTGGGAATCTCAGGAAATCATTGGAAATCTTTATGAAATTTCAGGGAATCTTGGAAATTTCTGGAGTGGTTAACCCTTCAGGGTTCATCTTTCAACGAATGTTGTTGAGAATCTCAGGAAATCTTTATGGAATTTCAGGACTTTTGAAATCCTGAACAAGAACAAGAAAGGGCTTCTACGAAGATCGATATCAAGACCAAGAACAACTATACCAAGAACACGAATATGTGTATGAAACAACAGGATTTCTTGTTCTTGTTCTAGCAACATATACACCACTAAACTCAGGGGAATATGGGGAACTCAAAATTGAGCAATACGGGAGGCAAATCAAATCCCAAAATTCCAGCATCCAAAATATCAATATTTAAGTAAAATATGGGTATTCTATAGACGTATAGATAACAGACCTTTGTAAAGCGAGCCTGCATTGTTAGGGTAAAGCTATATAAGCGTAGTATGCTAATTATATGGTATACATCACTCCGTACAAGACTGACATACCTAATGTATAGGCTCATCTTTAACATAAGATGACACATCTGTGCACGTAGCCAAGCTCCACAAACCAGTCTTTCCGAATATTTTGTTGAGGATTTTGGTAAGAAGGGTGCAACATTTTTTTGCTTTTTAATCAAAGTAATAATCATTTTAGAGTGATCTGACGTGGAGAGAATGCAGTAGTTGAGGGTAGATCGTAATAAGGCAGATCCTGGATTACGGTTTACTGTGGTGTAGAGGTCAAGGCACTGGACTCTCACTACGGAGGTCCTGGGTTCGAATCCGGCTGTTTCAAAAAAATTTCTCTCGTTAGAAATTTTTCATGGCTAGTGGTACACATACACTGGTCACTCTCTATAACGACATTCTCTCTATAACGAGTAACAAACCTTACCTATATTCTTTAAAGTACCTATACTATAGTGTCTCCCATTGAACATATTTAACGGACAGATTTTTCTCATTTTTAAAATCTCTCTATAGCAAACTCTCCTTATAGCGAGCACCTTTATTTTGATAGAGCGCGTTAGGCTGGGTGTAGTTGTTATTCTAGAATTTTTTACTCAAAAGTGTTACCCAGTAAGTTAAACATGGTTGCCATGCGTTGCTAGGGAAATAAAATTCCAACAGGAACTCACAGAGCAAATGTGACATAAACCTTACCTCCATTCAGGAATTTTCGTTTATAAATTTTGTCACCGAGACAGAAAAATATAATATTCAAACAAGATGCAAGAAAGAAACTGCAACGTTGTCAGAGTAAGGAAGCATTGTCTATAAATTTCAGTCAAACACACAAACATATAAACACCTGTAATCAAAATCAACTAATATAATAAAAATACCAAAAATATGATGAACGAAACGCCAACTTTTGAAAACTCCATAAGCTAAATATAAACAAATATTCCAACACTTTATTCACATCAACGGGCATTATCTCATCTTGAAGTACACCTTCCGTCAAATCTGACAACCGTTCGTGAAAATGGTGATCAAAGCCTCATCGCTTTCCCTGGAGTTTACTTTCGACTAAATAAACGGTTTGTCCCTATGTTCCAGCGTGGTTCCAATCGTCTTCTTAGAATTCTTAAAAAGCTCCAAGTCGTAATAAATTAAAATGAACATGGCTTATTGCATAAGGTTAATAGCAATTTTGCATTTGACTCCGTCTTTTTAGCAAGACCATTATAAATTATAAATAAAGAGTTTGACACTGGCCGCATTTGACTTTCTCGCATTTAAAAGATATCAAAGTCTACTTTGACGCTCTTCTTCATTTAGGATTATCCTAACAAACTCTGATAAAGGTATTTTGTAGCTAAATGATTGTTCTAACTAAGCAGTAATGTTCAAATCCACACATGCCAGGAATTTTTTAAGTCACTTATTAAGTTATTTTGAGATTATACATAAACTACTCGTTACAAATTCCAATATAGCCATTTTGTAAACAAATGATTGGAATATTGAACTATGATAACTGTATTGACAAGGTTTAAATCCTGGCGTGACAGGAATTTTTTCGTCAATAAGGCTGGATTTAGCTAATTTCGGAATGGAATTTACTCGAATTTTTTCTCTAAGTTAAACAAGGTTGCTAGGTAAATAAAGTCGGAATCTTATGTCCCTAGCAACGCGTGACAACCTTGTTTAGCTTACAGAAAAAAATTCGGGTACGTTCCATTCCGAAATTAGCTAAATCCAGCCTAACTTCTGTTACGTTATGTTTTTTTTTTTAATTTATCGATAACGTACCTGAGTCGTGATTTTAGGCAGGTGCACACCAAATTTCATCAAAATTGGATGAACAGTATGGGCTGTGGAGAAGTAAACGCACAAAAACTACTTTTTTTCGGGTCAGGGAGACGAAAAATCATTTCAAAAATTTGAACGAAAACCAATCTTACTTTCTCGCCATATTGGCTATCGAGAATGTAACCAATAGGTATATAGGGATTTATAAATACCTTAAAGAAGGCCACTAATTCAATGTACGTTTTCTATAGGGTCCACTCGTAGATGCAGTCTCACTGTTAGTAGTCAAGGTCAGGTTAGGATTCATTATCAGGCGGTTCCACTTCTTTCACGCTAAATAGACAGCCAAGTCCGGATACACTATAGCCGTCAGTTAGGCTTAAGGTGAACTTTACAAATTCTCTAAAGTACATTATAGTCTTTATAGTATCACCTATCCAACAGATTTATCTTATCGTATGTTTACCTTACGATAAGAAAAGATTTCTATAATACAAGAACAAGAATAAGACACAGTTGTGCCTCTTAGTGGCCGAGTGGTCAAGGGGTCCGCCTTGTGTCCTGAGAGGTCCGGGTTCGAATCCCGGCGGCACGGAAAAATTTTCCGCCTACGACATGGATGTATTGGCTTCGGCCCACTACTAAACTGGCTTCGGCCCACTTATATTCGGCTTCTGCCAATTCTTCTTCGGCTTCGACCAAAAAATCTATCAATCAACTCATCGGCGCATATGTTCTCTGAACGTCGCGCGTTAAAAAAAAAGAACAAGACACGCCAGTTCTTGTCCAACGTGAACGCCAGAAAGAAATAAGCTTGTCCCCAGCCCCTCTCTCTATAGCGAGAAAAATTTACATTATCCTTGTTAGTCGTTATAGAGAGGGACTTGCTGTAATATGACCGAGTTCACCCCCCTCCCTGCACCCTTGAAACCCCTAGCAATATTATTTTTGGCCGAGGGTATGGGGGGAACGATAGCTCAATCTGAGCCATTCAAAATCACACTCAGATGAATACAAGTATGTGATTTCACAACAAATCACTTCTAAAGAAAAGTAAACAAGAACTTCTGATTGAGGGCAACGCCTCCGTGGCGTCCTCCGTCGTCATGACAACAGATTATATCTTACTACTACGCATCGTCATGATAACCCGTGACGTAATGGGTTATCCTTCGTATTCGCTGAGAATAACTCAAGAAGACTGAAGATAACAGGTTCGAATCTCGGTTGGTATGGCGGTTCAAAATACCAAGAGTGACGTAAGCTTTGGCTACTTCTGCTAAGCTCCGCATCTTCTGCTACCTATCTCACTGTAAGCTAACTGTAGGAACCAGAAACTAAAGATATCGATATATGAAAGTCTGACAAGGACACAGCTACTCTACTGTCTCAACTATGAAACCGGAAATCAAAATTTTCAACCCGCTATATCTACGAAGGGAGAAGACCTTTGGAACAAATTTCGGGTTCTACAACACCGCTTAGAAGTTCTTTATTGCGGCTGATATACACATTCTCCAAATACGACACCATACAACAGCCTCAAAAACGTCAACAAAATTTTTCAAATTTTCCCGCTTTTTTTGGAGCAATATTAAGAGGAAATGGGAGGTAGTTTGGTGTGGCCCGAGCTTAACAAGCCTCGGCTCTGTTGGGGAATGACTCAGGACATTCCTTCAGAGCCTGAGGAACACAATGGTTAATAACGTTGAGTCATAGCCTTGTCAAGGCTAGACCAAGCCACTGAACCCGATCACTCACTTTGACATATCAAAAGTGAATCTGCAGGTGCCTGAAACCGAAAGCAACGGACAAATCACAATCAGGCTGTTGCCAGGTATCGAATTTGGAGAATGTGTATATCAGCCGCGATAAAGGACTTCTAAGCGGTGTTGTAGAACCCGAAATTTGTTCCAAAGGTCTTCTCCCTTCGTAGATACAGCGGGTTGAAAATTTCGATTTCCGGTTTCATAGTTGAGTCAATAGAGTAGCTGTTTGTCAGACTGATATAGCGATGGTTCCAACAGTTTGCTTACAGTGAAATAGGTAGCAGAAGATGCAGAGCTTCTAGCAGAAGTAGCCAAAGCTTACGCCACTTTCGGTATATTCACCTTCGATACCAACTTTAGAGTGTAATAAGTTTTTATTCAGTGGTCAGAATCTAAAATGCAATAATATAGAAACTGATTCAGCCATCAGATTATATTTTCCAATCATTTCCTGAGGTGCACGACTGTTTTAAGAGGACGCTATACCTGACGGTGCATTTTTTGCCGCCCATAAGATTAACATTGCGAGCGGCGATTCATTTTCAAGGTTTACCCTTGGTTGGAAAGACACAAAATTTTGCTTGTACCTAGCCCTAACAATGTTCTAGGGAGTGTTCGAAGCAGATTTCCCAATTTCTCACTGGTTTCTTTTATTGCAACTGTTTTGCAAATGCTAGCATCGCATACCTCAAGAAAAGTGCTGTATCTCGAAAACCAGTACAAAAATGGGAAATCTGCTTCGAACACTCCCTAGAACATTGTTAGGGCTAGGTACAGGCAAAATTTTGTGTCTTTCCAACCAAGGGTAAACCTTGAAAATGAATCGCCGCTCGCAATGTTAATCTTATGGGCGGCAAAAAATGCACCGTCAGGTATAGCGGACCCTTAAGCGGATTCCGAACCACCACAGTCTCGGAGTCTGTTTTTTCACCAGTTGCCAAAGTGTACTATAGTGTCCCCTAAAAGTTCACTATAGCGTTATCCTCCCGAAAAGAAAAGTTGGAGCCTTTCGCCATCCTGCCGTTAGCGCCACTAGAGTAACGTTAGCTAATGGACTTTTAAATTCTGCAGAAAAAACAAAGAAGTCTCACTTCAAGCTCAAACAGAAACCAAAGAACATCCAACTTAGTTAAACTTTTTCTCCCTCTATTTTTTCGATGTCTCTTTTCGCATTTCCAGGGAAACCTCTTAGGATTTTATTAAATAGTTTTTTTTTCGCGTTGGTCGTGGTAGGGTTTTTCAGCGTCGGCTTAGCTTTGACCGAGGCTGTTCCGGCCGATTTCCTGGCCAACGGAGCAACAGAATACTTCTCCTAAGGTAGGAATTCTTAGAAAATTCTTTGGAGTACGCCGACGAGTTGTAGTTCCATAGTTTTATAGAGGGAGACTGATATTCCTCGAGATGTTTCTTCAAGAGGAAGGAGTGACTATGGCACCCACCGAGGGGGTAACCACTCTAGAGATTCCTTGAGATTCCAAAAAGATTTCCAAAGATTCCCAACGATATTCATAGAAAGATGAACCCCGAAGGGGTAATCACTCCAAAAAAAAATTCAAGATTCCCTGAGATTTCATAAAGATTCCCAACGAGATTCCCAACGAGTGGTTTACCCCTCGGCACCCACCTGGGGGTGACGGATCTTCGGGTAGGACGAGCCCAGCAACTAGACCACTTCAAGAATTATCCTTCACTACCAAATACCAGCTCCCCACCAATTGTGTTAGTACACGATAGGGACCTACAGTTTTAGGTGGGTTCCGAACCACCACAGCCTCGATATACATTTCACATGCTGAACATATCAGAGGTGAATACCAATCAGAAAAACTTTAGATAGGATCGGGATCGATCCTCAAACTCACGCAGGATATTTTCAGAATTTCTCAATGGGAGTTGGTAGTTGATAATGCCATTGAAGTGGACCATAGGGACAATCTCAAGATACCTGAAAGTCCGGACATACCTCCAGGTTTTTTGCCCATTCCGGGCCTGCCAGTAACCAAGTCAATCTGAAGCAGAACAATGATGGATGAACCTAGACGCAACCTAGCGGCCCATCCAAAATCAGGTTCTATTCAGATCATTCCCCTGCTTTTGAACTGTTCAGTGCAAGGGAAGGATGACAAATAGTGGCTACTCTCTATAACGAACGAACTCGGTCTCTCTCTATAGCGAGAAAGTCATGGATACGGTCGTTGCAGGGAGAGACTTGTACAATTTCAAATTAGAGTTGTTTCTCTCTATAACGGCTACGTAACTTTGCTCATTATACTCTCTATAACGAAAACCTTTCTGTAACAAGCGAATGACGGTCGCTATAGAAAGAAACTACTAAATCAATAAATAAACTTACGAAAAAAGACAGAGGATCTTCTAGAAGCAGGAAAACTAAGCTTACCTGAAAAAGCAAAAGATTGAAATTAGCTACAAATTTAGGTGGGTTCCGAACCACCACAGCCTCGATATACATTTCACTTGACATGCTGAACACATCAGAGGTGAATGCCGATCAGAAAAACTTTTGGTAGGACCGGGATCGAACCGGTGTTAAACCAAAGACAATCACCCAGACTACTTGGCTATAGAGGCTATGTAGTGTTTATGGACCTGCCTTTGGGCGCACCTTTCCAACTTTCGCGCTCTACAAGAGTGTCTCCGACTGCCAGGAATGTTAATGAGGCTAGGTACGGGTAGGTATACAGGTATAGTACGTTTCGAAGTATAATACCATGACACACCCGTCTATACGCATATACAAAACAGGCCGTCAATCAAAGGCGTTAACTAGAGAGTATTGCCAACTGGGTCTTAATGTACCTATAAGCTTTTAAGAGGCCATTCAAGGTGAAGCCTTTTTCGGTGTTCTTGTAGTATTTATTCCCGCAACACAGATTGCGTTTAACTGAGGTTATGATATAGAAATTAACAAAAGAAAAATTCGATCCTTCAACCTTTAGTAGTGGAGAAAAAATGTGTGACCTCTTAAGAGAAAACAAAATAAACTCCTCTTCGAATATACTCTTAAGAGCGACCACACAATCGTGTTTGTTTACGTTTTAATACGCACAATTTATGAGGAAACTATTGGATATTTACATATTCTGAAAAATACCTATGTATTTTTAACTGCCAAAATTAACAGGCTGTGTTGTGATTTTACGATTGAGTGATTTTTGTAAGCAAGTCATTTGTCCGAAATTAACCGATCGTCAAATCACAGCAACGCCTGTCAAGTTTAAAAGACATATTATACTTCAGAACATTTCAGAACATGCCATAGTTTCCTCACAAAGTGTGCAGAAAAATATATGTTTGGTAATGTCAACTAGGAATTAAACAATGCAATGACGACAGGCTGATTGATACAGACCATTAATTTTTTACGTTTGAACCCCTCTGCCTTTAAAATAAGAAAGTTTAATTAAGAATACATTACAATAAATCACGCTACTCTTCCAATTAACGATGCGATGAAGTTAAAACTGACTTTAAGACAACTTCATGTGCCCTGCTTAATTTCAACACATGGAGACAGAAAAAACTAAATTCTCAATTTTTTTATATTTCAGGTTATGAAAAAGTACCGAAGGTGGCATACAACACACATACATAAATGATCGACTCCAAAGGCTTGGATTAAATTTAACTGGAGGTTAGTGCAAAATTTAACACAGGGTTTCCAGATTTTTTTTTTGTTCAGAACAAGAAGTAGACTTAAGAAGAAGAGGTCACAATGATCTAAAAGAGTTTAGCAACGACAATTCACATTTGTGTAGTCTATTCACCCCTGGATATCACTGACGTCACTCTCATCCAAGACTGAGGAGGACTATAGCTTACATGGCGGGGGGGGGGGGTAACCACTCCAGAGATTCCTTGAGATTCTCTGAGATTCCATAAAGATTTCCAAAGATTCCCAACAATATTCATAGAAAGATGAACCCCGAAGGGGTAACTACTCCAAAACAAATTCCAAGATTCCCTGAAATTCCATAAAGATTTCCAAAGATTCCCAACGATATTCATAGAAAGATGAACCCCGAAGGGGTAACCACTCCAAAACAAATTCCAAGATTCCCTGAGATTTCATAAAGATTTCCAATGATTCCCAACGAGATTCCCAGCGAGTGGTTAACCCCTTGCCACATGGTCATGTTACCCTATCGAAGGGATTAATATAAAGGGTGGTAATCGTTCCTTTTAAAAAGGGCTTTGTGGTTTAATACTTTAACAACTTAAGTGGACGAACATTTGGCAAGTGAGCAATTATGAAGGATATTCATACAGAGAAAGGGTAGTTTTCTAACCCCAACCCTTCCTACTGCCCTTGGCCATCAGCTCAACAAAAGAAAATATCCACATTCGATTTTCTCTCGTAGGTCAATGGGTTTAAGCTTTTTTCTGCATATTTTATGAGGATACTATTGGATATTTAAATGTTCTGAAATATAATATGTCTTTTTAACGTCATTACTCATGAGGCTATGTTGCAATTTTACGATCGAGTGATTTTTGTCACACAAAAAAAATTGTCCAAAATTAACCGATCGTGAAATCACAACATAGCCTCATGAGTAATGGACGTTAAAAAGAATTATTATATTTCAGAATACTTAAATATCCGATAGTTTTCTCACAAAGTTTGAAATCGGAACGTAAAAAAATAGCGAATGTATATTCAGCCTTAATTTCGGCCGTTAAAAAGACATATTATATTCCGGAACTTTAAATATCCTATAGTACGAGATACGACTACGTAAACGCTCTTAAAAATACATATTATGTTTCAGAAGAAGAGAAACCGAGGGGTTAACCACTCGTTGGGAATCATTGGAAATATTTATGAAATCTCAGGGAATCTTGGTTTTTTTGGAGTGGTTACCCGTTTGGGGTACATCTTCTTGATGAAGATCGTTGATCGTTGGGAATCTCTGGAAATCTTTATGGAATATCAGGGAATCTCAAGGATTCTCTGGAGTGGTTACCCCCTCGGAAGAAGCAATTTTTCGGCTTTCGACAACCTTGGCGAATGGAATGAATGACCAAATTGAAATAGTTTGGCAGGTTGAAGGTTTGGGTATAACAATACGCGCCTTGTTTGGGGCCTCGCAGCTCCTTATGCACCTCCACAATGGGTCAATATAATGGGACAGACGTGCCGTCACATCGCCAGGCGGAAGAACGTGGTCCTTGACGGTCATCCGGAGACCTCACAGACTGCGGGCACCAGGAAGATAACAATCGAAAGTAGTGGCTACATCTCAACACCTCGATAATAAAGAGGTTTGACAACGGTTGTAGTTGACTTTCTCGCTACTCAGAATGGCTTATACCAGGCACCAGGAAGGACCACAACACAATCCAAAGTAGTGACTACATATCAAAATCTAGATAAAAGAAGGGTTTGACTACGGTTGCTGTTTACTTTCTCGTCGCATAACATAGCTGATAAAAAAGTCGTGGCCGAGGGGTTAACCACTCGTTGGGAATAATTCGAAATGTTCATGGAATCTCAAGGAATCTCTGGAGTTGTTACCCCCTCAGTCGTGGCCCTTCTTCAGACAGAAATTTTTCCAAGAAGTACCTGACATAGCTCCAGGGCAGTGAGCCATATAGCAAGATGACCTAGGTTCTATTCAGGACTACTAGAGATTTTTCGCGGACCTTGGACCTACCCCGCCTTGCTCCACGGAGTTTTTGAGGCTCGATAGAGTGAAGACTAGCGAGAAAGTCTACTTCGACCACGGTCATTTTTGAATTTTGGCCTGCTGAGTCAGCAGGTGGAGGAGCATGAGCGTAAGTATACACACGGGGGCCCAGTCCCCCAAATAACCCATACACAGGCCATATGCCATGGCGTAACTATAAATAAATAATAGGGCGGGTATTATTTGTGTTGGGAGCTGCTCCGGCTATCAATAACCAGTGCTGACAGCTTAGTAAGCTAGACCAGACCGAGAACCAACCGAAACCCAACTGTCAAATCCAAGAAAACATCTCATCCATTTATATTACCGAGGAACACAGAGAGACGGGTTACAAGAGTTCGATCCCAATCCTATACAAAAATTTCTGATCTCCATATCAAGGGAAATGTATACTAAAGCTGTGGTGGTTCGGAACCCACCTAAAACTGTAGGTCCGCATCATATCCCCCACCCCTGTACTAACCTCTTTAGAAGAACAATGAGCCGGGTCACACCGGTTCGATCCCGATCCTATTAAAACTTTCCTGATCGGCATTCACCTCTGATATGTTCAGCATGGCAAGTGAAATGTATACCGAGGCTGTGGTTGTTCGGAACCTACCTAAAACTGTAGGTCCCCGTCGTAGTGGGTGGGGAGCTGCTCCCCTCCCCTCTGCCAACTAACTACCCTGCAAATTAGCCCCTCAGAATTTCAAAAGGGGGCTTTCGAAAAGGGCAGGAGTTTAGGTCTGAATGTGAATGCATAACTATGCCCCAAGGGTCACGCCCCCCCCCCCAACCGAAAACCCATACCCCTTCTATTTCCCCCCCATCGCCTACCCTCCAGGCTCCCTATGACGTCATCCACACTCACCGCCTTCCTAATTGCTTCCTTTGAGCCTTTCGAACCAACCTATCGGAACCTAAAAACACCCTCCCATTACACCTTAACTCAATACCCGTCCCCTTCAGCTTAAAGTTCTGCCTTTCTCGTACTACTCTACATCTAAATTGAACAATCCCAATTTCGAGCACTTAACACTTTCGCCTAGGTTCTTACGTTAAAATAGTTAATGGTATTATTAATTTTAAGGTGGTCTGTTTTTAATGAGGGAGGTGCGACAACGATTCGTCTCTTTGTTTCCAAATTTGTCTGTACTTCTCGAAATATTGCTAAAGAACGTGACAATGAATTTGGTACATGATTTCCCTCCCAAATTTTCTAGCGGACCCTTTATTAACATTCGTTATAGAGAGACAGAGACATTGGATTTGTAAGGACCGTTGGAATCGTTCGTTATAGAGAGAATAGAGGTGTGGGGGACAAGCCCAGCAACTAGACCATTTCAAGAACTATCCATCGTGCTCAGCTGGCAGCACTACCAAATACCAGCTCCCCACCCATCATGTTAGTACACGGGGACCTACAGTTTTAGGTGGGTTCCGAACCACCACAGCCTCGATATACATTTCGCTTGACATGCTGAACATATCAGAGGTGAATGCCGATCACCCAACATTCCGGAAAGTGATCACAAAGTCTTGAAACTCTTGAAACAGGGTCTTATCATAAATGAAATCTCACACAATTAACTCCAGTTAACACAGGCTGTAAACGAAATTTAACGGCCGTTATCTACAAGCTCCAAGTAACCATCAACACATTTTATAGAACCCTAAACTTTAAAATAAGTCCATGAGATCAAAACAAGATGGTCATCGCCATCATTAAAGCTTTCAATCTTTTACTTTCTATAGATATATATCCATCTTGGACTCTTTGGATGGGAGGTTTAGGGGGACAAAATACGGTCTGAATAAGGCTGAATTTCACCACCTCACAATAGTGCCTCCTAACGATCGAATAGCTACCGATTCGTTAAACCAGCCGTTAAACTTATCCTATCATTAGTTTTGTCGTGTCACTAAAATTCGTTTGCTTCGTTTACGTCAATTTTGTTTAGGTGTACGTTCATTATACGTTTCAATAATTTCAACTTAAAAATGTAAAATAAACGAGGGAAAACACACAATCCCTGCCCGTTTCGCACCCAAACGTGTTGAATAAGGTATGAAAGTTATTGTTACTGCTAACGCACGGATTCACTAACGATAAGATCAGGGTGCTATCGTCAGGATGGTGAAAGCCGTTAGCTTTTTTTTAGCGATAGGATAGCGCTATTGTGTACACGATAGTCTTCACGTTAAACTGGTGAAATTCAGCCTAAGATGACTATTTTCAGTTGGCGTTTGTGGTATTTTGTCCATAAGGACCACCATACATTCGGGTATTTAAATATTCTGAAATATAATATGTTTTTTTAACGTCATTACTCATGAGGCTATGTTATGATTTCACGATCGGTTAATTTTGGACAATTTTTTTGGTGATAAAAATCACTCGATCGTAAAATCACAACATAGCCTCATGAGTAATGACGTTAAAAAGACATATTATATTTCAGAATATTTAAATATCCAGTAGTTTTCTCACAAAGTTTGAAATTGGAACTTTAAAAAAATACCGAATGTATGGTGGCCCTTAAGGGTGAGGAGGATAACGCTAAAGTGAGCTTTTAGGGGGCTGCACTAAAGTAGACTTTAGAGCCTCGTGAAATCCATCCTAGAGGTGACTTTACTATCGATTATTTCCTGTCAAATAATTTTATCGACAAAAAGTTACAAACAAAAATTCTGAAATAATTTTCTAGTTCTTGTACACATACTCTGTGATATAGTAAATACAAACCACCGATTAATATGTGTACAAAGGGGTTGAAATATCATCCCCATATCTCAATATGATACCAAATATGAATGGGGTGGGTTGGCCAGCTCGGTATAGGGTTGGATAGACAAATATGAGTTTAATATGGAGGTTACCGCGTCACTGAGCATCGGATCTACCCCTGTAGCATTCAACCGTTAAGGGTGGACTTTCCCCTATATAGCGACGATACAAATATATCATAACTGTTCACGCCCCTTTAGTTATTATTGACGTGAGGTCAATGTTGGGCATTGGCTCAGTTAAGGTGGGGTGAAACTGACTCTTGACTTTGACCCAGCTGGGTCACGAACAAGAAACAGCATTTCTTGTTCTCGTTCTCGTGTAGCGACTCTTGCTCTTGTTCTTGCCGTAGAAATCATTTCTTGTTCTTGTTCTTGCTGCGAGATTCTTGCAACTCCTTGCATACACATGGAATTTTCTGCTGTTATAATGTGGTTTGTTGTCTACCGAATGGCCATTTTAAGTGCAATCTATCGTCGCATAGCCTGCAGAGTTTTTTGTACAAAATATGGACTGCGATCCGCATGAATGAAGCTTTGGAAAAAAAACTGCCTGGGTTTATGCAAGGCTCTTGGGAGAACTCTTCCAAGAGTTGTTGTTCTTGCAGCCAAAATCAACTCTTGTTACTGTTGAGGCTGCGGTGGTTTCAAACCTGCCTTAAACTGTAGGTCCCGTCGTGTACTAACACAATCTGGGGAGCTGGGGTTTGCTAGTGCTGCCAGCTGAGCACGATGGATAATTCTTACTAGGCTTCTCTCGTAACCAGTAGCACAATCATAGCCGTCACCGCACCAAACATTAATTCTACGTAATGACAATTAGCTAGTGTAGTGTAAGGTAGGACGGAATGTGAGTTATGGCTATCCGCATCAAAGCCTACACGATTCTCACATTTACACTAACATAGCGTCAATATATGGGCATTTTAACCAAAACGTACTATGTCACTAATGTCACTCAATAAGGAGAATATGGAAGAAAACCACTCTCCACAATACAATTCTGGTACGTTGCTCTTTATAACGACCGTTAAGGGGCCATGTCAATTTGCTCGTTATATAGAGTAGATATTGTGGAGGTAGGGTTTATCAAGGACCTCGACTTATCTTAACGGTAGCTTTCTAGTTTCACCAGATACTAAAAGTCTACTATAGTGTCCCCCGAGGGGTTAACCACTCCAGAGATTAGTTGAGATTGCGTGAAGATTTCCAAAGATTTCCTCAGATTTTCAACGAGATTCGTGGAAAGATGCACCCCGAAGGGTTAACTACTCCAGAAATTTCCAAGATTCCCTGAGATTTCATAAAGATTTCCAATGATTGCCTGAGATTCCCAACGAGATTCCTGGAGTAGTTAACCCCTCGGTGTTCCCTAAAAGTTCACTCTAGCGTCATCCTGCCAATAGCGCCCTAAAGTCACTTACAAATGAGATAAAGCGAAGCATCAAAATGTTAAACGTCGCCTAATACTTTTACTGCTAACTAAGTACTTAAAAACGAAGTATCGCCTCAAAGTACTTAAAACCTACTGGTAGCAACAGAATGGAGAAATTCTGTGTTAATTTAGAACTAATCAGGTGAACAAGAGCTCGCACACGGCGAACATTAGCAACAGTTAGCATGTGAAGTCACTTAGCACCATCTGCTTCCAAGCCCCTTAAACCATTCCTATCTATTTACTATTACAATATTTCCTGCACAATGTGTGTCTGTAGGTTTGAAAAGAAGGAATGCATTTTGTGCAACGTGCATATGCAATTTGGACGGAATCACAGCTTTCTAAACTTACTCTACAACTTTATGAATGACCCTTTGTGCTCAGTCGGTTGCACCACCCATTACCATCCTTACTATAATATAATTAATACTTTTACCCCGGCTGATGAAAGCCAGGTACTCATTAGGCTCAGGGCTGAGCAAGATTTACCCCAGAAAAGAATTTCCAAGTCAGGATTCGATCCTCGGTCCCCCTGCTTAATAGCTCATACCACTGTTCTGACTAACCAAAAGCAAGGCCTGTATGTTCTGAAGGTTTAGGATTTATTTGTCCTGAAATACGTATATAATATCGAGAATTATTTCCAACCTATAGAAAGGCATACGTCACCAAACTGTGTCTAACCTAACCTATGATAAAATTTCTAACTTTATCTGGACGATAAGGAACTGGTTAAAGCTAACTTTAGTGTGATCTAAATTTCAGCTGTAGACTATTACGGGGCCGGGACTCTTCACATTACAAATGACGCAGAACGAGAGGACGGGCCATTGATATAACACAGGGCGTCCTACAATATGCCGTAAGCTTTCCTGATGCATGGACTCGAACCCGAGAATTTTAGAATTCCCATTCAGAGCCAGTCGAAGCCATAACAAAACACATCACCAGGTGAATAACGTATGTAGTATATACTACGTGTTTAAGGGTGTTCGAAAGTCATCGAGACAGGGAAGTCAGAAACCAAAACAAAACATTGAAAATTAGCTCTGCGACCACTTCTATACAGTTAAAGATGACATATTATATTTCAGAACATTTAACTGTTCAACAGCCTCCACAAAAAATGTCGGAAAAACGTAAATAAGTGACATGCCTTTTTAACGTCATTACTCATGAGGCTATGTTGTGATTTTACGATAGAGTGATTTTTGTCACCAGAAAAATTGTCCAACCGATCGTGAAATCACAACATAGCCTCATGAGTAATGACGTTAAAAAGACATATTATATTTCAGAATATTTAAATGTCCAATAGTTTTCTCACAAAGATTGAAATCGGAACGTAAAAAAATTGCGAATGTATATTCAGCCTTTAGGGTCCGCTATACCTGACGGTGCATTTTTTGCCGCCCATAAGATTAACATTGCGAGCGGCGATTCATTTTCAAGGTTTACCCTTGGTTGGAAAGACACAAAATTTTGCCTGTACCTAGCCCTAACAATGTTCTATAGGGAGTGTTCGAAGCAGATTTCCCATTTTTTTACTGGTTTTCGAGATACAGCACTTTTCTTGAGGTATGCGATGCTAGCAATTGCAAAAGAGTTGCAATAAAAGAAAGCAGTGAGAAATTGGGAAATCTGCTTCGAACACTCCCTAGAACATTGTTAGGGCTAGGTACAGGCAAAATTTTGTGTCTTTCCAACCAAGGGTAAACCTTGAAAATGAATCGCCGCTCGCAATGTAAATCTTATGGTCGGCAAAAAATGCACCGTCAGGTATAGCGTCCTCTTAAGTGAAAACGTCAACACTCATTGACATTGAGAAACTCAGACTAAGATTCACGACATTTCCCCGAGAAAAAAATTAAATATGTAGTATCACTTATTCCGCCAAAAGTGAGCGAAGCGTGGCCAAAGCGGTAACAGACCGTGGCCAAACTGGCCGACCCGGCACCTGTCAAATCAGCCAATTCCGAATCATTATACAATTATTTCACTTTATATAACTTGAGACTACCAGTCCCACGTGTTAGTGTGACCTCTGAACCACCGTGATTTTATGAGAATCACGCCTGATAGTCGATTTTTCCCCCAGCCAATGAAGACTAGGTATCCATGTATGATACCGATCGATAATGGGTTAACCACTCCAGAGATTGCTTGAGATTGCATGAAGATTTCAAAAGATTTCCTGAGATTCTCAATGAGTTTCGTAGAAATATGCACCCCGAAGGGTTAAATACTCCAGAAATTTTCAAGATTCCCTGAGATTTCATAAAGATTTCCTGAGATTCCGAACGAGATTTCTGGAGTGGTTAACCCCTCGGATAATTCAGTTTTACTCTATGGTATCGTTGCACCTTAAGGAGACGTCCCCACGGTGACGTTTGTTTATGTTGACGTGAACCAAAACAAACAACTTTTTCTCATATTATCATCGAAACTAACCTCCTTACTGCAATAAAAACAGTGTACTTAACTTAGTCAATTCTTTCAAGAACATAAAGTAAGATAAAATTCATTAAAATGACTTTTGGTTCCTTCACAGTGTTTGAATTGCCAAACATCAATAAACCCACTGATCCAAAATGTGGAGTCTGTTTGGTTGCGCAAACACTGTGAAGTAACCTAAAGTCATATTAATGAATTTTTGCTTACTTTATGTTTTTAAAAGAATTTATCAAGTAAGTACACTGTTTTTATTGCAATAAGGAGGTTAGTTTCGATGATATGACAAAAAGTGCTTTGTTTTGGTCGAGGTGACCGTAAATGAACATCAGTCGACCCATTTCATCTTAAATGGTGTTTGTTTGAGTGTTGCATGGGTTTGTTTATTAAGATCTCGAAAACCAGTAAAAAAATGGGAAATCTGCTTCGAACACTCCCTAGAACATTGTTAGGGCTAGGTACAGGCAAAATTTTGTGTCTTTCCAACCAAGGGTAAACCTTGAAAATGAATCGCCGCTCGCAATGTTAATCTTATAGGTGGCAAAAAATGCACCGTCAGGTATAGCGGACCCTTAATTCAATATGGACGCCAGTGGTAGTGTATAGGTATCGCAAAATTGGTTACTAGACTTGCTGCTATAGCAGTACCTAGTAGGTATAGGAAAGGTAAGAAAGTAGGT
This sequence comes from Mesopsocus fuscifrons, assembly GCA_950004255.1. NCBI lineage: Eukaryota > Metazoa > Arthropoda > Insecta > Psocodea > Mesopsocidae > Mesopsocus > Mesopsocus fuscifrons. Next base: position 3,168,992 of record OX465381.1, read on the forward strand.
AGGTATAGGGACGAACTTTGTCACAGAAGATTTCGACAAGTCAGTCCACAAGGAAACCGCCGTCCGGGGATGCCAATTGACCAGAACGGCCGTCCAGGACGCATGTTACTTCCCTCCCCATTTTCAATAATCAGTGGCACCCTTCAGGTACGGACTGTCACCATTTTTGACAAGGGGTGTAGCGGGTAGGCGTAAAATATCAGGTGGTTCAGGATTCAGGTGGTTAGGGTAATTTGATATTGTATAACCCAAGAGTAAACAATTCATATGGTCCAGTGAGCACTCCAACCCTAACGGCCAGATTAGCTCAGTGGCTGTGAAGCTAGAGGACTCAGGATCGAGTCCCGACGGGTCAAGATTTTTTTTAAGGGTCCGCTATACTTGAAGGTGCATTTTTTGCCGCCCATAAGATTAACATTGCGAGCGGCGATTCATTTTCAAGGTTTACCCTTCGTTGGAAAGACACAAAATTTTGCCTGTACCTAGCCCTAACAATGTTTTAGGGAGTGTTCGAAGCAGGTTTCCCATTTTTTTACTGGTTTTTGAGATACAGCACTTTTCTTGAGGCATGCAATGCTAGCATTTGCAAAACAGTTGCAATAAAAGGAACCAGTGAGAAATTGGGATATCTGCTTCGAACACTCCCTAGAACATTGTTAGGGCTAGGTACAGGCAACATTTTGTGTCTTTCCAACCAAGGGTAAACCTTGAAAATGAATCGCCGCTCGCAATGTTAATCTTATGGGCGGCAAAAAATGCACCGTCAGATATAGCGTTAGTGAAACTTGCCCAGCAACCAGACCGTTTCAAGGATTATGCATCGTGCGCTCAGCTGGCAGCACTACCAAATACTCCACCCATTGTGTTAGTACACGACGGGGACCTACAGTTTTAGGTGGGTCCCGAACCACCACAGTCTCGATATACATTTCACGTCACATGCTCAACATTTCAGAGGTGAATGACGATCAGAAAAACTTTAGGTAGGATTGGGATCGAACCGGTGTGACCCAACCAAACGGTAAATTTCAGCTTAATTTGGCACTTGCATTATAAAATTACAATATAATAGAAGGAAACGTAGCTAGCTGAATAAAAACAGGACCACACCAAACCACAGACGGAGAACCTCACGATCATCACGTTTTTTTCCTTTTTCAGGTTTTAGAATTTCATCAATTTGTAATGTAGAATGCGTCCTCAGAGGTACGCGACCTGAAATGACAATCACCTTGTTACGATATTGACATGGGAATGTTGTATCTGCCCCCAAAAACTCCAGGCTAGTCCTAAATAAATCCGCGTAAAAACCAAGTTTTGGCAGTGTACCCAAGATTCATTAATTTTAAAGGTTATTCTGAGAAGAGCAAAAAATGCAATTTTTTCTACACACTCAGGGTGGTTTTCGCGAGTTGCTAATGTCTACTTTAGTGTCCACTAAAAGTTCACTATAGTGTTATCCTCCGGATAAGAAAAGTTGGTGCCTTTCACCATCCTGCCGATAGCACCCTTACCGTAACGTTAGGTAGAGGAATTTTTAACAACCGGATAAAGTTTTCGGTTGCTATTCTGCAGCTCTATATTAGGGATCGAAAGTATAAATGTATAAAAAATACAAGATCAAGAGCGACCTCACCGTGGTCTATTGGGGAAACGTTGGAGTCGTATAACTGAGGTCCTGGGTTCGAATCCCGGTAGCAGAAATTTTTTATTGGTAGCATGGATGTCACACCAAATATTCATTTGGCTTCGGCCAACAATCAGTTTGTTTACTTACCATCTGTGCCTTCGGGGGCAAACGTATGGGCTGAAACCACCAATAGGTGAAAGAGATTTTCTCTATCTGGTCCACAGCTACAAACTTGCAATGTATTTCTTTGAAATTGTATATGAGGGGGTTTAGAGACTAACGAGGACGACAGGCGATCACGCTTCGGTCAAAATAACCATCAGTTGGAGTTAACGTCAGTTAAAATAAGCGTCAGTTAGCACGGATCTGGGCTACTGACTGCCAAACATCAATCAATGCGAAGTTTGAATATCATACCGACTGCAAGGCGAGAATCTCCGGCTACGTCCCGCTAGCGCTGTCTCGTTTGCCCCGTGCTTGGCTGACAAATCTCCCTGTGCTAGTATACACGACGGGGACCTACAGTTTTAGGTGGGTTCCGAACCACCACAGCCTCGACATATATTTCACATCACATGCTGAACATATCAGAGGTGAATGCCGATCAGAAAAGGTTTTGATAGCATCAGGATCGAACCGGTGTGACCCGACTCTCCTGCGAGCCAATCGCATTTCGCTAGGGTCCAGTACGGGCCAATCAAAATTCAGCTTTCCTACTAGAACCAATAACAATCCTGGATTCCCCCTCAACAGCCAATCTGCATTTTTCATGGGACCAATAGGTGCAAATGCTTGGGCGCAAATCAGCAGTGACCAGCGGGAAACAGCTGGTTCGTCTGTATAAGAATGTTCATTGGCCAGCAGCAATCTGGCAGCGGGCCAATCAAAATCCTACACGCCGGCACGCAGCCAACGAGAGTCCGCACAGCTCTACCATGCCACCTTATTAATTACCTTAACTCATATTATAATTATTATCATTTACATTTTTTGCTCATGGGTATATCATCATCATTACTGCCGGGATGGAATAACAGTGTGCATCTCAATGAGATATTTTTTTTTGGCGGAGTTCCGGCACTTTGATTATTTGATTATTTCGATTTCACTCTGTCCTCAACGCTACTGATTAGTCTGAACCACAGTGGTCAGTTAAGGATGCCACCTATCTAGCTGCGCCGCAGTAGAAGCATTAGGCACCGTGTGGGAAGGGGCCTTACCGTTACCGTGGGCACCCAAATACCTCAAAATACTTTTAGCCGGCGCCTGGATTATCTGGCGTCAGAGTAGTTGGTGTCAGGCACGGTGCCTGAGACACCAAAACACCCCAAAAGACAGCTAGTTGGTGCCCGAAAAATTTGGCGTCACAGCAGCTGCTGTCAGGTATGGTGTCTATAGGGCACCCAAAAAATCCCAAAAAAACTCCTTGTCAGTGCATCTACTATTTGTCGTCAGAGTAGATGGTGTCAGGCACGGTGTCTGGAGTCCCTCAAAAGACTGTTGGTCGGTGCCAGAACTGTTTGGCAGCTGGTGTCAGGTATGGTGTCTAGGGCACCATAAAAATCTCAAAAAACTTCTAGTCAGTGCATCGACTATTCAGAATATATGGTGTCAGGCTCGGTGCCTGAGACACCAAACCACCCCAAAAGACTTTCTAGTAGGTCCCTGAACAATTTGCCGTCACAGCAGCTGGTGTCAGGTATGGTGTCCACGGCACCCTAAAAATCTAAATAAACTTCTAGTCAGTGCATCACCTCTTTGGCGTCAGAATAGATGGTGTCAGGCATGGTGTCTGGGACACCCAAAAACATCAAATGACTTCTATAGACGTGCCTGAACTATTTGGCGTCACGGCAGACGCATTAGGCACTGTGTGGGAAGGTGCCTTACCGTTTGACTTGTTTTTAATGCGTGGACTGGTGTCAGGTACGGTGTCTGGGGCACCTGGGGAGAAGAGTAGGCGAACCTGTCCACAGTCATCTTCCAAGCATCGTCAGGTCTTCTACACAAGCCACACCATAGGGCAGTGCCGTATTAACCTTGTTTGCGCTTCCTGGATCACATCTATACAGGGTGATTCAGGAAGAATGGTACATATTTTTAGGGTGGATAGGGGGTCCATTTAGATGATATTCGACCTATCTATGGGAGTCCGGAAGTGAACGGTTACTGAGATACAGGTGCGGAAACAGGTACATCTCGCACTTTACGATCTTACAACCACACTATAGCCAGTAAATTAGGGGCGCTAAGAAGACAGATTATATTCCAGAACATTCTAATATTCAACAGCATCCAGAAAAAGTGGTCGGAAAAAAGTAAACAACCAGCAAATGTGTATTCCGTCTTAACGGCCACCATACATTCTCGACGAACTCCGCCAAAACCACTGTGCGAAAGTAAATATTCGACAAAACTAATGTTTACATTTTAGTACAACCGGAGACTGGTAATTGCAATATCGTATTGACTGTGTCTACTCTAAAAGCTAAACATAGTGTGCTATTTGAACGCGAAACGAACGAGTAAAAGTAGGACACTATGTTTAGCTTTTACAGGAGAAAAGTAGAGAAATGCTGTTGAAATTACCCACTTCCGTAAGTGAAATAAAAATTGCCAAAATGCAACATGGCTACGGTAAATAGTACAAACATTTATCAAGCTTTTCTACTAAATGTGACGATAAAACCATACTGTTTTAGTCCGAATCGTTACAAAAAAATATTTCGCGTGAGGTAGTGTTGTGTTTTCGCGATCTGTCAAAAAACATGTGGGCTGGTAGTTGACTGTTTAAAATCGCTCCTGTGGGCTTATTACTCCATTTCATGCAAAAATACAACACTACCTCACGACAAAGAGTCTCAGGTTTACATCCCCCTATAAACACTTTCCACTCGCCCTGTAACTTCGGAGTAGGGCTTGAAGTACTTAGCATTGCGAACCAAGTACATGTAGTCGAAAATAGCGAATGTATATTCAGCCTTAAGGCTGAATATATGTATACATTCGCAATTTTTTTACATTCCTATTTCACACTTTGTGAGAAAACTATTATAGACATTTAAATATTTTGAAATATAATATGTCTTCTTAACGTCTTTACTCATGAGGCTATGTTGTGATTTCACGATCGGTTAATTTTGGACAATTTTTTTTGGTGACATAAATGATGTTAAAAAGACATATTATATTTCAGAATATTTAAATATCCAATAGTTTTCTCACAAAGTTTGAAGTCCGAACGTAAAGAAATAGCGAATTTATATATTCAGCCTTAAGAGATAAATTCAAAACTCGAAAAGGTGAGGAAAAAAATTGGGGGTCCCTCCCCCTCAATTGGGGAAAACAGGGGTGGGCGGATTATTGAACTAAGACTTCTCTCCGAGGGTTGCCCGTCTTTTCAGCTATTTTTCCCTTTTTTCAGCCTTTTTGTAAGGCAGGGGACGATTGACGGCTCAAATGTAAAGCCTCAGATTACCTTACACTCTGTTTCCGGATCCTGTCAACCTTAGACGCCTTCAAGGCTGTTCAAATCCAAGGTTTGTACCTTAAAGAGGTTGTCTCATTAAGGTTGTCTAGACGCAGTTGGGTTTGTTTCCTTTTTTTCTGAAGATTTGATGAGGATACTATTGGATATTTAAACGAAATTAATTTCGGCCAGTAAAAAGACATCCTATATTTCAGAACATTTAAATATCCAATACTTTCCTCATAAAGTGTGATAAAAAAACGTAAACAAATAGCCAATATCTGTTCGGTCTTAGATTTATGTATATGATCCTTTTGATTCTGATTTGATATAGAAATGATTAAAGTTTTCAGGGGAGCAACTTGACACTAACGAAACTACCTACCTGCAGAATCTATAGATCTTGGTTGAAAGGAGGGGTGGGTTGACATAATTAGTTTGATGACGCGCGGATTTAATGAATGGTCTTTTATTTATTTGAGCTGAATTAACTCGATTGTTGTGTCGGTCCCACCGTATTAAATAAGCCTGCTTTGGGTGGCATCAAATTTTTCAACATTATGTATGGGAACTGGTTTGGACCCGATACGGAATGAACTAGACATTAGTCTCTCCCTATAACGACCGGCCATGTAAATTTTATCGCTATAGAGAGGGTTAGTTAGTTAGTTAGTTAGCAGAGGGTAGGGGGGACAAGCCCAGCAACTAGACCGTTTTCAAGAACTATCCATTGTGCTCAGCTGGCAGCACTACCAAATACCAGCTCCCCAGCCATCGGGTAAACGATGGGGACCTACAGTTTTAGGTGGGTTCCGAACCACCACAGCCTCGATATACATTTCACTTGACATGCTGAACATATCAGAGGTGAATGCCGAGCAGAAAAACTTTTTGGTAGGATTGGGATCGAACCGGTGTGACCCGGCTCTCTCTGCTCCTCAAAAGTCGACCATTTAGTCCACTCGGCTATCGAGGCCGTATAGAGAGGGTTGCTTCACAAGAACGTTTCTTCATTCTCTAGCTTCTGTGACGGCGCAGCAGCACCCGCGGTAGCCTGGGCTTTGGCGCAGGCCCTGGGGCGATGCCTAGCATTCGCACGACGGTCTCTAACCGCCTAATAGCCTTCCTATCAAAACCATTAATCATAGCACGGGACGGGCCAAACAACAATTCAACGAACCTAAGACGAACCTGAGCTTTGTGTCGCCTTTCTACCATCTCTAACGGCGCCTGTGGGGAGAACAATAGGGTCCGTATACTCATAGACCTTAGTCAAATAATTGATCCTAGCCATATAACACGCGGGGTATTTGATCAGCAGTTAAAGTTGACCAGTGGATCAAGAGGGAGTGCTATGTAGAAACACATTTTCAAAGATTGACGCAAGAGACAGACGAAACACTGTGATAGTCACAATAAAAGCAAGGTCTCATAAATTTCTGCCAAACAAAAGACAAATCAGAGGGATGCGGGGATGGAAGTATCGAGGGGGTAACCACCACTCCTGAGATTTCCAAAGATTCCCAACGATATTCATAGAAAGATGAACCCCGAAGGGGTAACCACTCCAAAAAATTTCCTGAGATTTCATAAAGATTTCCAATGATTCCCAACGAGATTCCCAACGAGTGGTTAAGAGGACGCTATACCTGACGATGCATTTTTTGCCGCCCATAAGATTAACATTGCAAGAGGCGATTCATTTTCAAGGTTTACCCTTGGTTGGAAAGACACAAAATTTGGCCTGTACCTAGCCCTAACAATGTTCTAGGGAGTGTTCGAAGCAGATTTCCCAATTTCTCACTGGTTTCTTTTATTGCAACTGTTTTGCAAATGCTAGCATCGCATACCTCAAGAAAAGTGCTGTATCTCGAAAACCAGTAAAAAAAATGGGAAATCTGCTTCGAACACTCCCTAGAACATTGTTAGGGCTAGGTACAGGCAAAATTTTGTGTCTTTCCAACCAAGGGTAAACCTTGAAAATGAATCACCGCTCGCAATGTTAATCTTATGGGCGGCAAAAAATGCACCGTCAGGTATAGCGGACCCTTAACTCCTCGGGAAGTATCGTGTGTGGGCATCAGCCACACCCGACCTAACATCCCAAACCTCGCATCCCAGCCAGGGAGCCAGAACGGCGTCCAAAACGCATCGAATGTAACCACAGTTACTCTCATGAGGTGGACAGGTACTAATCATACACTGCGACAAAGTATGCCTCAAGTTCTTGACCCCTCCCCACACCTGACTGCGTCTAGTTTCCGGTGGACGAACAAGTGCGATTATGGTCCTTCGAGCCGGATATTATGACGAGCTCGTTGAGCATGCTGTAGAGTAGTACAGGCCGGCGGCCGCTGCACGCATGAGCGCTCGACCGCGTAAGTGTTAACCTCGTAAACACGCCAATTAATTCTGTTCGCCTGTCTCAACCATGTCTGTCAGTTACAACTAACGCATCGGTACTCTATTGAATAATATGACTGTTCTGGTAACTAGGTTGGTAGCTAGGTTTTATTAGCTTCGACAGGCTATACCTATACTAGGGTGCAAGGGATAAGGAAACGCCTCAGGCGACGGCCCAGCAAGTGGCAGGGTGACCAAAGTGTACCGCAATGAAATAGGAATAACCGGTGGTGACGTCACCAGCCTACACTGGGGTGGAGTTGTCTTGGTCACCCTGCCACTTGCTGGGCCGTCGCCTGAGGCGTTTCCTTATCCCTTGCACCCTAGTATAGATCGTTTTATTTATATAGGAACACTGAGAGCTAGGTCGCTATCGGCAGGATGGTGAAAGGCACGAACTTCTCTTATCGGCAGGATAACGCTATGCCTAGTGAAGTTTTACAAGACACTATAGTACAATAGTACTAGTATAGTACTACAATATAGAACAGTCTTCCGATTTTAGGTGTTCGCCTATATAACGCTCTCCCGGTTGAAATTAAATCTGAAGAAAGTTTAACGATAATTAAAATTTAAAAAATTGCTGAAATCATATTTACTTGAAAATGTTTTTTATAGTTTAGAGGAATTTCTAAATTTGTAATTTAACTGGACAACCAGGCGTTTTATACTTTAGTTCCACCTATTTTGGGTGGGACAAGGTCAACAAAACCTAAAAATAAAAAAAATTTAAGGGCCACCATACATTCGCTATTTTTTTACGTTTGGACTTCAAACTTTGTGAGAAAAGTATGGGAAATTTAAATGTTCTAAAATATAATATGTGTTTTTAACGTCATTACTCATGAGGCCATGTTGTGATTTTTGTCACCAAAAAAAAAATGTCCAAAATAATTAACCGATCGTAAAATCACAACATAGCCTCATGAGTAATGACGCTAAAAAGACATTATATTTCAGAATATTTAAATATCCAATAGTTTTCTCATAAAGCTTGAAGTCAGCCATAAGGACTTGTAAAATCCACCCCAAAACACGGAAAATACCCCAGTCGGGACCTTCTTAGCTTTCTCATTGAGTCTACTAATTAATGTGTGGAAATGAAGCGGAGAGACCCACCCAAGTAAGCGAACGCAAACAAAAGACTTCCAGAACAAAAGAAGTTGACAGGTCGACAAAAAACATTTAGAAGCAATTCATATTTTTGACACCCGCCCCGTTTTTCCGAAAAACAAAAAAAATTAAAAAAAGCGGAAAAAAAATTTCCTAAAAGCTTTCGGCATATTATTTTTCAACAGCACAAAACTTTTATATACAGCCATCTCAGAATCAATTTCCAACAAAGCTGGTACCGCTCTGTTTGAAATTTGGCGGGAAATGTGTCCCAACTTAGGAAAAACGATGTAATTTTTGGAAGAAGTTGTGGGCCTAGATTGATTTTAAACGGGTATACGAGTCTTTTTATGAAAACAGATGATGCGGTTTACAAGACATAATTGCAACCGCGTTCGCGATTAAGTCATCCATTGTGTTGTGGAAAAAGCTTGCGGGAGGAAAAAAATTTTCCGCCATAAGCTAAACACAGTGAAACTATAAACAAATATATGGTTTTATATTTTCGGGAAGATATTTTCTATTTCACTGCTGGGGGGAGGAGTTGTGAAGAAAAATGAACTAAGTCGGGATTACTTCTGTAATCCTCGGGAATTTATCAAACTGGCTTCTTTCGCTAACAATAAAATCACAATAGGCCGCTTTTCCACGTTATTAATTTTGCCCTAAACCATCGACAGCCTTTAGGGGAACATTGAGAGCCGGGTCCCACCGGTTCGATCCCGATCCTGCCAAAGTTTTTCTGATCAGCATTCACCTCTGGTATGTTCTGCATACCAGGTGAAATGCATATCGAGGCTGTGGTGGTTCAGAACCCACCTAAACTGTAGGTCCCGTTGTGTGCTAACACGACGGATGGGGAGCTGGTATTTGGTAGTGCTGCCAGCTGAGCACGATGGATAATTCTTGAAATGGTCTAGTTGCTGGGATTATCCCCCCCCCCCCCCCCCCCCTCTACAACTACTACTAGACACTTAAGGACAACGCTATAGTCAACTTTAAGGGACACTATAATGGACTTTATAAACTCGGGAAATCCTCCCTTAGACGTCTAAAAATTTAATATCTCAAAAGCCTTCGCTTAGGCTTAAAGTAATGCCTCGAAATTAAAGGCAAGAACAATAGAAGAAATGAAAGTGACTTGTAATGTTTTGATCTTGAACGGGAAAGGGGTATCACTTTAGAGAAACAAAAGATGTGATATAGACGCTTGGGAACAATAGAATGCATGTCGAAATGGGGTGGGCGGGGGTGGAAACATGCTATGGAACATGCTAAGGAACACCGAGATATTTCATTTCATTTGTTTATTTTTAACGGGTGTTACACGGCAGGAGTTTGGCTGAAGCCGAAAATATTGCCTACGCCGGGATTTGAACGTGGACCTCTCAGGCCACGAGTCGGACGCCTTGACCACTTGGCCACAGGATTTGTCAAGAGATTATTTTTTTCACACACAAAAATTTTCCAAAAACACTTTCTGATAGGTATTAAGAGGACGCTATACCTGACGATGCTTTTTTTGCCGCCCATAAGATTAACATTGCGAGCGGCGATTCATTTTCAAGGTTTACCCTTGGTTGGAAAGATACAACATTTTGCCTGTACCTAGCCCTAACAATGTTCTATGGAGTGTTCGAAGCAGATTTCCCAACTTCTCACTGGTTTCTTTTATTGCAACTGTTTTTCAAATGCTAGCATCGCATACCTCAAGAAAAGTGCTGTATCTCGAAAACCAGTAAAAAAAATGGGAAATCTGCTTCGAACACTCCCTAGAACATTGTTAGGGCTAGGTACAGGCAAAATTTTGTGTCTTTCCAACCAAGGGTAAACCTTGAAAATGAATTGCCGCTCGCAATGTTAATCTTATGGGCGGAAAAAAATGCACCGTCAGGTATAGCGGACCCTTTAAGAGAGTACCTATAGGTACACTATACTTCAGAACAGAAAATATGCCAATAAAATTATACCCCTTCCACGTAAACTTACGCAAATGACGGTGGCGAAATCGGGAGCAAAAAGAACTTACCTGCAAACAAAAACATTAAAAATTAAACTACTATATCTAAAGTGCCTAATAGTAGTTACCTATCCTAAAAAATATTTTTCAGCAGTGGTCTAGAGGGAAAACTGAGGTCCCGGGTTCGAATCCCGGTAGCAGCAATTTTGTGTTGGTAGTATGGATGTCACACCAAATATTCATTTGGCTTCGGCCAACAATCAGTTTGTTTAATTAACATCTGTGCCTTCGAGCCAAGGGCTGTAAGCACCAGTAAGTGCGTAGGCCCTTAAACTTTATTGTATATATAATAAAAATTATATAATAAGAGGTTCCGTATAATTACTATCTCCTTAATATCCGCGACAATACAATGGAGTCATAAGTCAGTCATAGTAATAAGAGAAGTACCCTCGTACCTTTATAGATAGGGAACTCGTAGACATAAACGTACAAGGCAAGATCTATAAGTTCCACAGGTTGCCATATTTAAACTAAGAATTTCGGATCTTCTCACGACGAAAAATCCCACTGACCAATAAGATTACTTCATGAAACTTAGAGTGGAACGGGCTTGTATGGTGAACGTGATATGACGTAAACAAGAGACCTTGCTTAAAATTTGAGACTACCTCAAGGCAACAGATACCTTGGATACGAGGGACAAACCTGCTTCTCCTATTTTGGCGGGTTTTTGCATCTAGTGAGTTGCGCCCACCTCTGTATTTCATTGTTTGCAGAAATAATACCGAGCCTGAAACCTGAAGAGTAGGTAGGTACATACATTATGAACTGAAAGAGCCGTGGGCTGGGAATTATTTGCATTTTTATTATTTATTTATATTGTTTTTATTACGGAAATAAAACTACAAAGCAGTGTTAGCTTTTTTCACTGTCTCGGTGTCTCCTAGTGAGGGCATAAGCCTGTCTCACTCAGCCGGCCGCATACCAACTCCTCACAATGGGGACCTACAGTTTTAGGCGGGTTGCGAACCTCAGTAGGAACACAGAAAAGAGAAACTCGAGGGGGTACCCACTTCAGAGATTGCATGAAGATTTCCAAAGATTTTCTGAGATTCTCAACGAGATTCATGGAAAGATGCACCCCGAAGGGTTAACCACTACAGAAATTTCCAATATTCCCTGAGATTTCATAAAGATTTCCAATGATTGCCTAAGATTCCCAACGAGATTCCTGGAGGTGTATTCCCTTTCTCGAACGCCAGCAAACCCACTCAACTAACACCTTCAAAATTTATTGTAAGAAGATAAGGCACGCCATGATGCAATATACGGAGAACAGTTCTTCTTACAATAAATTTTGAAGGTGTTAGTTGGGTGGGTTTGCTGGCGTTCGAGAAAGGGAATACACCTCCGGGAGTGGTGAACCCCTCGGAGGAACTCTTCTAAGTGGTGGAACAGGTTTAACGGCAAGATTCTGACGAAAACTGTTAGATAGCTACTTGTTCTGAAATATATTATCAATTATTTTGGTCCAGTTATAAGTCACAACGTAGTCAACCAGTTTCTAATGTTAAAAATCCATATTATATTACAGAACAAAAAAAAATCCATCAGTTTCCTCACTACCTTGTAATTAAGATACGTCAACACACAGCATTGTATCTTTAAGAGGGAAATCTAAGATTGAACCTCAACCTTCATCAATGAAAACAAACAAGCTGCCCCTTAAGATTTCTGATTCCAGAGTAGTGATAACAAATTAAGGGGGAACACGCTAAAAACAAAAGATTCGCCTTACCTATTTAAAATTTTACGTCGTCTCTTATAATCACCCTGCATGGTAAATAGGGGCAATATAGCCATACAAAAGGAGGTTTTTTTTTCTCGAAATTTCTTGTCTTGACGAAGGTTTGTATAGCGCCCGGAAATTGGTGTCCCCCTATATCTGCGTCAATCTTATTGGTCCCAGGGGACGTTATCATGGGGTCTGAAGTTAAGGGTTAAAAACAACGTGGCACCAGAATGATTTTTTTTTCTAGATATTTTTTGAGGAGAATTTTTGATGTTTAAGTGTTCTGAAATATAATATGTTTTTTTAATTACAGTTGTGACTCATTTTGAAGTCCTTTCTATAGCGAGCCAATTCGTTCTTTGACGATCGTTATAGAGAGGAACTACAATGTAGTCTAAGGAATGAAGTCCTGAACTAAAAAAAAATTCTGAAATAAATTGTTATTATTGTCATTATCTCGGAGGTCATTAACCCGATATTGCTGAAAATTGGTACCCACATTACTTGAGAAGCAGTTAGCCCAAATATGACTTTTGGTAGGACTGGCAAAACCAGGAAAGAAATTATCAATGAAAAAAATTCTGACAACTCGCAGACTGGACTCTGGACTCTCAGGCTATTATTTTTAGCTGAGGGTTGGGGGGGACAAGCCCAGCAACTAGACCGTTTTCAAGAACTATCCATTGTGCTCAGCTGGCAGCACTACCAAATACCAGCTCCCCAACCATCGAGTAAACGATGGGGACCTACAGTTTTAAGTGGGTTCCGAACCACCACAACCTCGATATACATTTCACTTGACATGCTGAACATATCAGAGGTGAATGCCGAGCAGAAAAACTTTTTGGTAGGATCGGGATCGAACCGGTGTGACCCGGCTCTCACTGCTCCTCAAAAGTCGACCATTTAGTCCACTCGGCTATCGAGGCCAACCATCAGGCTAACCTGAGAGGACTCAACACCACCTACGATAAACAAAAAATTATTAAACTCAACTCCCAAACCTGGTGGTGGAGCAATCCCATGCCGTAAATCATCCCCCAGTGTCATTCTTTCACCCAAAAAACCTGAAAAACCTTCCTAGAAACCCCCAAGCATTCCATCCCTCTGTGCCACTGAACCCCAAAACAATTCTGCATCACCCCCACCGTAAAAAAACCTCAAAACCCACAAAATACATTACGCTGTCACCATATTTCTAACTGGGGTTGTTAAATCACTCTACAATGGTCTGTTTGGTAATGCCGTGGAGGGTAAAGGGTCGGTCTTTTTAAGAGGGGGTTGGTCTTAGGGCTATTTGTTTTTCGGCTGAATGAGTACCTAATGGAACTAGACAGGCGTGCAATTTTTTGGGGTATAATTTTGGGGGCAGTGAGTAAATACCTTGTGAATGAACCATAATTGCACCCTTAAACCCCTCTTCTACACTTTCCCAATTTTTGCCTGGATAACCACGATGGGTTTGTTGTTGACAATGATGTGTATAAACAATGGATTTGACGCTAACACTGGATGGAAAATTGTAAGCCAATGAAAAGTTTTAATTTGAATTTTGGCGGGAACATATTTGTTTATTTTTATTGGCCAGGAGACCAAGCCTGGATTTGACAGCCCTTGTCGTGAGTTAAACATACGATAAGAAAAATCTATTCGATAGGAGACATTATAGTACACAATAAGAAGTGGTGAAACCCAGCCTAACTCAAGAACTATACATGTTTTACTTAGGGTGGATTTTATCACTTCTTAAAGTGTACTTTAGTGCAATTGCACTTGTCATAAGCTATACATACTATAAGATAACTCTGATAGGAGACACTACCTAATAGTATACTCAGAACATTTAAGGGTCTGCTATACCTGACGGTGCATTTTTTGCCACCCATAAGATTAACATTGCGAGCGGCGATTCATTTTCAAGGTTTACCCTTGGTTGGAAAGACACAAACTTTTGCCTGTACCTAGCCCTAACAATGTTCTAGGGAGTGTTCGAAGCAGATTTCCCATTTTTTTACTGGTTTTCGAGATACAGCACTTTTCTTGAGGTATGCGATGCTAGCATTTGCAAAACAGTTGCAATAAAAGAAACCAGTGAGAAATTGGGAAATCTGCTTCGAACACTCCCTAGAACATTGTTAGGGCTAGGTACAGGCAAAATTTTGTGTCTTTCCAACCAAGGGTAAACCTTGAAAATGAATCGCCGCTCGCAATGTTAATCTTATGGGCGGCAAAAAATGCACCGTCAGGTATAGCGCCCTCTTAAATATCCCGAAAACAAATAGCAAATATAAATTCAGTCTTAAATACCAAATACTGATCAGAATAAATAGCTCTATGAACAAAGCAGACATTTCGATCGGACAATCAATTTTGCTCGTTCTATATTATTGATACCACTGAGAGCTGATCACAGTTAAATCCCTATACCCCGACCTAGTCTTAATTAATTACAATGCTCATTATAATTTCTATAATCATTCACTACCGCCCTCGCTGTACATTTATCCATTATCCTATTAAAGGCCATTTCTATTCTACTTTCTCGCTATTTAGCTATAACATAGCTTGCGAAAAATTTACTGGTTCTAGTACCTACCCAATGCCAAGAAACAGCAATATGTATAGAAAAAAAATTCAGAGGCTGAGATTCGAACCTGGCTTCCTTAGGGACATATAAACACGTCAGTAGCGAGGGGGTAACCACTCCAGAGATTCCTTGAGATTCCATAAAAATTTTTTAAAGATTCCCAACGATATTCATATAAAAATGAACCCCGAATGGGTAACCACTCCAAAAAAATTCCAAGATTCCCCGAGATTTCGTAAAGATTTCCAATGATTCCCAACGAGATTTCAAACGAGTGGTTAAGAGGACGCTATACCTGACGATGCATTTTTTGCCGCCCATAAGATTAACATTGCGAGCGGTGATTCATTTTCAAGGTTTACCCTTGGTTGGAAAGACACAAAATTTTGCCTGTACCTAGCCCTAACAATGTTCTAGGGAGTGTTCGAAGCAGATTTCCCAATTTCTCACTGGTTTCTTTTATTGCAACTGTTTTGCAAATGCTAGCATCGCATACCTCAAGAAAAGTGCTGTATCTCGAAAACCAGTAAAAAAAATGGGAAATCTGCTTCGAACACTCCCTAGAACATTGTTAGGGCTAGGTACAGGCAAAAGTTTGTGTCTTTCCATAACCAAGGGTAAACCTTGAAAATGAATCGCCGCTCGCAATGTTAATCTTATGGGCGGCAAAAAATGCACCGTCAGGTATAGCGGACCCTTAACACCTCGGTCAGTAGCTTCAAGTAAACTTCATAAGATAGTAAGATACGGTCATGGGACCATAATCGCCAAACCAAGAAATTCGAACTTGGTTCAAATAGGTACGAAAAATGGCCGCCGGTAAGCAGTCTATTGTAATATAGGCCGTGCCGCCCTAGGCGGAAAAACACAAGCCATACGGGAAAGTAATCTGCGACCATTGTCAAACCTTTATTTTATAATCTAATTGTATTGGCTGACCGTATATGGCTTATATGTTTTCGCCTATTGTTGAATGTCAGCCTTTGGCGGTGGCTTTGAGAGCTCATATCGTATGCTACCTACTGTACCTGAACCTCCTTTTACCTGATCATAAGTCTATATCCTATTGATACGGCAAACGACATGTTAAGTGCTTTGGCTTTCTTTATGAGGTTTGTAGGTGTGGCGGAATAGGCACCCTATGGCCATTTCAGTATTCAATTAAGGTTCCGCTATACCTGATGATGCATTTTTCGCCGCCCATAAGATTAACATTGCGAGCGGCGATTCATTTTCAAGGTTTACCCTTGGTTGGAAAGACACAAAATTTTGCCTGTACCTGGCCCTAACGATGTTCTAGGGAGTGTTCGAAGCAGATTTCCCATTTTTTAACTGGTTTTCGAGATACAGCACTTTTCTTGAGGTATGCGATGCTAGCATTTGCAAAACAGTTGCAATAAAAGAAACCAGTGAGAAATTGGGGAATCTACTTCGAACACTCCCTAGAACATTGTTAGGGCTAGGTACAGGCAAAAGTTTGTGTCTTTCCAACCAAGGGTAAACCTTGAAATTGAATCGCCGCTCGCAATGTTAATCTTATGGGCGGCAAAAAATGCATCGTCAGGTATAGCGTCCTCTTAAGATTCTGCAATCAGAAAATTTTTGGTAGGGTCGGAATCGAACCTGTGGACCGAGCCCTCAGTGTTTTTCAAAAGGCAACCACCTAGACCACTGTGCTATGGAGGATTTTGTGAGAGTGACGCAATCTCTACCCACTTAAGCAGCCGCACCCTATACTAATGAATAGGCGCAAATGACACTAAAGAGAAGGCCCTTATACTTAACTATCCGACACACTATAGGCACTACTTATGTGTAAACTCTACCCAAACTTTCCGACGGTGATTGGTACCAGGTCAAGGCTTTAGAAAATAAAACCGCAGGGCGTGATTCTTACCGAATTAGCCCACCCTTTTAGACCAGTGACAAAAAAATCACCAGATAGTGTCTTTTAACGAGAGGATTTAACGAACGGATCTAAGTTATCGTATGTTTAGCTTAAGACAAATGCCTTGCGCTTGCACTTGTTTCTCTGCGATCGCACTTGTCGTAAGCTAAACATACAATAACGTAAATCCGTTCGTTAAATCTGTGGTTAAATCCTCTCGTTATAGACACTATCGGAAAGTGGTGAAATTCAGCAGGTAACTTGTTTCGGACGTTAAAAAGACGTACTATATATCAGAACACGTTTTCGAGTAAGAAGCCATGATGTGTTTTTACAATTGATTGACTTCTGTCAACAAAAAAAATTGTCCAAAATTAACCGATCGCAAAACCACAACATAGCCTCTTAACTTACGACGTTAAAAAGACATCTTATATTGCAGAACATTTAATATCCAATACTTTCCTCATAAAGTGTGCATAAAAAACGTAAACAAATAGCGAATGTATATTCAACCTTAAGAAAAGTAAAAGCACAGGCACTCCTAACGGCAGGTCTTCGTTCCGCTAGCACTACATCTTCAGAAGAATTTTTTTTAGTGCAAAAAATAATATAAGCTACCCAAAACAGGAGGAAGGCGGGTCTGAAAGCTTCGGCACGGTGGAGGCAAAGGAGAGCAGAGACACAAGAATTTCCGCCGTAAAGGCGGCATAATGCAATTATTTTCGCACCTGGGGGGTCCATTTCCCCCCACACTCCCTTACCCAGTCCCATACGGCTGCCATCAACGTTATTACCCATTACAGTAGGGGAACATGGGGAAGGCGGGACACTCTCCAAGTCGCCCTGTTCTACCCACTGTGCTTCAAAGGCCGAAACTTTCCAGGTATAGTGAAAAAAATTGAACACCGCTATGGGAGACTCTTAAAGGGCGTCTATATACGCAGTCTTGTTGTTTAAGTTTTTTTCTGCACACCTTATGAGGAAACTTTTGGATATTGCAACGTTCTGAAATATAATATGTCTTTCTAAAGTCATAAATTAACCGGCTATGTTGTGACTTTACGATCAGTTAATTTCAGACAATGTTTTGTTGACAAAAATAACTCGATCACAACATGACAACATAGCATGTCAATTTAGGCCGTTAAAAAGACATGTTATAAGTACTTCAGAATATTTTAAATATCAATTTTTTTTTTTTTTTAGATTAATAGGAAGAAATATTATTCTGCTGCCACGATCAGGATCAGGATCAGTCCTCGTAGAAACATACTAAATTCCATAATTTCACAATTTAATTTTTCGTCCCTCATGCATTTTTATTTATTTATTTATTTATTTTAAGAATCCCCCATGAGGGGGAGCCTAGGCGGAAACGGGTGATGGTTGGTTTATAAAATCCTGCGTACACACAGGGTGTCCAAAAATAAGTCGCCACGTGGCAGTACGAGCTACAGCAAGCAGCCTGTGGTGTACATTGCCAACCAAATAGGTAATTCTTCCATTGCCAAACCTTCGATAGCTCAGTGGTGTAGATGGTTGTTTTTAGATACACACCGGTTCGATCACAATCTAATCGGCATTCATCTCTGATATGTTCAGCATGGCAAGGGAAATATCGAGGGGTAAACCTCTCGTTGGGAATCATTGGAAATCTTTATGAAATCTCAGGGAATCGTGGAATTTTTCGGAGTGGTTACCCCTTTGGGGTTCATCTTTCTATGAGTATTGTTGGGAATCTTTGGAAATCCTTATGGAATCTCAAGGAATCTCTGGAGTGGAGGATGTGGTGGTTCGGGGAGCTGAGCAAATTCTTGAAATTATGACGTCATCTTGTTACCTTTAATACAGTCTAAATAGGTAGGTACTTAGTGCAGTGGCAGACAACTCATTGACCGGTAATGACGATGACATCACGCAATGATTTAAAATGAATAATAAAGACTAAAATGAGCAGCTCGGCGCTAGTTACGACTCACCAATCTTACCTTCATTTATTCTAACTCCACTGATTGCCTTATTACCTAAGTTATAACCTTTAATTACCAGTTATTCACCTTCCATCACTTATATTGATTCTCCCAGACATAGTTACAACTCAAGGTCTATAAATTCTAAAGGTTTTCCCGCTAGAACCAGAATAATCAAACAAAAGCTACGCCACATCAAACTGACGCACCAAAACCTTTGCCTTCCGTACGGACTGTCAACAAACGACGTCACCGTGAGACCCAGTTTACGTACTTCAACGAGACAACCTGTGGAATCAGTGAACCTTAGTTACGTCCGCTGATTTAGCCTAAAATTATTTTCTTGGGCCCCTAGTACGTACCGAAAGCCTTCGTCTTCTTATGGTGTAATTTCGGTCGTAAACTCTAGGCAGGTTTTTGAAATTTCCATAGATGGTTAGGGTACCTGTTTTACTATATGAGATGGGGGTTTTTTAGAGGGCAATTTTTTGGGCCGGCGCTACGCCCTTCGGCCTCATACTTCGTCATTTTCTGATTTTAATAAATACTTGACGGCAAATTTTTAATAAAGAGGCTATATCCGTAAGTATATAGGTCTAGGTAGTCTCTCTCTATAACGAATGTCAAAGAACCATGTTAATTTTCTCGCTATAGAGAGTGGGAGAACCAGATGCATTATTAACTGCCATTGTAGAGATTTTCATTGAAGGCCAAAAATCGATTAAAAAAATAAAAATAAAATAATAACTTTCTGGCATGGTACAGAATTTGGAAAATCTGTACCTAATCAGCAAAAAATAGTCACTTCATGTAGAAACCTAAATTTATTCCAAAAAACCTCCCCCTTCGTGGATATAGGGGTTGAAAATTTAAGGTTCCGGTTGAGACAGTATAGTGTAGCTAATTTATTCGGAATGGAATTTACCAGAGTTTTTTCCTGTAAGTTAAACAAGGTTGCCATGCTAGGGAAATAAAATTCCGACTTTATTTACCTATAGCAACGCATGGCAACCTTGTTTAACTTACAGAAAAAAATTCGGGTAATTTCCAATCCGAAATTAGCTAAATCCAGCCTTATTGATACAAAAACTAATAACGACACAATTTTCAAGTATACCCGTCAGCTGCAACGTCATAAGTCGAAGGGGTAACCACTCCAGAGATTCCTTGAGATTCCATTGAGATTCCATAAAGATTTCCAAAGATTCACAACGGTATTCATAGAAAGATGAACCCCAAAGGGGTAACCACTCCAAAAAATTCCAAGATTCCCTGAGATTTCATAAAGATTTCCAATGATTCCCAACGAGATTCCCAACGAGTGGTTAACCCCTCGTCTAAAGTCATAACTCAATGGACCAATATCGTTTAAGAGGACGCTATACCTGACGGTGCATTTTTGCCGCCCATAAGATTAACATTGCGAGCGGCGATTCATTTTCAAGGTTTACCCTTGGTTGGAAAGACACGATATTTTCCCTGTACCTAGCCCTAACAATGATCTAGGGAGTCTTCGAAGCAGATTTCCCCATTTCTCACTGGTTTCTTTTATTGCAACTGTTTTGCAAATGCTAGCATCGCATACCTCAAGAAAAGTGCTGTATCTCGAAAACCAGTAAAAAAATGGGAAATCTGCTTCGAACACTCCCTAGAACATTGTTAGGGCTAGGTAAAGGCAAAATTTTGTGTCTTTCCAACCAAGGGTAAACCTTGAAAATGAATCGCCGCTCGCAATGTTAATCTTATGGGCGGCAAAAAATGCACCGTCAGGTATAGCGGACCCTTAACCCGCAGTCAACCTAAAATCCTGCATGCCAATTTACAGTCCAATAGCTTTTTATTCGGCATATAAAAAGCGATAATGTAAAAACCAAGTCATGCAGTTGTCAAGAGTTAGATTCTTAAATATTCTCAAATACAAAGCCAGTTAATTTCTGACGCACATATTATATTTCAGAACTTTTAAAAACCCAACACTGGTCGGAAAAAACGTAAACAAGTAGAAAATGCATATTCCTGCTTGAGAGTAACTTTTTGACACGGTGGCTACCACGTCGTGATGACTTATGACGAACTGACTGGATAATGCGATGCCTTCCTTTTTCTTCCTCATACGTCGTGTGAATAGAGGGCCTCCTCAATCTCACTTTTAAAAGATCAAGGAGTGGCCAAAGTGTATTCCTCAAAAGAGCACGATGAAGGAGTGGCCAAACAGAAGAAAATACTATACAAAAATTAAGAGCAAAGTTTCAAAAGCTTCTTTTTTTTCGTTTGTTATTTGATGGGAAGCTGAGAAGCCTGTTTCGAATTATGGCCCATAAAAAGTCTCCCCCTTCGTATGTTGTCAGTTAGGTTAGAAAACCAGTACCTTCACTAGGCTCTGCATAACCGTACCGAACCGGAAGTCATCTAAAACTGTAGGTCCTCATCATGTACGATAGGTGAAGAAGAGAAATAGTGCTGCCAGCTGAGCACGATGGCTAATTCTTGAAATGGTCTATAGCTGGCTTATCCCCCCGCTAACTAACAGGCACTTAATCGAGAACTTGTCAATTTGGAAACGTGATGTGAAGTTAATGATGAAAATAAGAAGTCTCCTCCAGGCATGATCCAACTGCTAATTTGCTAATACACCTGCCCTATAATAAGATACCTTCTTAACCAAATCAGAGTGATTACAGACATTTAAAAGGCGCAGCCGGGCGTTTCAGTACCTTCCAAAAATGCTTCAAATAAAAAGAGAATTAGACTTCACAAGAAGGCTCCACACTCAATGTGGTAGTACACGACGGGGACCTACAGTTTTAGGTGGGTTCCGAACCACCACAGCATCGATATGCATTTCAATTGACATGCTGAACATATCAGAGGTGAATGCCGATCAGAAAAAGTTTTGGTAGGATCGAAATTGAACCGGTGTGAACCATTATCTTGCCGTTAAAAGTCCACTATAGCTAACGCTATCGGCAGGATGGTGAAAGGCACCAAATGTTGAAACTCTATATAGGGGACACTATAGTGGACTTTAGGCTAAAGTCTACACTTACTGGTGAAGAAAAAAATTCAAAATTAACCGCAGTCTTGCTCCACTTCAGATCGGGATATTATGGCCCCAGATAAGGTACAACAGGTGTAGGTACAAATTCGTAAAGGTTTTTAACACAGAATAACCCCAGCTACTGCCATAAATAAAACTCCCTCTACCTTTTATTCGGTCTGAATCGCCTTTTCAAAACAGGTTCGGGTCAAATTAGGGCCCAAAAGGGTCGCAGGGGTGTCAAAAGCAGGTGCCAGGAAAGGGGATGATTCCACCCCTTGTCAAGGGGCTTAGGGCGGTACCATTTCCCGTTCCCAAACCAGGGAAAAAATCCACTTTCCGTGGGCTCTGTACACAAGGGAGTAATTTCGTCAGAATCACGACCGGCAGTCGGGTAAGTTTCAACAGGAGAAAGTTTCAACCACTCGGGATTTGATCCTTCCTGGGTCCTCTTTCTTCATACCGGAGTTGACGTTTGGCGGCGAAGTGTGCTTGTACCATACGTAAGCAATTTTGAATTATCCTCTCTATAGCGACAAAATTTACGGTCGCTATAGAGAGAGAGACTATTACGGAAATAATATACGTACAATAGAATATCGAACAGCCGAACTCTGAAAAAACTCCACCAATTACCCACATGCGGACAGATGAAGATAATAACAGTAACATGGTTAAGTTTAAAAAAAACCAGAATAGCAATTCCACTGTAATTATCAGCCGGGCAGCAAGCCACGCGTTGTCTCGTTCCCCGACCAGTCCAATTTATAGAAAACTGAATAAATTCACCCGGGGTACTCGTCCGTCAATTTCAATTGAAAACGAGTGTCTGAGACACCTTATACGCCTCCATGTGTTAAATAAATATAAAGTTCGTTAACAAGAACCTATTTTACCATCACTGGACCTGACTTCGTCCCCCCAAACAAAGAAAACCCGAATTTCCCACCGAGAAACCGCAGGAAACCCCACCAACTTACGACCACACCATCCCGAATCCAAAATTTTCATGCCATTAACGTTAGACTCGGTAGATTAAGATGAACTATCTCTCGATGGTTAGCTGATTAGTCGCGCAATTTTTTTAAAATGAGTTTTCGGTTCATTTTCTCGGAATGATGGTTTTTTTTCCAGGTCCCGTCGTACCTGGCGTCGTCCTCTAACAAGACGTGATTTTCCCCCTATTACCCGAACCTATCATTAGTCTTTTTATTTATTTTACGGAAGGGTGTTGGAACGTTTTTTTTTTGTTCCACTAAATCATTTTCTACGTCGACTGGTTGACGGAGCGATTTTTTAGGTTTTTAAAAAGGGGGCAACAACTTTGAAATGTGAGGTATGTTCCTTACAGTGGGGAACTAGAATTCGCCCTATCTACATTCGAACTTACAGTGGAGAGGGGACTACAGAGATTCCTTCAGATTCCCTGAGATTCCAAAAAGATTTCCAAAGATTCCCAACGATATTCATAGAAAGGTTAACCCAGAAGGGATAACCACTCCAAAAAATTCCAAGATTTCATAAAGATTTCCAATGATTCCCAACGAGATTCCCATCGATATTCCTGGAGTGGTTAACCCCTCGTACAGTGGTTACTCTCTATAACATCAAGGGACAGTGAAATTATGCACGCTATAGAGAGTTTTTCGTTATAGAGAGAGCCACAAATAATTTACCAAGGCTATCGACACACCAAAGTTTGTTCACAGTTTTGTTGGAAAATTTTTCTGTTCAGAAACATGATATTTTGGCAACAAACAGACGAGCTAAGAAATTTGACTATGACCCTTTTATAAACAAATAAATAAATAATTGAATATAACTTACCATGCTAACGGGGATGGGGGCGCCTGCTCCATTAGGATATGGGTAAGGAGACACCAAATATCCCATGTTGAACGACGACGTGTGCGGTGTTGGTTCAGTTTTACCTGGAAAATAAATAAAATAAATAAGCCACCAATATTATTTTAAACACAAAATAAATAAAGTATACCAAAAGATTTTTTATTTATTTATTTATTTTTTCAGGGTGAAGATTACATACTCCCACATGTGTTCAAGTGTGATTGATAAGCGTCCCAGACAGACTCTGACGCCCTGACGGGGACCTACAGTTCCACTTGGGCTCCGAACCACCAAGTGCACACTGCTTCAGTAGCCCAAGAGAGATGGAAAAATTTAGGCCCGCTGCAGTTCGAACTCGCATCGTCACCGATCCGACATTTAACCACTAATAATAAAGAGATTTTTTTAGGTTCTAAAAAACTTAAAAAGCAATGCTAGAAAATATTAAAGGGAATAAATATAATTCAGAGAATGTAACCAAATCTGAAAATCAGACTTTTGACACAAATGCAACCCTTTTTTGAAAAAGGCGAGAAAAGAAAAAGAAAAAGGGGGATGACAGTGGGTGTTCAGAGCTCTCAAGCTACTCTGCTAACTGTCGCGAGGCCCCCAGGCCCCCCAACAAAAGAATTACACCTATGGAAGGGGGGAAGAAGCAGTAAGGGAGATGTGCGGAAAAGACATTGGAATTAGCCTAATTGGCATGTTTGTGTGTGTAGTGGGTAGGGTAGGCCGGGGCGGAAGAGGCTAGAGGGTCAGTCTCAAGGGCTGTTGTTGTCCCGGACTTCAGTACTTGCCCACCCCTTCAGAACAACCCCTGACGTCCCGTGTTTTCCTCTAAACTCAAACATACCTACTGCTTTTCCCGTCTCAGCGGGTTTCATTACCAGTCTAGTTGCAAAATCGGATATGTCCACTTCGGGGTAGAAGAGCTCCCCAACCAGAGTAGGTACACGAAAGGCCCCGATAGCCGAGTGGACTAAATGGTCGACTTTGGAGGAGCAGAGAGAGCCGGGTCACACCGGTTCGATCCCGATCCTACCAAAAAGTTTTTCTGCTCGGCATTCACCTCTGATATGTTCAACATGTCAAGTGAAATGTATATCGAGGCTGTGGTGGTTCGGAACCCACCTAAAACTGTAGGTCCCCATCGTTTACACGATGGCTGGGGAGCTGGTATTTGGTAGTGCTGCCAGATGAGCACAATGGATAGTTCTTGAAACGGTCTATTTGCTGGGCTTGTCCCCCCCCCCAACCCCCCTCATATAGGTGTGTTCGTAACCACCACAGCCTCGATATACGTTTCATTTGACATGCTGAACATATCAGAGGTGAATGTCGAGCAGAAAAACTTTGGTAGGATCGGGATCGAACCAGCACTCCTAATCGAAGTCACAGCCGCGGTAATTTACAAAGTTTCTATTTTCCACACAGCCTTTCGCCGCCCCTGCAGGATTTCCAAGACAATAGCAGAAGAAAATTGGTATGAAAAGAGGCGTCAAGTCGGCCAGACAGTCCGACAAGCCTGTCAAAAAGACAAAAGAGGAAGAAGACGGCCGGCCTGAGGGTTGCTCTGTTTACCAACCAATGTCCATGCGTACCCAGGTATAGAGATGCCTTCCAGTACCGTTACGATGATAAACCTTCTTGGTGACATCAATACAATGTCTCCATAGGGGCAAAAAACAATGAAAACAGGTCCGTCAAAAAAATCAAAACAAGCACGGATGGAGATGGTTATATTTTAGATGGTCACAAACGGTGCGTCCCGGAATGGGGGGCTGGAATGGCAACTCAGGGATGGCGGGTCCCCACACAAAAACTGCCATCCTTCCCCCCTAACCGTACGTCCGGGGATGCCAACTCTAAGAAAAGCTCACTAAAGGCTGGATTTCAGCATTTCTCTAAGTTATACCATACTAACCATAGTGAGTATAGTGTCTCCTATCGAACAGATTAAACATTAAGGGTCCGCTATACCTGACGGTGCATTTTTGCGCCCATAAGATTAACATTGCGAGCGGCGATTCATTTTCAAGGTTTACCCTTGGTTGGAAAGACACAAAATTTTGCCTGTACCTAGCCCTAACAATGTTCTAGGGAGTGTTCGAAGCAGATTTCCCAATTTCTCACTGGTTTCTTTTATTGCAACTGTTTTGCAAATGCTAGCATCGCATACCTCAAGAAAAGTGCTGTATATCGAAAACCAGTAGAAAAATGGGAAATCTGCTTCGAACACTCCCTAGAACATTTTTAGGGCTAGGTACAGGCAAAATTTTGTGTCTTTCCAACCAAGGGTAAACCTTGAAAATGAATCGCCGCTCGCAATGTTAATCTTAGGGGCGGCAAAAAATGCACCGTCAGGTATAGCGGACCCTTAATGGTAAGATTAAGTTATCGGCTACTTTTTCATGAAGATAAATTTACTCACTAATGAAAGCCCACCTAAATACTTGAAGGACAGGCACAAAAATATCCGTAGCAGAAATTCTGAACGGAACAAAAAAGGTGTCATAATTTTTTGTTCCCAAAATTGAGGGGCCCGAAAATGTACAGTTACCAACAGAATGGTCCCAAAAAAAATCCCACTATAGGAGTGATGATGCGTGCGACAGGGGCGGCTTACCAAGACAGGTCTTTTTCAAATTTTGACAGGTTGCCATTGGGCTTATACGGTAGGCAGAAGCAGGCTCCCATAGGGATCAAACCCAGATTTTAAATTTTTTTCGAAAAAGAAAAAAGTGGCCATTGTTGTCTCAGTGTATCAGTGATTGAATCGACGGAGAAAATAATTATTTTGATAGGAAAGTTTTGTATATTTAAAAGTTCTGAAATATAATATGCCATCTTAACGTCATAAATTAGTTGGCAATCTTATATATACGATCGAGTAATTTTGGGACAAAAAGTAACAACATTGCACATAGCCAATAGGGTACCGGCGTTAAAAAGACATTCGTTGACACTCTCTCTCTAAAACGAGAACCCACTCTATAACGAGAAACCTCTCTATAACAAGAGACCTCTTTATAACGAGACACCTCTATATAACGAGAAACCTCTCTATAAGAGACACCTCTCTATAACGAGACATCCCTCTATAACGAGACACCTCTCTATAACGAGACACCTCTCTATAACGAGACACCTCTCTATAACGAGACATCTCTCTATAACGAGACACCTCTTTATAACGAGACATCCCTCTATAACGAGACACCTCTCTATAACGAGAAACCTCTCTATAACGAGACACCTCTCTATAACGAGAAACCTCTCTATAACGAGAAACCTCTCTAAAACGAGAAACCTCTATAACGAGAAACCTCTCTATAACGAGAAATCTCATCTATAATGAGAAACATCTCTATAACGAGAACGAAAAAAAACCTCTTTCTATACTTTTTTATACTCTCTCTATAACAAGAACTCTCTCTATAACGAGAACCCTCTCTATAACGGGAACCCTCTCTATAACGGGAACCCTCTCTATAACGGGAACCCTCTCTATAACGAGAAACTTCTCTATAACGAGAAACCTCATCTATAACGAGAAACATCTCTATAACGAGAACGAGAAACCTCTTTCTAGGAGTAACCTCTCTATAACGTACATGGCTCCTTTACGGTCGATACATGCAGAGGTAAATCGAATTAATTTTTCAAAATAAATCCAAAGTCACTGCACCTTTAACAGGCAAGTGAATTGAAACCCCTTTACGAGTCAAGGTAAGACCCTAAACCACATTAGTATAGAAAAGATTGAACTGGAAAGCAAAAAAAAAAGTACACCTATAAAAAAAGATGTAAATATTTATGGTAACTCTTTCTATAAATCATGTTGATTCCACACGCAGCACGCTAAGAAGACGGTACACACCCACACCATTATAACCTACATAATCGTTATTTAACATTTCATACGTTTTATGGCTTGCACCATAAAAAGTAGACGGGTGGAGTGCAGGGAAACGTAAGATGACATAGGGATTTGTGTGGTAAGCGTTGTAGTTTATCCTAATGTTCTATTTATGCCAACCTCTGTGGTGGGTGACGTACCCCAGGCCTGACAGCTAGACCAACATTTTATCCAAGAAATCGTTTTGGTATCCATACTTTCACCAGAGCCTTAAGGCTAAAACTATTGGATATTTAAATATTCTGAAATATAATATGTCGTTTTAACGTCATTGCTCATGAGGCTATGTTGTGATTTCACGATCGAGTGATTTTCGTCACCAAAAAAATTGTCCAAAATTAACCGATCGTGAAATCACAACATAGCCTCATGAGCAATGACGTTAAAAAGACATATTATATTTCAGAATATTTAAATATCCAATAGTTTTCTCACAAAGTTTGAAGTCCAAACGTAAAAAAAAACGTATATATATTCAGCCTTAACAGTCCACTAGCTAACGTTAATATAAGGCCGCTATCGGCAGGATGGTGAACGCTATATAGAAAGCATTGAGTCCCTAAAACTGTAGGTCCTCGTCGTGTACTAACGCAGGTATTTGGTAGTGAATAGTAAGGTCTAGTTGCTGGGCTTGCCCCCCCCCCCCCCCCCCCACGACAAGCTTTTGAAATGAAGAGGACGCTATCCGGAGTTGAACTAACGGTACAGCGTCGTCTGCTACACACGCGCAAAATCCAATATGGCGGTTATTAGAACTATTGTAGCGTGGCCATATGAATTGTGTTTATATATAGGATAGATTTTTCTGGATTTTTCGTGCATTTTTAGACTTTTTTTTTCGATATTTTGCAATATGGCGGAGTTCAATTTCAAATTGAGTGATATTTTAAAAGTCAGAAAATAACCGCAGTTTCTGCGAAGGGGAAAAAATCATCGAAGCCAACCACATTGTCCTTTGTGGGGTAACAAAAAAACAAACAAAGTGGAAGTGGAGGTTTTCGGGTTGTGTTTAAGATCGACACAAATAAAAAACATACCACATGAAATAAATATTTCTATAAAAAAACTTACTGACCAGAAAATGACTAAAGGCCACTGTAGCCGATTATACAATTAACAAAAACTATTAGGGCGGTATATACATTTGTCGCAAGTATCGAATCACATAACCTAGGTACTAACTTACGTTTCATTTACAAAGCGTTATTCCTTCCTACGTCCTCTCAAGCAAAGCCATAAATTATGGGGTAGTACCATTAGATAACTATAGGTGCCTTGGATTGAAGTTTCATTTAAATATTGGTGTGCGCTCTTAAAATTGTAAGTAACTCTTATCATCACGAACAACTAAGTGTCTGCCCTCTTACCTACGTGAGTTTTATTGAAATATACACATACCTGGCAGAATATAATCCTCTCTTTCAAAATGCCGGCTGCAGACCGTCATTCCCATACCCACTGTTTTGCCTATTTTCAAAATATGCACCCACTTCTTCAGTAAAACTTGATTGCCATGAGGAAAATGATGTAAATGTACACCTTCCCCTCTTTTTTGAGAACACTGAGGCACAGAACAAATTCGTAAATGCTTTTTTTAAATTTTTTCATTGGATTTCTCCATGTTTGGCCGTTGTTGTTACTGTTCTACCGTTAGTTACATTTTCTGCCACTAGAGGCAGGTCAGTCGTATTCAACTCCCAATACCTGACGATGCATTTTCAAGGTTTACCCTTGGTTGGAAAGACACAAAATTTTGCCTGTACCTAGCCCTAACAATGTTCTAGGTCGTGATCGAAGCAGATTTCCCAATTTCTCACTGGTTTCTTTTATTGCAACTGTTTTGCAAATGCTAGCATCGCATACCTCAAGAAAAGTGCTGTATCTCAAAAACCAGTAAAAAATTGGGAAATCTGCTTCGATCACGACCTAGAACATTGTTAGCGCTAGGTACAGGCAAAATTTTGTGTTTTTCCAACCAAGGGTAAACTTTGAAAATGAATCGCCGCTCGCAATGTTAATCTTATGGGCGGAAAAAAATGCACCGTCAGGTATAGCGGACCCTTAACGACCAGAGGGAAATCAAAATTCAGACCAGTTTCATATCGGAAATATTTGTACGGTATAATAGGAAGGCCAGGTGCATGAAGCTGTATATCAATATATCGGTTATCTGTGAAACGTTTCGATTATATGGCCGTTGTGTTCAACATTTCGACAGCCACTCACGATGTCTATCACTGGCCCACACGAAAACCAAATACCCAAAACCAACAGAGCTGAGAGAAGGTAGCACTTCTCCCAAGGGGGTAACCACTCCAGAGATTCCTTGAGATTCCACTTAGATTCCATAAATATTTCCAAAGATTCCCAACGATATTCATAGAAAGATGAACGTGGGAGGGGTAACCACACCAAAAAAATTCCAAGATTCCCTGAGATTTCATAAAGATTTCCAATGATTCCCAACGAGATTCCCAACGAGTGGTCAACCCCTCGACATCTCCCTTTGAGGCAGCTAGAAGATAGACTCATTTTTTATATTTTTTGCACTGGCAGTACTTAAAGAGGAATCTATGTTCTGAAATATAATGTGTCTTTTAACGTCAGACAGTAGATTAGTAACAGGTTTGTGATGCTAAAAAGACACATTGTATTTGAGAACAATTAAATATCCAGCTGTTTCCTCACACAATGCGCAAAAAAAAATATAAATAAAAAATTTATTTCCCCCTTTTTACCGAGAAATTATGACTTTGGCAATATTCCCGGCACCCATCACTGGCAGGAAATCTCCCCAACTGCAGTGGTAAAATTTAAATGTCCTGAAATATAATATGTCTTATTAACGTCATAAATTATGAGGCTTTGTTGTGATTTCAAGACCGGTTAATTTTTTTTGTTGACAAAAATCTCTCCAATCATGACGTTAAAATGACATACTATGGCTGGATTTCACCACTTTAACGTGAAGACTAAAAATGTTAACGGCTTTCACCATGCACCGTTACCGTTTCGTTAGCTTTCGAGTGGATTTTCCGTGCGTTAGCGAAAACGATAATTTTCATACCTGCGACTCATTTGGTGTAGTCTAATGTAGTCTAATCAATATTTTAACTTCTTTCTCCGAAAAAATAGGGTTTTTTTCACGTTTATTTCCACTTTTAGATTGAAATTGTTGAAATAAATTTGACGTAAACAAAGCAGGCGAATTCTATTGACACAACAAAACCTAACGAGAGGATGTCTGCTTTTTCGAATCGATAGCTATTCGAACGTTAAAAGGCACTATCGTGAGGTGGTGAAATTCAGCCTTCATTATATTTCAGAACATTTAAATATCGAATAGATTCCTCATAAAGTGTGTATAAAAAAACAAAACAAACACGGTTGTGTGGTCGCCAGTTACAGCCAGTTAAAATACAGACGAAAGACAAGGTCTATGTACATAATGATCCAAGTGTACGCTTCCTCCTGCTGTATTTGTAAAACTTATTATTACAATGTCATCCGAAGGCCAATTCAAATTCATATTAGCACGTGTAAAAATATATTATGGAATGTACGTGTATACCTATATTTAGCCATGGAAGTGGAAAAACTACAAGAACATTATTCTTTTACAATCATTATCTGTATTATTATTTTTTAAAGTGACATTTCCTCAAAAAACGGTCGAAAAAACACATAAACAAACACCAAACGTATATATTCTGGGTTAGAACTGATGAAGTAACATGCAGAAAATCAAGAACAGTTGCGACTAAACCTATAGTCCAAGTCAGGCTGGGAGCGTACCGATAAATCATACTTTCTTGCACATCTAGGGCTGATCAAAACTTCTTCTTGAGCAGGGAAATATCTGCTCAGGGTCGGATTGGCATTTTTAGCGTATGGTAGGATATAGAACCCAAATCCGGATCGGCGTCAACTGAAAATCTTCAAGAAATTATGACTAATCGGTATGCTCCCAGCCTGACTTGGACTATAGTAGAGTAGGTATATCGCAGGCACGCTCCTAGCTGTACCTAGCAATGGGACAATAGTGCGGTTGACCAGGCCACTAGCCACTAACTAGTTCGAAGAAATACACTTGCTTCAAAATACCGACCGTGTACCCAACCGTCAAATTGCCGAACGTGCTGAGAAAATGGCCAGAGTGTTTTGGTTGGGCGCTATGCCACAGGAGTTACGCCAATGAGCGGGCTGAATCAATGCCGTAAGCGGAAAATATCACTCACGCCGGGATTGGAACCTCTCGGGACATAAGGTGGATGCCTTGACCGCCTGGACATCCTGTCCAGTGTCAAATCATGAGGAAACTATTGGATGGGCAAATTTTTTCCAGAAAAAAATCACTCGATAAAATTATCAGTCAGTTAATTTCGACCGTTGAAAAGACATATTATATTTCAGAACATCTAAATATTCAATAGTTTACTCATAAAGTGTGCAGAAAAAACTCTTAAGAGGACGCTATACCTGACGATGCATTTTTTGCCGCCCATAAGATTAACATTGCGAGCGGCGATTCATTTTCAAGGTTTACCTTGGTTGGAAAGACACAAAATTTTGCCTGTGCCTAGCCCTAACAATGTTCTAGGGAGTGTTCGAAGCAGATTTCCCAATTTCTCACTGGTTTCTTTTATTGCAACTGTTTTGCAAATGCTAGCATCGCGTACCTCAAGAAAAGTGCTGTATCTCGAAAACCAGTAAAAAAAATGGGAAATCTGCTTCGAACACTCCCTAGAACATTGTTAGGGCTAGGTACAGGCAAAATTTTGTGTCTTTCCAACCAAGGGTAAACCTTGAAAATGAATCGCCGCTCGCAATGTTAATCTTATGGGCGGCAAAAAATGCACCGTCAGGTATAGCGGACCCTTAAACAAACAGCGAATGTATTTTCGGTCTCAACAATATACAAGAAGGTTTTCAGTCATAGCCTCGGTGTAACGGCATGGTGACCCCCATATACAGATGGGGCCACAATCACACCCGATAGTCGAGTTTTCCCCCAGCCGGAGGAGGCCAGGTTCCCCTCAAGGCTGGGCAAGGTCCACCAGCAAAAATCGCAGAGCCAGTGTCTACCATCCTCCCGCTTTGGCTCAAAGAATATAAGACCAGAAGTCGACTAAAAGGTGACCGAAACGAAGGGGACATAATACCAAAGAGGATGACACGGTCAAATCTGTCCCCCAAACACTGTGAGGGGGCTTTGTTGGTCGCAGGTCGGACCACCAGCACCGTCAACACACACAATGTAGGCTCCAAGACCAGGTCCCCAAAATGAACCGCCTGCGCCTCCTTAAAATTGGCCTGGACGGCCGTCCTGGCGAGTTGGCATCCCCGGACGCATCGTGGGGAGGGATGGCAGTTTTATTGTGGATACCTGCCAACCCTGAGATGCCATTCCAAGACTGTCATCCCTCAGACGCCATTCCAAGACTGCCATCCCTGAGATGCCATTCCAAGACTGACATCCCTGAGACGCCATTCCAAGACTGCCATCCTGAGATGCCACTCCAAGACTGCCATCCCTGAGAGGTCATTTCAAGACTGACATCCCTGAGACGCCATTCCAAGACTGCCATCCCTGAGATGCCATTCCAAGACTGCCATCCCTGAGAGGTCATTCCAAGACTGACATCCCTGAGATGCCACTCCAAGACTGCCATTCCTAAGAGGTCATTCCAAGACTGACATCCCTGAGATGCGATTCCAAGACTGCCAACCCTGAGATGTCATTCCAGGACTTCTCCACTGTGTCCTACCGGGATTCACAGCAGTGACCAAAAATCACTGGAGTATTCTACGCCTAAAAAGACCACCGGCACCGGTGAGTAGACAAGAAGAGGCCGAAAGGTCCCAGTGTGAGGCATGTGGCCCCGAAAAAGGACCGCAGCCCTCTGCGCACCCCCTGTAGCTTCCGAGAAAAAGGCACAAGGGCTCGCACCCCCGACAGAGCTCCCAAAATTCTTATCCTGTGTCCTCGGGTATTGGTTCA
The DNA here is from genome assembly GCA_950004255.1 of Mesopsocus fuscifrons. Taxonomy (NCBI): domain Eukaryota; kingdom Metazoa; phylum Arthropoda; class Insecta; order Psocodea; family Mesopsocidae; genus Mesopsocus; species Mesopsocus fuscifrons. Next base: position 3,202,615 of record OX465381.1, read on the forward strand.
CTAATTTACCTCCACTTCAAAATTTTCTGGGGTTTGAACGTTTTATTGCTTATATATTTTTGAAAAGAACTTGGGCACATTTGATACAGACCCCAGCTAGGACAGTCCCTCAGCAGTTTTTCCACGCCATGGCCGTCATCACTCCTGGGAGAATTTATTCAGCTCAATCCCTGGTGTGTGTTGTATAGCCATGCATGGGGAGCACTCCCGAGAACAACTAGTTATTTCTGCTATGTGTTCAAGCTATGGCTATGAAGCCTCCCAGGATGGGGACCTACAGTTTAAAGTGGGCTCCAAACCACCAGGTATACACCCTATTCCATTATCATGGAAAAATCGAAGAGGAAAATTCTAGACCCTCCGAATTTCGAACTCGCAAACTTGCGCGCTCAATAGATTCTAAATGGTTGTCGTTAAAGCCACACTAAAACAGTAGGTCCCCATCTGCAAGCTGAGATCTTGCTGGACCATTCACCACTTCTTAAAGTATGCTATAGCACTTGTCATAAGCTAAACACACGATAAAATAATTCTGGTCAATAGGAGACACTATAGTACACTTTAGAGGAGTAGTGAAATCGAGAATATAGCAAGAACAGTTGTTGATAATTTCCATCTTCAAGTTTTTTATACAGAACTAATTAGATCTGTAATTATCGCTCAGTTAACTTTTTATTTCCCTCTTCTTTCCTTCCTTTCGTTCTGAAGCTTCTGAGTTAACTTCAATTCAACAACCTTTTCATAATATTTTCGCTGAAGTTTCTTTGAAGACAGTGTAGTTAATAAAAGTGTAGGTACTGTCCCACTTCAACTTTCTTTCAAAACTGTGCTTAAGATGGAAGATACATTGCAGGTTGTTGGCGTTTCTTAATGACACTTTTTCTGGATATTTTGTTATAAAATATAAATAAATATGAATACATACTCAAAACACTTTTTTGGTATTTTTGACCTCTGAAACGCCTTTCGCAATGATAATATCAAAATCGAAATTTCAGCCCATGTAGGGATTAGGTACATACGGGCGAGAAAGTAAAAAAAAAAAAGTAAAGAGAGACGTTTCGTAAATTATGGGAAGAAACGATAAAAACCACTCGAAAACAATAAATCTCTTACATCATGTAAAATCAGGATAATACGCCATAAAAAATAACTTCACGAGATAGCAGGATTCAACAAAAAACCACTACAGGCCGACGACACAAATTTAAGAAAACTTTTTCAACAATCCAAAATCCCCCTGAGGAAATGTTTAATTTATGTTTACTTAGCGTGCCTGATTCAATGTAAGAAGACCAACGAATTTATGTAAACCTGAACCAGAGCCTGACCAACCTGTAAGTCTACCCATCTTTGACCAAAGTATTCGTCCTTCAAATTTTATCTTTTTAAATCACGTCTAGTTTCAGAACCGGACAAGTGCCAGAATGGGAGAATCCGGCGGGTGAGTCAACAAGGTGTATTGAGGTCCAGTGGCGGCTTGTACTTTTAAACCGGATTTAGTTATTCCTGAATTTTTTTCCCCTAAAGTGTTTACCTGTAAGTTAAACATGGTTGCCATGCGTTGCTATAGGGAAATAAAATTCCAACTGGAATTCATAGAGTCAATATGGCACAAATTTACAAGTAAACACTTTTGGTTAAAAAAATTCCAGACTAACTGAACCCGGCCTTATGGTCTGGTTAGTTGCACCACCATCTTGTCGCAATTATCGATCAATAATATCGAAGCTTACACAATGGTTTCTATGGTAACCGCTGTGTTTCTCTGTGGTATCGTCGCAGCATTAGATTGTTCTATGGGTTTGTTGTTTATAAACATTGCCCAGGACGTGGCACCAACTTCTACTTAAGTTAATTCAAGATGGCCACTAATGATGGTGCTTATACCAGTATCGTAGTTCAGAGGTTACTTCCAGATACCAGCAGGTGTATTCCCTTTCTCGAACGCCAGCAAACCCACCCAACTAACACCTTCAAAATTTATTGTAAGAATAACTGTTCTCCGTATATTGCATCATGGCGTGCCTTATCTTCTTACAATAAATTTTGAAGGTGTTAGTTGGGTGGGTTTGCTGGCGTTCGAGAAAGGGAATACACCTGCAGACATCAATACACCCATAGAATAAAACAAAATAGACTAAACTTTCGATACTATCGTTCGACAAGATGGTGGTACCTACCGATATCAATGAGATATCGTTTTATTTTCAGGACAATAATTTTGGCGCCCAAATAGCACGCGCCGCCACTGCTTGGAACATGGGCGGGGGTTTCAGGCACTTATGGGTTTTTGAATCAGAGTGAGGTCGACACATGTCCCGCCACCCGTCGAGAAGGCTCTGAAGGAACAAGTGACCGATGGCATGCCTAGCAATTTAGCCACTTCAATAGAGGCAAAATACTCGGCGCCACCTAACTTTTTTTCAGGCGGGCTGTGGATAAACCAAGCCCAGGATACCTATTCACATACAGTAATCTCTCTCTATAACGACTGACAAAGGACCATCTAAATCCGCTCGCTATAGAGAGTGTGGTTACAGAGAATACGAAAATTTCCCCTTAGAACTTTTCAGTAAACCTTCAAATATTTTAGCACTGCAATCAGGATTAAGAAGTGCACTTGTGCAATCGTAACACTTGATAGAATATCGAAACGTCTTATCAAAAAGAATTCTAATCCTTAGACCCTAAAAATCCTTGAAAGGCATCACTATTCAAGTAGTACGAAAAATGACAGCTTTGATAGCCGAGTGGTGTAAAGGTTAGCAGGAGAAGGTCCCGGCTCGATCCGACTCAACACAAAAGTATTTTTCTTGTTGCTGCTTAAGGCTGTGTTGCTATTTTTTTTTTTACGTCTGGACTTAAAACTTTGTGAGAAAACTATTGGATATTTAAATATTCTGAAATATAATATGTCTTTTTAACGTCATTACTCATGAGAGTCATGAGGCTGTGATTTCACGATTGGTTTATTTTGGACAATTTTTTTTTTGTGACAAAAATCACTCGATCGTAAAATCGCAACATAGCCTCATGAGTAATGACGTTAAAAAGACATACTTATTATATTACAGAATATTTAAATATCCAAAAGTTTTCTCACAAAGTTTGAAGTCCAAGCAAACCAGCAGTATTGTGCAGCCTTAAAGTTCCAAATTCTGAATCAAACATTCACTACACACTGATTGGGGTTTAAGTACTATAACCACACAGCACACGTTTCCAACAAGAAATGATTGACCAATACCTCGCTACGGAATTTGAAAGTCGCGCCAAAAATTCACTTAGCATGGGTCGAAGCAACAATGCAAGCGCTGCAAATGTCAGCGCCATGGATCTTTACTCCCTTTACATGCGGTGCAGTCGTACACACCATTCCCTACGAAAATGTAGGCCAAAGCTCCCCAGTCATTGTGTTAGTACCGGACGGGGACCTACAGTTTTAACTGGATTACGAACCACTACAAAACTTTGGGGGTGACCGCTCCAGAAATTGCCTGAGATTGCTTGAAGATTTCCAAAGATTTCCTGAGATTCTCAACGAGATTCGTGGAAACATGCACCCCGAAGGGTTAAATACTTCAGGAATTTACAAGATTCCCTGAGATTACATAAAGATTTCCAATGATTGCATGAGATTCCCAACGAGATTCCTGGAGTGGTATTCCCTTTCTCGAACGCCAGAAAACCCACTCAACTAACACCTTCAAAATTTATTGTAAGTAGAACTGTTATATCCATATATTGCATCATGGCGTGCCCTATCTTCTTACAATAATTTTTGAAGGTGTTAGTTGAGTGGGTTTTCTGGCGTTCGAGAGTGCTGGAGTGGTTAACCCCTTGCAAAAAACTTTAATATAATCAGGGTCGAACCGGTGGTGTTCCTCTAAATACAGAGTGTGTATACCAAATCAGGAACGTGCCTAAAAATACGGAAAAAAACAAAATGTGTCGAAACGTCAATTTTTGAAGTGAACACAACAATTACCGCCTGAATGCCCATCCAAAATTGGGGAACAAAACCCCCCGAAAAGGGCCATATATCACGGCTGTATTGTACAAAATTTTTAAAAGGTTACCAACAATACAAGGGTGGTGTACCCCTCGTACCTAGAAAACGCCGATAACATTTTAAGTTCACAATTGTTCAAAAAAAAATTGAACAAAAAAGGGCAGGTCACGGTCAAAATTTCGAAATGCTACCTTTGTGTTCACGCAGGGAAATCGATTTTTTTTTAGCGGCCAACGGGCACCATTTAGTTTTTGTACTGCCATTGTGTTGGTTCACAACGGGGACCTACAGTTTTAGGTGGGTCCCGAACCACCACAACTTCGATATACATTTCACTTGACATGCTGAACATATCAGAGGTGAACGCCAATCAGAAAAAATTTGGTAGAATCGGGATCGAACCGGTGTCTTTCGGCTGATAGCACGGAGTAAATACAGAAGGTCGTCGAACTTTCTACATCAGTAACCGCGACCTTGACAGTGCAGAAGAGTTAAGTAAAGATGTAGGTTAAAAGGCTCTTTGAAGGCTTTACGGTAAGGTCCCGTCACAAAGGGCGAAGGCTGCTCAAAAGCCTTGTGACTTTCCTTATGTATAACTTCGGATCCATCCAACAACTCATAACTCGGGTAATCATTCATAACTCCACAGCCAGTCGCTCAAACTTCCGTAAAGTTGAGTCCATACAACCAAACATAAAACTTCTAATGCTCCTGACACACTTCGGCTCAATGTGCCGATCTAGGCCAACAACGGAAGCCCTATATAGCGAGGCAAGTAACCAGAATTATTTTTGTTTGCCAGGAGCCAGCGGAAGCAGAAAAAATTGCCTCGGTGGAGACTTGAACCCTAAGAACTTCTTCTTTGGGCCAACTAAACGCTGGTAGATGCCGGCCCATGCAAGGAATCAGCGTGCCTTGAAGCTATAGGTACGTTCTGTAGGCTTTTAGGCACCTGGTCAAAAATTCTAGACCGACGCCAGGTCCAAAATAGGGACTTAATTGGTCGAGGTTGTGTAGTGCACACTTTACATCACGCAGAAAAGTTTCCCGATACCGAGAATCGAGCCTTGACCTTCCTCGTTAGAAACCCCAGTTATTCGAAATAAACAAACCAGAGGGTAAAAGAATTTAACACACACAAAAAAGTTCATTCAAAAGTTTAAAAACAAAAAGTTTGACATGGTCGAAAAATTGTCGCATAGTTCGAGATTACGTAGAGGATACTACAGGGTTGTTCAACCTTGCTATGCGCACGAGGCATGCCGAAGGAATGCCGGTCGACATTTGGACTTGTCCCGTTTTGATTTTGAAGCCCCCTCACAAGATGTACTAACGACTAACTAGATATACTATAGCAAGCCGCGCTTTGCACTTAGTCTTCACCCACCTTAGGATACTCGCATGAGCAGGTTAATCCTCGGTTAAAAATAACTGGCGGTTCGCGGGATGGTTAGCATATAGTTACGTCAGTTGAAGATTTATTTAAGCATTGCGGGAGATTAAACCTCGATTAAAAATATTTGGTGGTTAGCGGGATGATTAAAGTATGGGCCTTAACGTCAGGTTAAGTCAACGGTAACGTGAGATGTATTCCCGTACAAAGGAAGACGGGAGGGAAGGAAGGACCACTCAAAACTACACGAAAAAAAAACGACATTTCATTCCCCGTTTAAAAGTGGTGATTAGGCTATAGCGTCCTCCATAGGTGTAAAGACAGTCGTCATTTTCACGGCTGAATCTTGGGTTACATTTTTTTTTCAAGATTCGAGAAAATCATGTGGACCATAACTATGCTAAATAATCACGGAAAACTATAATAGACGTAGTTTATTACGCTAAAATTTATCAAGTTCATTCAAACACCCACCCACGCAGGTAGAAAATCATCGGCTCCAGGTTACGAAGGGTCTCAAACAAGGCACAGCCCCGGGTTACGACGGGTCTCAAACAAGTCTGGGACGAGGCTGAGAATCGTGCGGCCGATTCTTTATGTAATAACAACTACAGAGCGGTGGCCGGGCCAGTTCTCACTTCGTCCGACACCACCCCGCCGTCTCCACCGAAGGAGAATTCTGCCGGTTCTTGGACGGTCGTGGTGCCTTATAGAGGAGGGTTAAGATAGTGAAGAAGGCGCTGAAGACAGGGAGCGGTACACGAAAGGGATATGAGAGAAGAGTACAGGGGGACGCCTTGGGAACTCTCACACTAAGGAGGATTCTGCCGGTTCTTCCACGGTGGTGGTGCCTCATAGAGGAGGATAGGGAATAAGGTTCTGAAGACAGGGAGGGGTACACGAAAGAAGAGTATAGGGGAACGTCTTGGGAACCATCCCACCAAGGAGGATTCTTTGGGTCATCCACGGTGGTGGTGCCCTAAAGAGGGAAGAGTAAGGGAACATCTCGGGAACCCTGACACAGAGGAGGAGTCTTCGGGTATTCCATGGTGGTGGGGCCCTCCAGAGGGAGGCGCAGAAGAAAGCACCCACGACTGGGAAGAGTACATGAAAGAACCAGGAGGAAGCGTACAACCCCTTCCATGGTGATTGTTCCCAAAAGTGAGAGCCAGGAGAAGACGAACACTAAAGACAGGGGTGAGAGAGGACACACAAGAGATAGAAGAATAGGGGGGAACCTTGAAGACAAGTAAGGGAGGCTTCTACACGAAAGAAGCCACAGGGAGTGGACATCTGAACTAATTTTACTTCAGGTCCTCGGCTGTGGTACAAGGCCGAGCCACGATATAAGACAAAAACAGGTAGGGCGCAACGGGTCTGACTCAAAATCAAAAGAAAACGCACCCCTTCATGGGCCTGGCCCAGATCAGGCCAGAGCATTAATAAACGCGATCAAACACCGCGATAAACCGTAATGGCCACTAACATATTCCAAAACATGGAAAACAGAATCAGCCACAAAAAAATTGAGATGTACCAAAAAAGGGCCAACAAAAAGGAGACGAAGCACTCTTCAGACAAAAGGGTAGAAAATGAAAATGCTTCTACAACTTTAAGAACTCATTCCAGAGATAAGGCTCGCACGTATCGCATTCCAACCACTTCAAGTGTTGGACGGAAATAAACCGATTTGGACGAGTCTTTCTGCCACCCGTAAAGAGGCAACGCGTCTTGGACGGCCGTTCTGGTGTGTTAGAGGGATGGCAGTTTTTGTGAGGGTACCCGCCATCCCTGAATTGCCATTCCAGCCCCCCATTCCAGGAAGCACCGTATGGCTAAGTCTTTTCAACCAAGTTATGAGAGGCAGAAATGCATCAACGGAAGGAGAACCTTGACGCCGTCTTTAAGGCCCATGGCCCAAAGTCTTGGAGGACCTGATAAAGGCTCGGGACCCAAAGAGTGGAGGAGAAGCGACCGCAGGCACCAGAAGGAAACTGAAGAAGAGAGAGGGGAGAGGATTAGAACAAGACAACACCAGTGACCACGAACTTGAACCAAGTGCTCGACTGGCTAGGGAGATACCTGGCTACGCCACAATTACGCAGCCGAGTCGCTGCACCGGTTCGATCCCGATCCTATCCAAATTTTTTCTGATAGGTTCAGCAAGTCTAGTGAAACTGAAGGTCTCCACAGAAGGGTGGGAAGCTGAGCACGGTGGATAATTCTCGTCCACCATTAGCGAGGGGAAAACAGAAGACTTATACCCCAAGCTATGTTTCCGACAACAAACAAACTTTATATTTTTAACCCTTCAGCGAGAAAATGAGGTATGAGTGCGACCTCATTAGTTTAGTAAACGATTCAGACCACTCTAGCACACAACTAAAACGAAGCGACAGAACTATTCTAGCGGAAATTATCCCAAAACTTTCGGACAGTTCCGTTATTTGGAATAGCCTGGGGGGAAGCCCTCTCCCCTCTACTCCTCCCTACCCTCCACACACGGGTCCGCCCTCTCGCCCCGAAAATCCCTCCCCCATTTCCACCCCTATAATTGCAAAGAGCCTCCCCACCCCTTTAATGTAGCAATTACTTAATACCCCTATTTCTCCAATAAGGGTGGTCAAAGCTCGCAGCCTAAAAGCCACGTGGTCTAGCTCTTTAGAGGAGCTGGGTCAAACCGGTTCGAGCCCGATCCTGCCAAAGTTTTTCTGCTCGGCATTCAGCTCTGATGCTTACAGTATGTCAAGTGAAATGTGTATCGAGATGGACAGTTTTTGAACGTGCCTCTCAGTGGCCGAGTGGTCAAGGGGTCCGCTTTTTGTCCTGAGAGGTCCGGGTTCGAATCCCGGCGTAACGGAAACATTTTCCGCTTCCGACATGGATGTATTGGCTTCGGCCTACTCATATTCGGCTTCGGCCCATTACCCTTCGGCCTCGGCCAAAAAATGTAACACCAACTCATCGGTGCATATGTTTCCTGAACGTCGTGATACCGGAACCATTCCAGCCTGGTCCTCCCAGACGCATGGTATCCAGGTTTAGTGTTGGGGTGCGTTTAAGGTTTGTAGCCAGGCTGAGCCTGGTTAAACTTGTAAATACAGGGCCGCGGGCTGAGATAGTTAATCAACTTCTCGTCAACGCTTCATCTACCTGCGCGATCTGCCCAACACACTACACAGCCAACACTGCAACCTCCCTGCTCCGTCACCGCACTCCCAAATTACTCAATAGGATGGATCAAACAGCTCCTGGCTAGGGCTGCTTTAACTGACGGTTATCTTAAGAGGACGCTATACCTGACGGTGCATTTTTTGCCGTCCATAAGATTAACATTGCAAGCGGCGATTCATTTTCAAGGTTTACCCTTGGTTGAAAAGACACAAAATTTTGCCTGTACCTAGCCCTAACAATGTTCTAGGGAGTGTTCGAAGCAGATTTCCCATTTTTTTACAGGTTTTCGAGATACAACACTTTTCTTGAGGTATGCGATGCTAGCATTTGAAAAACAGTTGCAATAAAAGAAACCAGTGAGAAATTGGGAAATCTGCTTCGAACACTCCCTAGAACATTGTTAGGGCTAGGTACAGGCAAAATTTTGTGTCTTTCGAACCAAGGGTAAACCTTGAAAATGAATCGCCGCTCGCAATGTTAATCTTATGGGCGGAAATAAATGCATCGTCAGTTATAGCGTCCTCTTAACCACCGATCCACACCTAAGAGGAAAAGTATCCAACAAGCCAAGGGTTGGTTTAGTCAGACGGTTATCTTAACCACCGATTAACAACTGGACAGATTTGGTCCGATCAAGCCGCCTACACGCAAACTAAGATTAGTAACTGACAGTTAAGTTATATCGTTCCCCTTAACTGGAGGTTAATATTGTCATGCTCTATGACTCAAACCGCGTCTAGTAGACCGATAGTAAACCACACCGTTAACTGACGATTAAATAAAAGACCATGAATCACCAAAAATAATTTGACCATCCCTCGAGTCCCGAAGAAGTTGGAGTTGTGGGTTCGAATTATCACTTGGTTTTATGGCAGGGCCCAAAACAGCTACCGGGCACTTGTTGTCGCCAGCCAAACAGAGGACCAGTCTGCCCACTCAACCATCGAGAGAGTCGTGTTCGTGTCACTAGACTCGCCACGGCTACTGGTCACTACAAACATTTCAAATCACGGGGGGCATTCAAAAATTACTCCGCCATTTTCTTGTTCGTGTCATTAGACTTCCCGGAACCTATTCTTCTCGCATGATTTATATGTAGATCTTTTCGTGCCACTAGAATCACCACAAATACTTACTAGTCACTAAAACATTAAAAAATTACCCGCCATTTTCTTCTACGTGTCATTAGACATCCCGTACCAATTATTCTCGCATGATTTATATGTAGGTTCTATCGTGTCACTAGAATCGCCAGACATTTCGAATCACAGGGGCATTCAAAAGTTCACCCGCCATAATCATTATTAGACATAAGGGATAATTTAAATGTAGGTTCTTTCGATCTTTTTCGTGTCACTAGACTTACCACGACCAAAGGGACATTTAAAATAAATTCCCGCTAATTTGTGAATGGTTCGTGGCATTAGACTTCGAGAATATTCTCCATTCATTCTGAAAATACACTGAGAAAAATATCTTGTTGTGCCACTGCAGAATTCCTGACTGAAATTGTGACTTCACGATCAGCATTGCTAACGCATCAAGAAATTTCTTGTTAAACTCTTCTGTTTGAAGCAATGAGACCTTTTTCCAATAAGAAAAAAAAGACCACGAGAAATCGTTCGATTCGAGACAGAGCATCTATTCCATTGTTGCAAACTGTCAAGACATGGCATACAGGTCTCCGAAGTGGCGGTTACAGAACTGCTTGCTGTAGTGTTCAGCTGAGAAGAAGTTAGTCAGACCTTCTATTAGGCTGTGAGAGAACACCTTGCCAGTGGTGCAAAGCAAACTGCTTGGGTGATAGAGAACGTCTCGCTAGCAATGAAAGGCAGACTGGCTGCTTTGGAGAGAACGTCTTGCTAACAGTGGCAGGTGACGTATATAGGTGTAACAGAGCGTCTAGGTAGTAGCGACCGACTAGCTGTTCAGCCTGAAAAGATGGGCTAGCTGAATTTGACAGACTACCCTGTCAACTTAAAGAGATATTCTTGGTGCCTCAAGTAGATTTCTTGTTTTTGTCCCTTTCCTTCAAGTAGCTTTCTCATCGCCTCAATAACCTTCCTCATTGGCTCGTAGTAGCTTTCTCATTGGCCCTAGTAGCTTTCTCATTGGCCCTAGTAGCTTTCTCATTGCCTAAATAATCTTTCTCGTTGGCCTTAGTACCTTTCTCACTGGCCCTAGTAGCTTTCTCATTGGCCCTAGTATAGCTTCCTCATTGGCCCAGTAAGCTTTCTCATAGCGCTACGTAGATTTTTTTACTGCACTGAAAGGAAATCTATTGGTTGCTGGCAGTTCATCTGCTTGTGTCAACAAGGCCTCGTAACTACCATACTGGTTGCGGCTGCAGGTATTCTTAGGGCCGGCCCTAAGAATACCTCATCCCCGTGCAACCAGAATGGTAGTAGGTGAACCCTCACCCTCACTCTCTCAGTAGCCTGTGCACCGTTACTTATGCCTATAGATACACACCAATGAACTGCGAGTCGTTTGAGCAGATCGTAGTGTACTATAAGAATATAATATGGCGAGGCCTCAGAGGGTGAGGGTGGGGGGTTCGACCCCCACAGGGTCGTTGGTTGTGCGAGGCATTTTCCCAAGCAGATGCACGTGCAGTCACCTGTACAAACCAAACAAGATATCAATTATATCGGCTGACATATTTATTGACAAACTACAAAATGAATAGAACAATTGAAAAAATGGAGTATTACCAACGAGTGATGACACATTATTTTTGTGTGTGTTTCTTCATGATTATTTACTGGGGAAACTCTTCGATATTTATTTGTTATGGAATATAATATAGGTACCTACTTTTAGGTCTCTTCTCATTCGAAACTATACTGGGCTATAGTGATGTTACGATCGAGTAAATTTGGACAAATATTTGACTGATATAAAGAACTCGACTGTAAAATCACAATAATAAGTGACTCCGACCTGGTGGTCTTCCATATTCCTTTCTCTCCCCTTACTGTCCAACCGTAGTCCACGAGGGAAGGGAGCAATTTGAAGGCGGCAAGGTCGGATGTGTCTTGAGTCTTCACCCACTGCAAAGATAAAAATGATCAATAAATAAGAAAGCAATTTCCATTAAGAAAGCAGCATTTCACAGTGGAAGGCATAAAGGCAAGCTACTTTGTGCGACCATTGGACCATTTATTTTACTATTTACCTTATTGCACACCTACAGGCAAAGATAAAAATTATAAAGAAACACAACTGTGCATGTGGTGACCCTTAATTTGAATTACCTTGTGCCAACAGTAGGTTGCTACCAACTTGACGACCCCACTTTAAGTCTATACGTTTGTAAACTTGGAAAGAAATACGTTTAAGGGTCTGCTCGCCGCTCGGAACTTTAAACTTATTGGCGGCAGTAATGAATCATCAGCTACATGAGACCCTTAACACACTTACATTCCAACTCGGTAAGGATCGCCCTGATTTTGGTCCGTAGTCAAGACTGGCGAGAGCCACTACACGCTGTTTGAACTCAGGGTATCTCTCGTTCACAGCATTAGTGAGCGTGGGGTAAGCCGCCTCAAAGTCAATTCGTAGCTGGAAACAGAATAACAAGTACCTAGTTAGTATTCGGCCTTTTTTTAACAAAATTTTACGCGTGTTTTTCTTTTACGTCTATTTCACAATAGGTTATAAAGAAATTGTTGGATTTTTTTTTTTTTTTTTTTTTAAATTTAATGTCTCAGAATTATAAGGCCAGGGGACTGTTAAGTAGTCCACAAAGCCTTTCTCATTGGGCCGAAGCCTGTTAAGGCACATGTGTGGTTAGACTGAATGATGAAATTGGTAAATATTGTATTACTTTGGTACTTACCAATGAAAACATCCGCCGCGTCACCGTATCCGATGCAGCACGGAATATCTTTCACTTCCATTATGTTCTAGGACTGCACTTCAACACAAACAAAAAATTCACATACCTAGGTACCGTTTAACAATTTCACAGTCCGTGGTCAGTCAGCAACTGACAGTATCCCGCGCGATTTTGCCATATTTCCCTACCGTGAGAAAGACGCTCCCACAACAAGAAATCTAGAGAATCAGAAAGGACGTCTTGTTCAGCTGATAAGGGATTCTTCGTAATCCAAACAGGTTTTTTGAAATTGCCCTGACCCAGCAAAATTAAAGGAGAATCTAACAAGTCATTCTTATTCCATTAAGGTAGATTTTTTTCATCTATTTCGAGTAACACGATTCCTTGCTACACAACAGGAAATCTTCCCACACCAATAAGACTTTACAAGAAATCTCTTTGCGTCACACACAACCTTTTTCATGACGCATCAGCTTATTTTCCATCTATTTCTTGCAACACGATTTCTTGCTATACAGCAAGAAATCTCTTTGCGTCACATAGCCGAGGTCAGAACCAAACAAATATTGGTAGGGGGCAGTGACCTATGAAGTTTCATGTAGGCTTCATACCACCTGTTTTCGGGGGGTGCAGCAGTATAGAAGCAGCTGAAAACTGCATGCGTGCAGGCTATATAGAATACAGGCCCAGTAGGGTACATCAGTTATTTTTTTACCTTGGCCCTCCTAAAAGAAAGGGCTAAAGTATAAAACGCCTGGATTTCCAGTTAAAATTACATATTTAGAAATTCACCTGGACTATAAAAAACGTTTTTGAATAAATAATCTTTTAGTAGTTTCTTAAAAATCAGTATATAGGTATAAGGTACACTACTATACTGACTTGTTGGTGATGTAGGCGTACCTTCCTACCTACTATTCGGAATTTTCGAAATGGCCCCCAATTTCCTATTGGATTTGCCAACATTCTATAGTCCAAGTTAGGCTGGGAGCATACCGATTATTCATAATTTCTTGAAGATTTTCAGTTCCATATCCTACCTTACGCTAAAAATGCCAATCCGACCCTAAGCAGATATTTCCCTGATCAAGAAGAAGTTTTGATCAGCCCTAGATTTGCAAGAAAGTATGACTTATCGGTATGCTCCCAGCCTGACTTGGACTATTATACGATGTGCCAATGTCAATAATGCCATTCCACTGCAATTATTCATTTCCTTCCTATATTCAAGGAACTGCTTATTTTCGACTAAATTCACCTCTTAAATTACTTCCTTAACAGAAATGACCCCACAAGTTAAAATTTCTTATAAAACCTGCGACATATTTTGCCTTGTAGAAATTATGGAATTAAATTCTTTCAAATCAGACTTTTTGAACTTTTAAATTACCCGCGCGAACCAAATCTATTTGGCACAGAGAGCAGGTCTCACTGGAAACATCATACGTCTCATACTCAATTAGACTCTCTCTTTACCACAGAAAGGCTGTCTTTGTTGTGACGTCACGAGGCCAACAAGAAAGCGTCACTGAATTTGAAAGACGGTGTCATTACCACGGACAGACCATGTTAGTGCAGTGGCAAGGTTGTCTGTTTACCACGGAATGATCGTCTTGCTGAGAAGTCAATAAGACAGACTATTTACCGCGTATAGCCCATGTCATTGTAGCTGTGAGAGTGCCTCTTCACCACGGAAACATCGTCTTATTGAGAGGTCAATAAGACGATCTGTTTCTACGGCGACACCGCGTCTTCTTGGTGCACAGGGGTCCATCTTATTGGAACGGTTACCTCATTATCGCAATGAGAGTAATCTAATTGAATTTCTTTTAACTCGATTATAAGCAGATTTCCCTCAATAACCCAAAAAGATGCTTATTGTGTCAACACGGCACTGCTTAACAAGATTTTTCTTTCTACTTCAAATAGAAGTTTCTATTAGAAACAACAAGATTTCATCAACAAGGCATTTCTTGTTGGCCATTTTTTTCAGTGTAACCTCTCGGCACATGCAGTCGTGGTACTACGGCTATTAAGAGTTCTTCACCTCTAGTAACACTTCAAATCACAGGTGACGAATTGCTCAACGTTCCTGCCACTAAGGGCAGGTTTCACCAGTTGCTAATGTCTACAATAGTGTCCCATCAAAGTTCACTATAGCCGCTATAGCGTATCCTCCCGAACAGAAACGTTGGTGCCTTCACCATCCTGCCGATAGCGCCTTTGTCGTAACGTTAGCTAGTGGACTCTTAACGGGGAGATAAATTTACTAGCTTTATCTGCAGGTTAAGAAAAATAAATAAAATAAAAGACTTACCATACACCGGACTGAGATCCGTCCTAGAGACATTTTTACTTGAGGAATAATTTCCGCTTTTCTCCTGAAAAAAGACAAAAAATATTATAAATAAAAAAACAGTAAACAAAGCGTTTTTTTTTTTTCTACTGTTGGATATTTCAATGTTCTGAAATATAAGATGACTTTTATTAAGAGGACGCTATACCTGACGGTGCATTTTTTGCCGCCCATAAGATTAACATTGCGAGCGGCGATTCATTTTCAAGGTTTACCCTTGGTTGGAAAGACACAAAATTTTGCCTGTACCCAGCCCTAACAATGTTCTAGGGAGTCTTCAAAGCAGATTTCCCCATTTCTCACTGGTTTCTTTTATTGCAACTGTTTTGCAAATGCTAGCATCGCACACCTCAAGAAAAGTGCTGTATCTCGAAAACCTATAAAAAATGGGAAATCTGCTTCGAACACTCCCTAGAACATTGCTAGGGCTAGGTACAGGCAAAATTTTGTGTCTTTCCAACCAAGGGTAAACCTTGAAAATGAATCGCCGCTCGCAATGTTAATCTCATGGGCGGCGAAAAATGCACCGTTAGGTATAGCGGACCCTTAATATTAATTAAAAAGACAAAATTATATTTCAGAACATCTCAAACAGTTTCCTCAATAAAAAAAGTCGAAAAAATTAGATCGTATGGTGAGTGGTGACCCTTAATAAGAATCAGGTGTCTGGCACTTGAAAAGATGCCATATCCGTATATTCCCACAAAACAAATCTGCTGTCCAGGGATGGTCACGAAGCCACCCCTCAAGATAAACGTCCTCTGGAGGTGCTAAATCAAAAACCACCCCCTTCCCCCAAACGGAAGCAGGGTAGAGACAGGATGTGCGTGCCTCGTGACGTGCATATGCCTAACCCCTCCACATAGACCTACCCCAATGTTAAGGTGCAGCGTTATATTAAAAATAAAAATTTCACAGCTCCCCAGGGTTATTACACGATAGGGACCTACAGTTTTAGGTGGGTTCCGAACCACTACAGCCTCGACATAGATTTCACTGAACATATCAGAGGTGAATGCCGAGCAGAAAAACTTTGGTAGGTTCGGGATCGAACCGGTGAGGCCCGGCTTCAGGCTTAAGAATAAAATTTTTTTAAACAGTTTCCTGGAGGCACTTGTGTGTTTACCCTTAACCAAGACCATGAAAGTGACCCTAAATATAAATCAACCCCACCCATTATAGCGGAAGCATCACACAGGCAGGAAGTGCGTGATCTATCAAAACAATGGCACCTGACCTACCCTAATGCTGCCTTTACCACATTAAAAAAATCTGCCCATAAACAGGGTGACCTATTAAGGGTCCGCTATACCTGACGGTGCATTTTTTACCGCCCATAAGATTAACATTGCGAGCGGCGATTCATTTTCAAGGTTTACCCTTGGTTGGAAAGACACAAAATTTTGCCTGTACCTAGCCCTAACAATGTTCTAGGGAGTGTTCGAAGCAGATTTCCCATTTTTTTACTGGTTTTCGAGATACAGCACTTTTCTTGAGGTATGCGATGCTAGCATTTGCAAAACAGTTGTAATAAAAGAAACAAGTGAGAAATTGGGAAATCTGCTTCGAACACTCCCTATAGAACATTGCTAGGGCTAGGTACAGGCAAAATTTTGTGTCTTTCCAACCAAGGGTAAACCTTGAAAATGAATCGCCGCTCGCAATGTTAATCTTATGGGCGGCAAAAAATGCACCGTCAGGTATTGCGTCCTCTTAAGGGTCACCTTATAATCCTGCGTTTGTTTACGTTTTTTTCGACAGTTTTTTTATGACACTGTTGGATTTTTCAATGTTCTGAAAAATAATGTGTCTTTCTAACGACAAAAATTAACTGGCCATTTTACGATCGGTTAATTTCGGACGTTAAAAAGACGTATTATATTTCAGAACATTTAAATAGCCAACAGTATCCCAAAAAATGGGAATGAACGTAACATGGACGTTAACATATTTTTTGACAAATTTTTTATTGATAATCTTATATTTTTATTTACAATATATGAATGTGTGAGTGAGGCCTAACACCAACCCCGCGCCCTGACTGGGACACTGTATTCAATAAATCAGGTTACAGCTTTTGTTCGAAGGGGTGTGTGGGTTTGATTTTGAATTTAATTTTGTTATTATCATTGTTAAAGTTCATTATGATAATATGTAACAAGGTGTCACTGCCTGCATGCTAAACATCTCAATTTTAAATAAATTTGATCTCTCTAAAGGTTCATATACGTTCTGAAATATTACTATGTCATTTTAAAGTCAGAAATTAAGGTCGACTACACGTACTTGGTTCGCAATGCTACGTACTTCAAGCCCTACTCCGAAGTTACATGGCGAGTGAAAGGTGTTTATAGGGGGATGTAAACCTGAGACTCTTTGCCGTGAGGTAGTGTTATTTTTTTGCATGAAATGGAGTAATAAGCCCACAGGAGCGATTTTAAACAGTCAACTACCAGTCCACATGTTTTTTGACAGATCGCGAAAACACAACACTACCTCATGCGGAATATTTTTTTGAAAATTTTTGGACTAACAAATGTATGATTTTATCGTCAGATTTAGTAGAAAAGCTTGATAAATGTTTGTACTATTTAGCGTAGCCATGTTTTTTTGACAATTTTTATTTCACTTACGGAAGTTGGTAATTTCAACAGCATTTCTCTATTTTTCTCCTGTAAAAGCTAAACATAGTGTCCTACTTTCACTCGTTCGTTTCGCGTTCAAATAGCACACTATGTTTAGCTTTCAGAGTAGACACAACCAATACGATATTGCAATTACCAGTCTCCGGCTGTACTAATATGTAAACATTAGTTTTGTCGAATATTTACTTTCGCACAGTGGTTTTGGTGGAGTTCGTCGAGAATGTATAGACAGCCTTAACTGGGTTGTGATTTTCGTCCTCTAGGAACTTTATTTTGGGCTTCAGGAGGTGCTATATGGCTCTAATTGTGAGTCGAAAACGGTGCTTTAAGGTACATGAACCTAATTAACATTTTAAAAAAAACTCAAAAAAATAACAATAACGAACACAAGTGAAATGAAAAAGGACTTGAAACAAGAAGATGATTAACATGGACTATGGTGGAAGGCAATTACAGGGCCTGCGTACCCTGAGGTCTACCTAGTCTGGACCCAGCCTGCTAAGGTACTTGTATTCCTAAGGTTAACCTTAACCAGTGGTCTAGCCGGGATTTCGGATCGAAATTCACCTCAGGTGAAAAGGTATCGAAGCTGTGGTGGTTCGGAACCCACCTAAAACTGTAGGTCCCCATCGTATACTGACACGTTGTGCCGGGAGCTGATATTTGGTAGTGCTGCCAGCTGAGCACGATGGTTTCTTCTCGAAATGGTCTACTTGCTGGGCTTTCATGTTCGATTTGGGGGACAACCTCGAGAATCTATGTACCTTGCTGCCCAGGTACCTTTTTTGTGGGTACGTCGTGAGCGCTGCTGCCTTCAAGACATACGTTTTTAACACTTGGATAATAGGCAGGTTCCCAGGCACTTGGTACCCAAAGATTGGGCCCAGAGTGCAGTGTAGAGGTGGAAAATAGTACCTGAATTGGGCTTTTACAATCACTTTGGAAAGGGCAATCACCTTTCTATTTTTAGCCCATGATAGGGCTATAAAGTCAGTGGGTATACACTAGACTGGATGTTCAGTAACTAGACCACACGACGGGGACCTACAGTTTTAGGTGGGGTCCGAACCACCACAGCCTCGACATACATTTCGCTGGACACGCTGAACATATCAGAGGTGAATGCCGATCAGAAAAACTTTTGGTAGGATCGGGATCGAACCTCTGAAGGCATCCATGTAGACCACTCCACTATCGAGGCTGAAGGTTAGCATTCGTGTGTATTAGCCGTTAGATGGGTTTGGTATATAAGTGATTGAACAAACAGAGCATGCGTTCAATATGGCTGTTCTCAAGATAACAAGGCCCCGTGCCAAAACCTCTTATCTCCAATCCATACAATCCTGAGCCAAACGTGCAGGAATTTTGGCTCCCAATGTTTAGCTTACGGCAGTGGGAGAACCAGCAGTTTTAGGTGGGTTCCGAACCACCACAGCCTCGATATACATTTCACTTGACATGCTGAACATATCAGAGGTGAATGCCGGTCAGAAAAACTTTGGTAGGATCGGGTTCGAACCGGTGTCAGCTCTTCAGAGCTGTATTTGGCGTGGAGAGGTTGGATTGGAACACGAGTCTCTCCACGCCGATTCGTCGCACCCAGATGGGGAATTTTCGGACTAGCACATATTCAGTTCTGCATATTTAACACTGAGCTTGCTAGGGATATTGTAATTGACCGGATCGGGCACTCCACACGTAGCGCAGCAACGAGAGACATATTTTATCGGCTGCAGTTCCACTGTGACGAAATCTGTCTGGTAAAGTAGGTATAGCTAGCCTGTAGATTTTAATGAGGCTTCTGCATGGTATCGAATTTGGAAAATCTGTTAGTCAGCCGCAATAAAGAACTTCTAAGCGGTGTTGTAGAACCCGAAATTTGTTCCAAAGGTCTTCTCCCTTCGTAGATATAGCGGGTTGAAAATTTTGATTTCCGGTTTTATGGCTGAGACAGTAGCTGTGTCCTTGTCAGACTTTGATACATCGATATCTTTGGTAGACGGTTAGCTTACAGTGAGGTATGTACCAGAAGATGCGGAGCTTAGCAGAAGTAGCCAAAGCTTACGTCACATCCGGTATTTTCACCTCCTATACCAACCTAAAATCCGACCACTTTAGAGTGTAATAACTTTTTATTTAGTGATCAGAATCTAAAATGTGATAATATAGAAACTAAGTCAGCCATCAGACTACATTATCCTATCATTCTTTTTTCCCATTCTTTTTAAAACATTACAACCGCTATGAGGGTGCAAAGCTGCCTCCAAGTGGTCCATATGATGCCGGTGGTTCGGTGTCAACCTAAAACTGTAGGTCCCCACTAACTAGGAAGCCAGCATCGGACAAGCAGAAAAATAAAGATGAAAACCAAAACGACGGGCGCCAATCCGTTATCTCCCAATTATTATTTCAGAGCCAAGAAAAATAACTGAGCCCCAAAAAAAGATGTAATGGCCCAAAATGTTGAAATGGCCCAAATGAAAATGAAAACCAGAGGCCGGGGCAAATTGGCCCGGAGCCAGACAGGCCAGAGTAAATATCGCTCCAGAGGCGAGCAGAGGGAGGAAGAGTATACAGGTGGTGCCGTCATGTTCCCCTTCACCAAAAAACAAATTCCAGGACTAGGAGGGCCTGTGGGATACAGGGTGGCACCTTTCGTGAGATCTGTACACAAGGGGGGATTTAGACAGAATCACGCCCCACAGTCTAGTTTGCTTCAGAGCTGGGTGGTAGACAGGCCAGCGTAAACAGGAAGGACACAGGCGCCAATCGAAACCTGATGAGTACCTGGACATTACAAGCAGAGGAAAAACTCCACTGTGAGGTAAGCAATAGGAAACAGAAAAATCGAGGGGTTAACCACTCCAGCAGTGCTATTACGGATCGTGTACTAAAAATCGTGATAACTGCGCTTTCACGCAAAACACGCCATTTAGATACCGCGGTCATCTCAGAACTGCGATTATGGATCTTTTCGTGATAACTAAGCCGCCGGCGGTAGCTACCGCCGCGTTTTCCGACAGTCTTTTGTTTGGCTCACTTAAAATCGTCGCAAATCTTCAATAACTCATAATCTTCAGAGTTTTAACTTCAAAAACAGTTTAAAATGTAATATTATTTAATTTATTGAGTACAAAACATTAAAATATCATTTTTTAATTTCATTTTAACCATAACTGGAAAGTAAACAAAACAAACCAAAGAGCGTGTATTTGAAGTTTTGAAATTGTAAATTCTTTTTTTTAGCATGCAAAATATAAAAATAAAACACACAATAGCATTTTTCACACTCCAAAACCTTGTTACCGCTTCCTACCGCCACCTAGCAGAGGTGGCGGTAGTTTTTCGTGATAAAAGGGCGGTCGCCTTCCGTCAAAAACCGATCCGTAATCTCAAAATCAATTTTTCGTGATATCTGCGTGGAAAAAAGGCGTGTTTCGCGTGATACGAGATCCCTAATAGGCCCGCAGGAACCTCGTTGGGAATCTTGTTGGAAATCTCAGGCAATCATTGGAAATTATTATGAAATCTCAGGGAATCTTGAGATTTCTGGAGTACTTAACCCTTCGGGGTGCATCTTTCCACGAATCTCATTGAGAATCCCAAGAAATCTTTGAAAATCTTCAAGCAATCTCTGGAGTGGTTACCCCCTCGAGAAAAATCGCCGTATTGTCGAAGGAACCACTTAATGGCCACTTTGAAGGGGGGCGTTCCGAGAAAAGTTCCCCTTCCAGGTAGCAGTTCCCCTTCGCTCTGCAGTGGACAGTGCAGTATAGCCAATGAAACGCTGCCAAAAACTCAAGGTGATGATGGTATGGTATAGCCACTCTGACCTGCCTGGCCCGAGGGCATTTTGCATTGTTCACTGTACACTGAATGCCCTCGGGCCAGGCAGGTCAGAGTGGCTATACTATAACCATCCCTTCGACACTAAACAGTATTCGCAAGCTTTTCTGCAGTTCGTCACATTATGGGGAGCGAGAAAGTAAAAATAGTCGGTCGGCGCGTGTCTGTATCTAAAATGAATGGGTGAGTATAGGGTCACTACATTAGTCAGCTGCGCATTTCCAGCTCATTTACACTGTTGACCTTCCGCCGCTGCTCTAACTAGGGACTACTTAAAATCCAACTAAACTCACTGCGAACAGTAGCCTCGATAGCCGAGTGGACTAGATCGTCGACTCCGGGTCACACCGGTTCGATCCCGGTCCTACCAAAAAGTTTTTCTGCTCGGCATTCACCACTGTGTTCAGCAAGTGAAATGTATATCGAGGCAGTGGTGGTTCGGAACCCACCTAAAACTGTAGGTCCCCCATCGTTTACACGATAGTTGGGGAGCTGGTAGTGCTGCCAGCTGAGTACAATGGATAGTTCTTGAAATTGTCTAGTTGCTGGGCTTGTCCCCCCACCCTTCTACTCTTTACACTTAAGAGGACGCTATACCTGACGATGCATTTTTTTCCGCCCATAAGATTAACATTGTGAGCGGCGATTCATTTTCAAGGTTTACCCTTGGTTGGAAAGACACAATATTTTGCCTGTACCTAGCCCTAACAATGTTCTAGGTCGTGTTCGAAGCAGATTTCCCAATTTCTCACTGGTTTCTTTTATTGCAACTGTTTTGCCAATGCTAGCATCGCATACCTCAAGAAAAGTGCTGTATCTCGAAAACCGGTAAAAAAATGGGAAATCTGCTTCGAACACTCCTTAGAACATTGTTAGGGCTAGGTACAGGCAAAATTTTGTGTCTTTCCAACCAAGAGTAAACCTTGAAAATGAATCGCCGCTCGCAATGTTAATCTTATGGGCGGCAAAAAATACACCGTCAGGTATAGCGGACCCTTAAAGATGGCCTCGTTTTCATTGAGGTATATAAGTAGCAACGACACCCTTAGGCAAAACCACTAGTTCGATTCTAAATCCATCACAGTCGTGCAATGATATACATATACCTACCCCGTACCAACGTAACAAAGCCAGCGGCGCTGCACATTTTTTCACACGGTCTTCGAGTGCTCTAGGTGGCTGTCCGGGTTCGATCCCGATCCTACCAAAAGTTTTTCTAAGCACGACGGGTAATTCTTGAGTTTGTGAGAATCTCTAGCTACTGTGCAATGATTCCGACAGAAGTCCTAGAAAGAGATGTGTGGCAAGCGCCCATGTTGCAGTTAAAAACGTGACAATCTAGCTCGAGGCCCGCAGACGACAGATATCTCTCAGAATACTGAGATAAGACAAACAGTACTAATCCCTACCTCCGATAGCACGTCTCTATCTTTAATCAATAGCTAAGTTACCCTTATCTCGATTTTCAGTTGCATCGTCACTACAAATTAAAACAAAAAATCAAGACAATACAGGACCTCCGTACACAACGGTCAGAATAACCCCCGAGAGTGAAGCGTTCCCCCAGCAGAAAATATCTTGACAAAAAACAGTTGTCCACTCCCTGTAACGAATAAACTCTTTATAACGAGAGAACAGTCGTTATAGACAGAAGACTGTAACCTCGGGATTGTTAAGAAGTTGTTAGTAGCTTACAGGCTTTGGGGTGAAGCTAGAAATTGGGCTCGAAAGGAAAAATATTTTAACGTTTTTTTTTGTTATGGATTCTATAGTACATCCAGCTCCATACTTGGTGATAACTTGGGATATGATTGGTGGTAGGTTTTTTCGTGTCACTAGAATTTGTCTGCTTTATTTAGGTGTACGTTTCAACTAGTTCAAGTTAAAAACGGAAAATAAACGTGAAAGACAGACTAATTTTTCGGAGAAAGGTATTAAATAGTTGGGTAGACAACAATCCCTGCCTGTTTCGCACCCAAATGATTTGAAAGTATGAAAGTTATCGTTACTGCTAACGCACGGATAATCCAATCGACAGCTAACGATAAGATAAGGGTGCTATCGTCAGGATGGTGGAAGCCGCTAACTTTTCTTAACGATAGGATAACGCTATATTGTGCACTATTAAGTGGTGAAATCCAGCTTTAATCAACTGATCGACTATGTGTTGCTTTTTGCAAGTCATGGCCAACTTTACAACGAATTTTTGAAAAATCCCTTGCTTCCTACGGACAACCTACAAATAAAGAAATACCTTGCAGTACCTAGGTATGAGATTTTTGTAAATTTAGAACAAACATCTTACAGTAAGCGCAAATTCTGATCTCTCCTATTTTGGTGTCCACCATAATCAGAAACGGCCAATTTGACCATCTACAATTGGATTGGCCAAGCGTATGGGGTACTTATCACTGATAAGCCTGCTAACCGAGCCAATATCATTGGCCTACTGTTCAAAACCAGCCTCGATAGCAGTGGCTTTGGGGACCTACAGTTTTAGGTTTCACTTAGTGGAAAGAAGACCAATGAACCAGTGATGACATACAGAAATTCCAATTTTCTGCTTATCACTAAAACGATAAATAGGCTGTTATCAAGGACATTAGTAGAAATCCGGTTCCTATTGCCCTAGTTGAAATGGGGACTTTAGAATATCAAATTATTATTGGCTATCGTTAAAAAGACATATTTATTATATTTCAGAACATCTAAATATCCAACAAACGTAAACAAGCAGCAAATTTATAGGTATACCTTCGATACGGACCTTCGAGAAGGAGGTAAACAAACTGATCTGCCCCGTCGCTCTAAACAAAGATTCTCAGGATTGGCTTGTACAAACCCACTTATTAAATTTTTTGGCGTATTAAATTAATTCTAGTTTTTAATAATACAGTGATGGCTAAGAAAGCAATAATCATGTTGAAAAGCAGACTGCCACGGCTAGTTAGCGCTGAGATCATTTCAAAATTAATTTATGTAAATTATCATTGGGCGTAGCAAGGAAATGTCTCAACGCTTTTATTTTCTAAATGGTCACTGTTAAATCCAACTACCTTTCACATTAAACACCAAGCAACTAGGCCAAAAATTAACCGTCGTGCTCAGCTGGCAGCACTACCAAATACCAGCTCCCTGTGTTAGTAGGTACACGACGGGACCTACAGTTTTAGGTGGGTTCCGAACCACCACAGCCTCGATAAACATTTCCCTTGGCATGGTAAACATAGGTAGGTATATGGTGTACTTAAAGTACTTTAAAACTACTTAGGTAACTTACCTACGGGTATACCTAGGTTTCAGCTCGATGTCAACAAAGGGATTTTAATGTAGCGCATGCCTAAGTATAGGAAGAACTGACTTTAAGTAAGGTTCATTCAAAATACGGTAGGTATTGTGCGGTACGACGCCTTCTGCATGTGGACATTTTTTTCGCGCCAACTTAACAACTTAGCGATTTTTTTGGACTTACCTCAGACTCTGTGAGATCTATCAAACTACTCTTCTCTTCAGTCAAGTTCTCCGACGCCCTTTTTTCGTCCTCGCCTTCATCTTTAAAAACTTTAACTTCATCGTTACTAAAATCATCACTGGCACCTGCACTACTGACATGTGGCATTTCCACTGAAGTTACACGCACATACCACTTAAGTCTCACTTAACCAAACTTAAAGATAAAACCGAGCGTTTTGGTTGGGGGCATGTTTTCCGATTAACCAACGTTGAACACATCCTCCACTACCGAAAGGTTAGAACCAACTGGTTTGGTTTGGTTGTTGCCCGTTGGGAGCGCTAGTCACCGCGCTCGTTCTCTGCCGGCCGGGCGGTACACTCCCGGACTATTGAAAATTTTAAGCATTGTTTCGACGAATACGTCTGTCTGGTTTGAGACTAACAAGCGGTTTGAAATTTTAATGACTAGGTACGGGCTGGTGCATAGGTTTCGGTGTTATATCCGTTCATGGATTTGCGTTTCTTGGTTTTTGACGCTTAAGGTGATGCTTGCTTTTTGTCACCTGATGAACCCCAACAAAGCACCTTTGCTCATGAAGTAGGAAGGTATAGGTAAGTACCTAAGCAAAAATTTAGTAAGTAGAAATTACTTTATATTTTGTACCAGTGGGTTTGGTGATAGGTATTTAGTAAGTAGATAATTCAACCATTTATCCAAAAGTCATTTTAATGAATTTTTGTTTACATTAAGAACCACCCTATAGGTAGGTAGGTACCTATACCTACTATT
The DNA here is from genome assembly GCA_950004255.1 of Mesopsocus fuscifrons. Classification (NCBI taxonomy): domain Eukaryota; kingdom Metazoa; phylum Arthropoda; class Insecta; order Psocodea; family Mesopsocidae; genus Mesopsocus; species Mesopsocus fuscifrons. The sequence continues at coordinate 3,228,128 of OX465381.1, forward strand.
AAAAGAACTGACTAGTTACTCAAGAATATGATATGTTTGTGCTTTGTTAGGTTACATACTTATACCTACCTACCTACACGTCACTGCTCCTATGTTATGGGTCCGCTATACCTGACGGTGCATTTTTTGCCGCCCATAAGATTAACATTGCGAGCGGCGATTCATTTTCAAGGTTTACACTTGGTTGGAAAGACACAAAATTTTGCCTGTACCTAGCCCTAACAATGTTCTAGGGGGTGTTCGAAGCAGATTTCCCATTTTTTTTACTGGTTTTCGAGATACAGCACTTTTCTTGAGGTACCTATGCGATGCTAGCATTTGCAAAACAGTTGCAATAAAAGAAACCAGTGAGAAATTGGGAAATCTGCTTCGAACACTCCCTAGAACAGTGGTTCTCAAACTGTGTTCCGCGGAACCATTTGGTTCCGCGAAGCCTTGCCGGGGTTCCGCGAAGCCTTCTCCGAGCTTCAGGGAATACAATTTTAGTTTAGTTTAGAAAAATTGAAATAGAAAAATGTATTGTTGTTGTTTCCTAAAAAACCTGTGAAATCGACGATCCAATGTTTAAGGTTCCACGGAAGAATTCCCGACTAAATTTGGTTCCGCCAGCCAAAAAGTTTGAGAACCACTGCCCTAGAACATTGCTAGGGCTAGGTACAGGCAAAATTTTGTGTCTTTCCAACCAAGGGTAAACCTTGAAAATGAATCGCCGCTCGCAATGTTAATCTTATGGGCGGCAAAAGATGCACCGTCAGGTATAGCGGACCCTTAAGAACCACCCTATAGGTAGGTATTAGGTACCTACCTGCTATTAAAATAACTGACTATAGTTACTCAAGAATTTAATATGTTTGTGCTATGTTAGGTTACATACTTATACTACACGTCATGCTCCCATCTTAAAGGGTTCCTCAATCCTTACTTCCCCTTAAGCTGGCCGTCCATTAGGCAGAAGGCACGGCGAAGCGGAGGGCCGTGGAGCAGCGCAGAGGTTTATAGGATATCTTTCGTTTTGTCACCTCGCCCCGCCTTTGCCCAATGGACGGCCAGCTGTAACAGTGGTATTTTCACGCATCTTTTCGTGTTAAATGGGTGGTATTTTGGCGTTAAAAGAAAATAACGAAAGTAGGTAATTATACCTACTTAAACTACTTAAAGCACTATAGTATGGGAAAGTCCAAGTCGGGTGCTTCGGTTTGAAATTATTGTAAAGCCAATACGTAGGTATAGGTACTTTACGAGCTGGTGCATACGTTCACGGATTTGGGACTCTGTTTTTTGACGCTTAAGACTCAGGTAGCTTAAGGGTCCTGACAGAGAGTCATGATAGAAACAACGAAAGTAGGATTAAAACGCTATAGTACAGGAAAATGCAAGTCAGAGACAGTGCCGAATTAAGGGTCCATATAGAAAAGACCCACCTTTGTATCTGACTTGTAAGGGATAGACGATTTTACCTCGACGCGCCTACCGATACAGAAAAAAAATTCAGCGACCAGGATTTGAACATGGTTCCGGCGGTTTTCCAAACCGGATTCCTTAGCCCCTCGGCTACTGTGCCACACATCTAGGTGGTAGAATTTGCAACCCAAATAAGGGTACCCGCTCCTTTTGGAACAACCTACCTAACCCGCAATCGAAAACCGAACCTAAATCCAACACCCAGAAGTCAGTAATCGGAGGAGGCAAGCTCCTGCCTTGGGCCTGATCAATCGAAAAGGAGGGCCGGTCCCTAGCGACAAGAAGGAGTACCCTTGGAAGACTGAACCATAAATACTCCCGCCAAGTACCTGAAAATGAACCTACAACGAGATTTGAGTAACCCTTGAGTGTACAGGAACCGCACCATAAGATGCACCTACCGGCACTAACCGCAACTAACCAAGCCGCCATCTTCTTATTGGGAGCACGTGGATCAGACATAAAAAGCGTGTGAGGTAAACGGTGATGGCAGCTACTTGTGACTTTTAAATCCACACCGACTGAGTCCCTTTACTATAGAACTGGGTGCGAACATGGCAAGCAAATTAATTTCTGAACGTCCCTCGTCTAGTTAGGCCTCGGTGCCGACGTTTTTGTTTGGTAAGAAGCTCAAACCATGTGAATATCCCGCTTAACACTCTAGTTTGCATTCCTCCCGCATTATTGTTGTTGGCGCTTATTTGTTGACATTTCTTTCTTTGGCTACTTCCCGCCAAATTCCAAAAATCTAAATAAATTATAAGGGTAGGATATTTACGTCTTAATTATCAACCTGAATAAGGCACCCTCTGCAAGTGTTGTAGTCAGACACCTAGGTATTTACCTACCTACCTGTCTATATCAACAGGTAAGTACCTAGGTATAAGTAGGTAAAAGAGCTGACACACTTAGTGGACCTGCAAATAAATACAAACTATGAAGTAATTACTTACTTACCTACCTACTTATCTACAGCAGTTGGCCGCCCCTAATTAGGTACCTAAGTAGGTAGGTAGGTACCTAAGTAGGTAGGTAGGTACCTAAGTAGGTAGGTAGGTACCTATACCAACGCGTCATGCAAATTTACCTACAAACTACAGTTGGACGTAGGTACCTACTTAAGTAAGTAGGAGCCCACACCTGGTTATTACCTGTTAAGATAGGTTGTTTCCCCTTTCTCGATTTAGAATTGAGTACCTAAATAAAATGACTAGGTTGGTACCTACCTTACCTTAGTAGGTACCTTACCTACTTACTTACCCTTGAATAAAATGAATGGGTAAAAAAGCTTACCTAGGAAATGAGCCAAGGAACACGAATGAAAAAACTAGTATAATCAATCATTTGCAGGCGCTAAAAATCTCTAATACTTACCTATACCTAATATAGGTACCTACCTAGTAATTATAACAAGACATAAAAATATCTATAAGTACCTACTCAGGTAGGTATATAGGTTACAGTTAATCTCATGGCTAAGTTATTGAAATGGTCAAATGATTTGAATTCTTCATTTGAAAGAGTATAGGTATACCTATAAGTACCGGGTATGTACCTTCCTACCTACTTACCTACGTCATCTCAAAAAAATGTAACCTTTTTAAATCAATTATTATCCTTGGGAAGTAATAGGTACCTACCTATACGGACATCTGTAAGGAATTTGCACTTTGCACGTAAATATATAAATATGCAACAAAGCTACGTGAATGTACAAAAATAATGTAAATATAAATCTGTATGTTGCAGGGAGTATAAAGAGCTCCCGTCTGATGGTCCCAGGATGCATTACCAAGTCTAATTCCAAAATCAGTCATTCATGTATTCTAAAAGAAAAAGCTCAAATGAAGTACCTACCTACCTACACACGTCTCTCGAGACTAAGGGAGCGCGAATAGGGAATGACACAACGCCCACCTACCTGTTTCCATGTTTTCAAAAAAAATACCATTAAAAAAATATAGATAGTTAATAAAGATACCTACCTACCTACCTACCGCGATTTATTTTTTTCGTCAAATACTGTCCTTATTAGGTATCAAGACCGAACATAGGTAGGTACAACATTTAATGCGTGCTACATTTTTTTTAACGCGCGACGTTTAGCCGATTTTGGTAGGTTTTTGGCTGAAGCCGAAGAATAATTATTGGCCGAAGCCAATACATCCATGTCGGAAGCGGAAAATTTTTCAGTTACACCGGGATTCGAACCCGGACCTCTCAGGACACAAAGCGGACCCCTTGACCACTGAGAGGTACTCCCCCCACAACCGCTAGTTGTTATAAGTTTTTTTGCACACTTTAATAGGAAACTACACCTACCTATTGGTTTTTTAAATGTTCTGAAATATAATTTCTTAATGTCTCTAGGTAATGTCTCTCTAATGTCACTCAATAATAGACTGGCTGTGTGATTTTACGAGTCATTTTTGTCAACAAAAATTTGTCCAAAATTACTTGATCATAAAATCGCAACACATTAGGTAGGTATAGGTACCTACCTATTTAAATATCCAACAGTTTAAGGAACCAACAGGTTAAAAAAATTAAATTTTCTGAATTAAATACTGTATTTCCCTGTAGGTAGGTACCTTCCTACTTCATATAAGTAATTGTAACAGTTCCTTATAGGTACCAACAATACCTACCTACCTAGCTACCTAAGTATTGGGAGGTTTCAGAAATAGAAAACTACGGTGAAACATATAGTAGCCTTCCAACTACCGATGTAACGTAAGTTGGCAGAACGTGTGACTTGAGGTAGGCACCACGTCGCAGATTTCTTAGCGTGAGAGCTCGCAACTTTAGCGCAGGCTTAGAAAACCCATGACTTGCTGCGTGGTGCCTTCACAAAGCCGCTACTTAGACTGCCATTCTGTATCCCTACATTTAAAGCAAGTAGGTAGGTATTATTATTTCTTGTACTTGCACCATTACAACAATCGTACCTATTTTATAAATATGTATAATAATTTTGAGGCGTTCTTATTTTTTGTAGACGTAGCTTTCTGCACCACCGCGTCCGAAGCCACCAGGTCCGTAAAGGGCAGAGTAGCAAGGGTTGTGGCAGTAGGGTTTTCCCTCGTGCTCAGCATGGTTGCCAGGGGTTAGGGTTTTATTGCATTTCTCGCATCGTAAGCAGGCGCCATGCCAGTCCTTGCCTAGGGAAGTCTTCCTTTCGGCTGAAACAAATAAATAAATACTTACAAATAAGTTTACGTTTTTTCTGCACAATTTATGAGGAAACTGAAATATAATGCAAATTTTTTTTAACACATAAATTATGGAAATTTGCTTTAAAACCAGTGTGACGAAGGGCTCCAACTATTTTGAGACCTCTGTACACTAGGGGATGATTTGAGTTTTCCCCCCGTCGGGCAACCAGAAAAAATTTGGACAAGTCGGGGGTAGATCCTGAGTTCAGAGCTCTGCAACTGAGTTAATCCAACATAAGACTGGCTTTGTTTCAAGAGGCTGAGAAGAGTAATTGCCAGATCAAAAGCCCAAGCAATCAAGCCTAGAGAATCCTTTCAAGTGCCCCTAAGATCACAGATGCCCCGAACCTCTTATATAAATGCTTTGAAGGGAGTGGGAATTTCATATAGATCAGAGGGGTTAACCACTCGTTGGGAATCTCGTTGGGAATCATTGGAAATCTTTATGAAATCTCAGGGAACCTTGGAATTTTTTTTGGAGTGGTTACCCCTTTGGGGCTCATCTTTCTATGAATATCGTTGGGAATCTATGGAAATCTTTATGGAATCTCAGGGAATCTCAAGGAATCTCTGGAGTGGTTACCCCCTACCCCCTCGTATAGATCTTCAATCTCCAAAATTATCAAATTATACCTACTTATAGGTTAGGTATATTATAGGTACCTATAGTAGTCTAGTATCAAACTTAGGTATGGATAGACTCAGCAAAATTTCACCATCCTGCCGATAGAACATAGAACCTTTATCTTGCCTAGAGCTAGAGAGTCGGTTATCCATCATTCTTACCTACACCTAAATTTCACTTCCAAAAAAGTAGCTGAAAGAGGACGCTATACCTGACGATGCATTTTTTGCCGCCCATAAGATTAACATCGCGAGCGGCGATTCATTTTCAAGGTTTACCCTTGGTTGGAAAGACACAAAATTTTGCCTGTACCTAGCCCTAACAATGTTCTATATAGGGAGTGTTCGAAGCAGATTTCCCAATTTCTCACTGGTTTCTTTTATTGCAACTGTTTTGCAAATGCTAGCATCGCATACCTCAAGAAAAGTGCTGTATCTCGAAAACCAGTAAAATAAAGGGTCCGACAACAGTCGCACTTAACTTTCTCGCCCCGTATGATTTTTTTTTTTTTTTTTTTTTTTAGAATTTTTGAATTTTTTTTGCGGGCCTAATTTTCACTCAATCCAAAATCGGTTGAAAAAGACCCACGAGCATCTATCTGAGATCACTCATACCAAATCTCACGTCTGTTATTTTATTACTGTAGTCCCAAATGCGTTCCGACCATTCGAAAACGTGGTTTCTCATTCTCAACTCATTTTCGACACTTTTTTGACTACAACGGCCGTAATTTTGAAGATAACAAAATTCTGTTCGACAAATGTTTAAGTTACATGGTTCTACACAAATTTACCAAATTTCATGACAATCGGTCAATAAATGTGATTGGCGCCGAAACGATCGAACTTTGGTCCAGAACGGCCGTAATTTTCAACCAATTCAATTTTAGTTCCAAATGACCTCGAAACATCTATTTGTCAACACACAAACCAATTTTCAGTGTTATAGATTGAAAGTGTACCGTCGGCGCTTGTCTAACTATCCAAAAACACGATTTTTGAATTATTTTGGCGGTTTTTTGACAAAAGCGGCCGCAATTTTTGACCACAAAAAATCCTTGAAAATGTCTCGGCAGTGATTTTAGACAGGTCCATACCAAATTTCACCAAAATCGGATGAACGGTATAGGCGCTGGAGCACTGCACGGACTGACGGACTGACTGACGGACGGACAGACTTTTTCCAGAAACTACTTTTTTGGACTCAGGGGACCCCCTGGATCATGGGAAACCCAAAATCTCAATTTCGAAATTTTGCACGAAAACAATACTTAGTAAAATAGTAAAAATGGGAAATCTGCTTCGAACACTCTCTAGAACATTGTTAGGGCTAGGTACAGGCAAAATTTTGTGTCTTTCCAACCAAGGGTAAAGCTTGAAAATGAATCGCCGCTCGCAGTGTTAATCTTATGGGCAGCAAAAAATGCACCGTCAGGTATAGGGGAAGTCCACTATTTAACGTTGTGACAAGGACGCTATCGGCAGGATGGTGAAAAGCACAAACTATTCTATAACGCTATTGTGAACTTTTAGGGGACACTATAGTAGACTTTAGGGGCTAGCTAAATGAGTATAGATAATGGAAGCCTATACTCTGACCATTCAAACTGCCATACAAAGTCAATCAAGATGAAAATGACTGGGCTGCACACTACTCCGTCATTAAAGGACGCCGTGGCTTAAAACAAGCGGAACGGCGCTTGGCTTCAACACACACGTTATAGGTGAGCCAAGGAAGTTTACTACAATATGGAGAAGCAACATCACTTCAACACAAGGGGTGAATTTCCCACCAGTCTCCCCTAAAAGTTCACTATAGCAGCGTTATTCTCCCGAAACGAAAGTTTGGTGCGCCTTTCACCATCAAGCCTGCACACCCTTATCGTTAGCTAAAGTGTACTTTTAAAGGGAAGATAAAATTTTTGGTTACTTTTTCGGGGAGAAAAAATTATGAACTTTATCTGCATGATAAGGAACTGGTCAAAGCTATCCTCGAGGGGTTAACCACTCGTTGGAAATCTCTTTGGGAATCATTGGAAATCTTTATGGAATCTCAGTAGAATCTCAAGGAATCTCAGGAGTGGTTACCCCCTCGGCTAAATATCCTTATTTTTATTATTATTATTTTTTTTTAAACGCATGACGTTCAAAGAACATACTTATGCGCCGATGAGTTGGGTTGTTAATGTTTTTGGCCGAAGGCGAAGACGAAGTGGCCGAGGCCGAATATGAATGGGCCGAAGCCAATACATCCATGTCGGAAGAGGAAAATCTTTCCGTTCCGCCAGGATTCGAACCTGGACCTCTCAGGACACAAAGCGGACCCCTTGACCACTCGGCCACAGAGAGGCACATCTAAATACCTTTATATGGGCTTAACTAAATTCTGTTTGCTGATTAAGAGGACGCTATACCTGACGATGCATTTTTTGCCGCCCATAAGATTAACATTGCGAGCGGCGATTCATTTTCAAGGTTTACTCTTGGTTGGAAAGACACAAAATTTTGTCTGTACCTAGCCCTAACAATGTTCTAGGGAGTGTTCGAAGCAGATTTCCCAATTTCTCACTGGTTTCTTTTGTTGCAACTGTTTTGCAAATGCTAGCATCGCATACCTCAAGAAAAGTGCTGTATCTCGAAAACCAGTAAAAAAATGGGAAATCTGCTTCGAACACTCCCTAGAACATTGTTAGGGCTAGGTACAGGCAAAATTTTGTGTCTTTCCAACCAAGGGTAAACCTTGAAAATGAATCGCCGCTCGCAATGTTAATCTTACGGGCGGCAAAAAATGCATCGTCAGGTATAGCGTCCTCTTAATTGAAATGTGTATTGCCTAAGATAGGTATTTATTTGTTCTGAAATATAGGGTGTCAATTTAACGTTAAAAATTAGTATTAGGTATATTTTTTGTACCTGTACCATCTGTGTATAAGGTACCTATCCAGAAATATTTCCTATTACCTACCTGACGAAACCAAAACTACGTCTCCTCCATAATTATACAACCTCCATGGCTTGGGATATAGAGGGGAGGCACGGGTCATCCATAAGTAACAGGCTGGTCATTGGTAATTCACAAAGTGGCGTACCTACCTATGATTTGCCCTTGATTATAAGGTTGACAAAGAGTGGTTTAATTATGGAAGAGCTGTAGTGATGAATTGACGACCCCGCCCCTGCCTTGCAAAGGCGTAGGGGCTAGTTTTCTGTGGGGGGGGGGGGGGGGATGTAGTAACATGATGGGGTGGGGAGCTGGTACTATGTCCCAAAGGTCTTCTCCCTTCGTAGATATAGCGGTTTGAAAATTTTGATTTCCCGTTTCATAGTTGGGACAGTAGAATAGCTATGACCATGTCAGAGTTTGATACATCCATCTTTAGTTGATGGTTCCTACAGTTAGCTTACAGTGAGATAGCTAGCAGAAGACAAGGATCTTAGCAAAGGTGACGTCATTTTCGCCTCCCATACCTAAAATCACTTTAAATTGTAATAACTTTTGAGTTAGTGGTCAGAATCTACAATGCGATAATACAGAAACCAAGTCAGCTTTCCACACTGCTGAGTGTGTCCCTACCCACCCCCCTACAACTACGCCTATGCCTCCTCCCTTATCTTTAGTCGCTTGTCGCACATGTGACTCAATGACCCCCCTCCAACCCCAGTCGTTTGACGCCAGTTAAGTCTATTCCCACATTAGTTAAAGATAAGATTAATTTTTTATGTTTTTTTTTTTTTCGAATGGAACTACTTGACTGACTTGACATCTAAAATTCTGTTTAGTGGCACTCAAGTGGGCATAAAGTAATAGAACGATGGGAAAATATTTTATTAGGTAAAAAGTTCTACAGTGGCCGAGTGGTCAAGGTGTCCGCCTTGTGTCCGGAGACGACTGGGCTCGAATCCCGGCGTATACAAATTTTTTAGTCTACTCCGTAATTTTTTTACGAAATTGGCTTTTATTCGGAAAAGCCTTGGCGCTTCAGATTTGAAAAGCAATGCAGGATAATGGGTGTACGGAGAAAAGCAAGATAAAAGATACAAGATGATTGGAGAGATGGAGGTTTTAGCATATCATTAGTCTGAACACTGCGTCATTATCTTAAAATTTTATTCACGGCAGAATGCGTTAGACGATATTAAGGGTGAGGGGAGGGGGGAGGGGGGGGGCATTTAAAATGGAGTAGATATGCATTCCCCATTGCAATGCAAATAATTATCATCACTGCATATTGAGCGAGCACACAGTCGTGTTTCGTGTTTGTTTGCGTTTTTTCTGCACACTTTATGAGGAAAGTACCTATTGGATATTTAAATGTTCTGAAATATAATAAATCTTTTTAACGTCATAAATTATGAGGCTATGTTGGGATTTCACGATCGCTTAATTTTGGACAGATTTTTTGTTGATTCACTATCCGGTATGTTATATTTCAGAACAAATAAATATCCAATAGATTCCTCAGAAAGTGGGCAGAAAAAACTTGTAAGCAAACAACATTGTATCAAACCGCGAATTCCCATACAATATTTCTTGACGTTTTCTTCTGCCAAATTTCAGAAATTCTGACGATAGAGAGACATCTAGGTTTGAACCTAGGTAAATATCCAACAGCTTCGTCAAAGAAAAAAATGTCAACGGGATCGTGTAGACAGCCTTTCCTTATAGTTCCGAATAAAAAAAAAAAATCCCTTTCGGCAACCCCGAAAGGCATAGGTAGATTTCGAGGATTACTTCCATCCACTAAAAGCAGTCTAAAATCATTGAGAAAGACGGTTAAGAAGATTTCCAGTTGACCTAAATGCATTCTCTACAATAACAACGGAGGAATTGAGTTTTGAAATTTCACCCCCCCCCCTCCCCCCTTAACGAGAAAATGAAAGTGATTTTACAAAAAACATTTTCACACAAAAGTTGTAGATATTATTAATAGAAACTCATAGCAAAAAGAATAAACTCAATATCTCACTAAATAAGTGAGTTATGACGTTTTGAAAATTCAACCCCCCGCCCCCTGCCTAAACGGTGCGTCGGACGAAAAACTTTTTCAGACAAAAGTTGTAGGTAATGTTGAGGCAAATGCATTACAAAATAAAAGAACTCGATAACACCCCTAGGACACAAGTTATGATTTTTTTGTGTGTGCAAAACCCTGTTTTTACACCCTTATTCAACCATTAGGGGTGGGATCAAAAAATGTTACAAAGAAAAGTTGTAGGTAGTACTGTTAGACGACCCTCAGAGAAAACCACGTTTCATTAGTTGCAATATTAAGGGAGTTATGGCCAAAAAACCAGATTTAGAAAAAGTCCCCCCATTTTCCCCCCCTTCGTCCGATTTCCCCCATTAACGAACTCGACCGAGATTTTAGTCCCTTATATTTTATTAAATAGTCAAAACCAATCATTTTTAAAAAATACGGCTCCTAGCGTGTTCACAAGGAAGTGAAAATGATATATATATATATAATATATATAAACTTTTTAACTGACGGTGGTTTTGGGATCCAGGGGTCATAAAAAGAAGAACTGTGAAGAAATTTTTCAAAAGTGAGACTACTGGTACGACTACAATAGGTAGATTTTTCTTCGAAATCTACCTAATAATCTCTTGAAAAACATACCCACAGAATTGATATGGCCCAAGTACGTCCTTATATTCTTCGTTGCTTTCACAATACCAATAATAAGATAAGAAGATAACATGTAAAGATAACAAATAACATCAGATTGAAGAAGCTTGAATCACCACCTTGCTGGCGCTAGAGGCCCAGGGCCTATTATTGGGCTAAACAGGGTGCCACCATTCCTGACTTCTCTGTACACAGTTTTAGGTGGGTTCCGAACAACCACAGCCTAGATATACATTTCACTTGACATTTTGAACGTACCAGAGGTGAACGCCTATATCAGAAAAACTTTGGGTAGGATCGGGATCGAACCGGTGACCCTGTACTGGCTACTGTTGTGAGGGGGTGTATAGACCCATTATAAAGTAATGGGGTGACTATCTAAGTGACCTATAGACATTAGGGTGACATTCAAATTACAGAGGAGGGGTCAAGCGGCATTTAAATGTCACATCGCTTGCTCAAATTCTCACGGTTTCATTTATTTTTCTTTTTGCGTGTTGTTTCATCCCACTTTAAAATGAAGTGTCAATCACACGAACTGGAATGCCACCCCAAAGTAGGTAGGTATTTAAGGCTATGCTGCACCTGACGATGCAACTTCAGACTCGTACCTTCTTCTACATAAGGGGGAGTCATGCAATGTTCAGAAAAGTTCGGGGAGCAACGGCAGTCTAAGTAGCCGCTTTGTGCAGGCAACACACCGCAAGCCATGGATTTTCTAAGACTGCGCTGAAGTTGCGAGCTCTCACGCTAAGAAATCTGCCGTGATGCCCACCTGTAGTCACCCCTTCTGCCAACTTACGATACCTTGGAAGGCTCTGATTCACTGCGGTTTTCTGAACCTAGCCTTGACATAATTTGGCACGTAGGTAACCTGCATCTCCATAGCTGATGTAGTTCCTATTTGTCGGCAAAGATCCATTCATGTACCAAATATGGCATCCACCTGGCACTCTCGGGAAGGTGAAGAAACTCGACCTATAGAGGCACAGCAAGGAAGGTATGTAGGTATACCTATTCCTCTTTTAGTATGAAGCTGGTCTTAGATTAAGGGTCCGCTATACCTGACGGTGCATTTTTTGGCGCCCATAAGATTAACATTGCGAGCGGCGATTCATTTTCAAGGTTTACCCTTGGTTGGAAAGACACAGAATTTTGCCTGTACCTAGCCCTAACAATGTTCTAGGGAGTGTTCGAAGCAGATTTCCCATTTTTACTTTCTCGCTAGCCATATATGGCGAGAAAGTATTGTTTTCGTGCAAAATTTCGAAATTGAGATTTTGGGTTTCCCATGATCCTGGGGGTCCCCTGAGTCCAAAAAAGTGGTTTCTGGAAAAAGTCTGTCCGTCCGTCAGTCCGTCCGTCAGTCAGTCCGTCCGTCAGTCCGTCAGTCCGTCAGTCCGTCAGTCCGTGCAGTGCTCTAGCGCCTATACCGTTCATCCGATTTTGATGAAATTTGGTATGGACCTGTCTAAAATTACTGCCGAGGGGCATTTTCAAGGATTTTTTGATTGGTCAAAAATTGCGGCCGCTTTTGTCAAAAAACCGCCAAAATAATTCAAAAATCGTGTTTTTGGATAGTTAGACAAGCGCCGACGGTACACTTTCAATCTATAACACTGAAAATTGGTTTGTGTGTTGACAAATAGATGTTTCGAGGTCATTTGGAACTAAAATTGAATTGGTTGAAAATTACGGCCGTTCTGGACCAAAGTTCGATCGTTTCGGCGCCATTCACATTTATTGACCGATTGTCATGAAATTTGGTAAATTTGTGTAGAACCATGTAACTTAAACATCTGTCGAACATAATTTTGTTATCTTCAAAATTACGGCCGTTGTAGTCAAAAAAGTGTCGAAAATGAGTTGAGAATGAGAAACCACGTTTTTGAATGGTCGGAACGCATTTGGGACTACAGTAATAGAATGACAGCCATGAAACTTGGTGGGAGTGATCTCAGATAGATGCTCTTGGGTCATTTTCAACCGATTTTGGATTGCTTAAAAATTACGCCCGCAAAAAAATCTCAAAGAAATCAAAAAAAAAAAAAAAAAAAAAATCACATGGGGCGAGAAAGTTTAGTGCGACTGTTGTCGGACCCTTTATTTTTACTGGATAAGTACAGCACTTTTCTTGAGGTATGCGATGCTAGCATTTGCAAAACAGTTGCAATAAAAGAAACCAGTGAGAAATTGGGAAATCTGCTTCGAACACTCCCTAGAACATTGTTAGGGCTAGGTACAGGCAAAATTTTGTGTCTTTCCAACCAAGGATAAACCTTGAAAATGAATCGCCGCTCGCAATGTTAATCTTATGGGCGGCAAAAAATGCATCGTCAGGTATAGCGTCCTCTTAAGGATACCTACCTACCCATCGTGCTCAGCTGGCAGCACTACCAGATACCAGCTCCCCACCCATTGTGTTAGTACACGACGGGCACCTACAGTTTTAGGTGGGTTCCGAACCACCACAGCCTCGATATAGGTACGTAATTCACTTGATTTGCTGAACTGCTGAATGCCGATCAGAAAAGCTTGGGACACCTCTCATTGCTCTTCTCAAGCCAAGCACTATTGGCCAGCTGAACACAATGGATACCTCTACTTATTGAAACTCAACAAATACTTCATGGAAACCACCCTTAAAGACAGAACTCACCAAAATAAACGGGTTTTTCACACTTGGGGCAGTTCGGCATGTTTGGGAGCGGTAGAGGACGACGCTATGAATGGGAGGCCACAAATACAGTCAACGCGTCTGTGCTTCACTGGCCGTCCATCGGTATCTGTTCGAGCCCACTAGTCCTAAAGAATAACCCCATAAGTTAAACATGTAATCCGAGCGAGAATCATTTTATTTACTCTTAACAAGGACGCCTTTTCAGGTAAGCTATTTTCGATGAGTCACTGTTTGGTTTATCATATACAGTTGTTTCTCTCTGTAACGAGAACCATGTAAGTTGCTCACTACAGAGAGGGGTTCAAAATGAGTCAGGGTGACGTGTACACCGACTATGCAATTACATAATCATGAATCTGCAGGCTGAAAACGGTCAAGTTTATTTGACGTGTACACCCACCAAGCGCCAGCACCATATTATACTGTGTGGTGGCTTCACTAACCAGCTTCTTAGAGTACCGATGCACCGTCACCAATAGGTACTTTGTGGGATATGCAAGGTACGCTAACAAGCCATGCAGTTTTATAAGGCTGCGCTGCTGTCATCAAGGTTAGAAGCCCATGCCGAGATGGCCACCTGATGTCACCCGTCTGGCTACTTACGATACCTTGCAAACGAGAGTGTGAAGAGAGGGGGAACTTTGGAACCAAAAATTTCCCCTCGTTCCGTTTAATGCAGCCAACAATACCTACCTATTGCATAAAGCAGTTATCGCCTATCTCCCCTATAAGCCCAGAAACACAAACACAAGACCAGCGAAAATGCACGAGCTGCTGAGAAGCCATAATCCATCTATGGCCTGGATACTAAAACCGACCTCAGCATTAATCATTCAGAGTAATAAAATGAGTAACACTGCCTGCAATCTATTGAACGTTATAGCTAGGTAGGTTCTAGTTTTAGAAGTGGGGCCCAGCAACTAGACCATTGTGTTAGTACACGATGGGGACCTACAGTTTTGGATGGGTTCTGAACCACCACAGCCTTGAAATACATTTCACTTGACATACCAGATCGAACCGCGGTGTGACCCGGCTCTCAACCATCCTATCACCACTCGGCTATCGACTTAGGTATGTTGTGGATGACATTCCAAGCTCTATGTACCTTAAACTTGAGTGACCGTGTGAAGGTTGGATGCCTAGGATAGGCATTATGTCACGGATGATTTCATAGGTACGGCGGAGGCGTCAGGACCTGGATCAAATAACACAACTATGGAAACTTTATTCAGTGACGTATTCACAATCATCAGCCACCTTGCTACTAAAGGGGTGTTCTTATACGTCAGAATACATTCAGTCAGCTATGGTGAGGCTATGCACTGAACAGTTGTGGAATGGCGGAGGGGAAGTAGTTACCTGCAGCTGCTCTCAGCCCAGCACCCGTAATGTAACCTCACACCCTCTCTCCTGTACCAAGTTACCGTAGACAGTATGTGTCCTCTTACACTTCAGAGTGACCAATCCAAACAATCGTGTTTTGTTTATGTTTTTCCGACCATTTCTTGAGGATATTTAAAAAGTTCTGAGACATAAAATGTCTTTCTAACGTCTTAAATTAACTGGCTTTTTAATTTTATGAATCCATAAAAAATAGTCGAGAAAGGAAACACAAACAACCAGGATTGTGTGGTCGTCCCTTCTTGCAATGTGAATAAGCCACTGATGGGTTCAGTCAATTTACTAATACTTTATTTTCATTTTCATACATGGAAAAGAACGACAGAACTTCTTCCGGGGAGAACAATGTGTCCACAGGCGCACGTTTGTCTGAAAAAAACCAGAAAAACTTTTTACCTGTCTGAAGCAATCAGAGTAATTTATTTTACCTGTCTATTGGACATTTAAATGTTCTGAAATATAATATGTCCTTTAAGAGGACGCTATACCTGACAATGCATTTTTTGCCGCCCATAAGATTAACATTGCGAGCGGCGATTCATTTCCAAGGTTTACCCTTGGTTGGAAAGACACAAAATTTTGCCTGTACCTAGCCCTAACAATGTTCTAGGGAGTGTTCAAAGCAGATTTCCCAATTTCTCACTGGTTTCTTTTATTGCAACTGTTTTGCAAATGCTAGCATCGCATACCTCAAGAAAAGTGCTGTATCTTGAAAACCAGTAAAAAAATGGGAATTAGTAGGTATTAGTATTAGTAGGTATTAGTAGGTATTAATAGGATACTCACCCTCTCTTTAGCCTGGCGTTTCTACTAGCCACTTTGACTTTGAGCTGATATCTCTCGCTGATAGGGAAAACTTTCGACAAATTTATAATTTCTCTGCCGTAACTGAAGTTGATGAGCGTGACCGAGAAGACGTCAGCATTCAAATGCCTAAAAAAAAAAATTATTTGTTACAACAGAAAGTTTCGGTACACTGTATCAACTGGGGACTCGGTGGCACAGAGTTCGAGTGGATAAGGCGTAAAGCGGTAGAAGTCAGGTTCAAATCCTGGCCACTGGAAAATTTTCCACAACACTGTATTGGTACGATAATCAGTTCCTTGGCTTATTTTCACATAACGGTGGCTTTAAGAGGACGCTATACCTGACGGTGCATTTTTTGCCGCCCATAAGATTAACATTGCGAGCGGCGATTCATTTTCAAGGTTTACCCTTGGTTGGAAAGACACAAAATTTTGCCTGTACCTAGCCCTAACAATGTTCTGGGGAGTGTTCGAAGCAGATTTCCCAATTTCTCACTGGTTTCTTTTATTACAACTGTTTTGAAAATACTAGCATCGCATACCTCAAGAAAAGTGCTGTATCTCGAAAACCAGTAAAAAAATGGGAAATCTGCTTCGAACACGACCTAGAACATTGCTAGGGCTAGGTACAGTCAAAATTTTGTGTCTTTCCAACCAAGGGTAAACCTTGAAAATGAATCGCCGCTCGCAATGTTAATCTTATGGGCGGCAAAAAATGCACCGTCAGGTATAGCGGACCCTTAAGAAAGATGGTTACCTAAACACCGCCAGGGTGTTCTTCCCACAGACGTGTATGGTAGCGGTGCCTCTTTTGATAACATCATGAGAGCGGACGGTTCTTATCAGATCGCGATAAATGTGATAATGGCTCATGTTGTCTTTCCGCTGCACTTCCAGGTTTACTTGTCTATAGTTCTCGTGAACGGGAATCCAGGTATCAGCTCCATCATTAAATCCTGAAAAAAATTAATAAGAGGTCTGACAACGGTCGCTCTTCACTTTCTCGCATTGAGAAGGGTAGGTAAAGACGTGTTTTGGGACACGTTTATTTTCTAATTTTTACAACACACAGTCGTGTTTTTTTACGTTTTATCACACTTTATGATGAAACTATTAGATATTTAAATGTTCTGTAATATAATATGTCTTTTTAACGTCATAAATTATGAGGCTAAGTATGTTGTGATTTTTGTCAACAAAAAAATTGTCCAAAATTAACCGATCGTGAAACCACAACATAGCCTCATAATTTATGACGTTAAAAAGGTATATTATATTTCAGAACATTTAAATATCCAATAGTTTCCTCATAAAGTGGGCAGTGTGTATGGGCGGTGTTCGTTACAGAGAGTGACAATACAACTCTAATTCAAATCAAACCTGCGTTAATTTTCGTGCTCCATTGGAAAGGAGTCCTTTCGAAGTCACGTGACCGGATATACCACTTCTCCAGGGGGTAGTTGCATCCGTTCGGGTCCATTCCATCCATATACGAAATGACGAGGTTGTCCAGCATGCCTATTTCCTCCCCATAATAAGTGATAGTAGTTCCAGGCAAAGTCATTATCAACATATTCATAGCATCTATCAAGTCTGCGCCCACTCGGGACCCGATCCGATGGTTATCGTGGTTGCCAAGCTGTGGAAGAATAACAGTTTTTATTTTTTTTACAACAGTGGTAAGCCAGGTTCGAATCCCAGCCGTTACAAAAATTACTGTCTCTTGGTACAATGATGAAACAAACTTTAGGGCAGACCTGTCTCTACTATCCTAAGAAAACCGACACTTTGTTTGTGAAAGAAGCAGCGTTATTGTCTTCTTACACAAGAGGGGCCTAGTGTATAAGAGAAGGGTCTGATAGGGTCATCTTACGAAAAAGGACGGTTAACTTTGTAAGATGGCCAAGTAACAACACTCCATCAGTCTTCTTCTGTTTTTAAGAAGATAAGAACACTGTTTCTTCCTCAAAAAAAGTATCTGTCTTCTTAGGATATCAGTGGCAGATTGTCTGAGCTGAAGTTGGTATCATCATAAGGTAGGTAGGATCTAGCACTCAGCACCAATGGGCACCTGGAGGTGTATTCCCTTTCTCGAACGCCAGCAAGCCCACTCAAGTAACACCTTCAAAATTTGTTGTAAGAAGAACTGTTCCCCGTATATTGCATAATGGCGTGCCTTATCTTCTTACAATAAATTTTGAAGGTGTTAGTTGGGTGTGTTTGCTGGCGTTCGAGAAAGGGAATACACCTCCTGAGAGAAAACTGGACCGACAAGGTGCGTCATGGAGTGCCTTTCTGGCAAGACGACATCCCGGGACGTACGGTTAGTGGGGAGGGATGGCAGTTTTGGTGTGGGGACCCGCCATCCCTGGGATGCCATTCCAGCCCCCCATTCCAGGACGCACTGTATGGTCAGCTTTATACCTACCAGCCAGTCTGGCCATCCCCATGTAGGCAGCCGGTCCAGCCACTCATGGATCCATTTCTTAAAGTCCCTCGCACCAGTCTTCTTATCTGCAGGGATGAACTGTATGTTGAAGGGGAAGTGCGCCATGGGTTCCTCTTTTGTCCCGTAGAACGCGATGGTGGGAGTTAAAGCTCCGTACATCTCTACCATGATTAACCTAAAAACAAAATCAAAATGTAGCATCGGTCTGATACATCAGCCTCCACCAGTCCTTCCTGTCCTTCCACCTAACCTGCTCCATGCTCTCCACACCTCCTCATGTCCTCCTTCATCATGATGTGACTGCAGTAGCCTGGGTGTGGTGTATCAACCTCCTCCACTCCTTCCTGTCCTTCCACCTAACCTGCTCCATGCTCTCCACACCTCCTCATGTCCTCCTTCATCATGATGTGACTGCAGTAGCCTGGGTGTGGTGTATCAGCCTCCTCCACTCCTTCCTGTCCTTCCACCTAACCTGCTCCATGCTCTCCACACCTCCTCATGTCCTCCTTCATCATGATGTGACTGCAGTAGCCTGGGTGTGGTGTATCAGCCTCCTCCACTCTTTCCTGTCCTTCCTCCTAACTTGCTCCATGCTCTCCACACCTCCTAATGTCCTCCTTCATCATGATGTGACTGCAGTAGCCTGGGTGTGGTGTATCAGCCTCCTCCACTCCTTCCTGTCCTTACACCTAACCTGCTCCATGCTCTCCACACCTCCTCATGTCCTCCTTCATCATGATGTGACTCCAGTAGCCTGGGTGTGGTGTATCAGCCTCCTCCACTCCTTCCTGTCCTTCCACCTAACCTGCTCCATGCTCTCCACACCTCATGTCCTCCTTCATCATGATGTGACTGCAGTAGCCTGGGTGTGGTGTATCAGCCTCCTCCACTCCTTCCTGTCCTTCCACCTAACCTGCTCCATGCTCTCCACACCTCCTCATGTCCTCCTTCATCATGATGTGACTCCAGTAGCCTGGGTGTGGTGTATCAGCCTCCTCCACTCCTTCCTGTCCTTCCACCTAACCTGCTCCATGCTCTCCACACCTCCTCATGTCCTCCTTCATCATGATGTGACTGCAGTAGCCTAGGTGTGGTGTATCAGCCTCCTTTCACCTCATCTTTACCTGTCAATGCTGTCGATGGCAGTCTGGTTGTCGATCAACTGCCTCCATTGCCGAACCATCTGATAGTTCTCAGGCTGATCTCTGGTATGTATATGGGCGAGATGACGGTTATCATTGTGATCTGTAATTCCGCTTCCAGCTGCGATGGGCTCGTCCTCAAAGTCAGTGCTCTCAAACAGTGTGAACACAGCGTCTATGCGGAACCCTGGAAAACAAAATAATTATTACATATACTTAGTTCCCCCAAAAGTAATTTCAATCTTCACCTTCACTTTTGCTAAAAACAATGGATAGCCATTAGGTTCAGCCAGTGGCGATTCCGATAACTCCCCACTATTAATAGGATCTTTAGGGAGGTATTTCTGATGTATCAAACTCATTATGCCGGCTAGGCAAAGGTCAACGACATAACTTGAGACACCAGCCTACTCTGCCTATTGTAAAGCCTAGAACATTTCCTATCATCTCGGAAACAGTTCGATAGTCGAGTGGCCACACCGGTTCTATCCTCGAGCCTATCAAAGTTTTTCTGACCGGCAAATATGTTCAGCATGTCAAGTGAGATGTACTTATATCAAGGCTGTGGTGGTTCGGAGCCGACCTAAAACTGTAGGTCCCCATCGTGCATTCTATGTCTTACCGTCCACTCCTCTGGCCACCCAGAAGCTGATAACGTCTTTCATTTCTTGGACTACAGCAGGGTTCCTGAAGTTCAAATCTGGCTGAGATCTGTCGAACTGATGAAGGTAGAACTGTCCTCGTTCCTCTCGGTATTCCCATGCTGACCCGTAGAACTCACATTGCTGAAAAAAAAGAAAATAAACGTTTTTCTGAGGGGATAAGGGATTTGTGCCTTTGGGATCTCTCCACACATAGTAATCCTCATATCCAGTGCTGGCTAAGTGTTTAGCTTACCCAGTTATTAGGGGGGGTAGGAGTTCCATTAGGATTTGTGCCTTTTGGGATCTCTCCATATCTAGTAATCCTCATATCCAGTGCTGGCTAGGTGTTTAGCTTACCCAGTTATTAGGGGGGGTAGGAGTTCCATCAGGATTTGTGCCTTTGGGATCTCTCCTCACCTAGTAATCCTCATATCCAGTGCTGGCTAAGTGTTTAGCTTACCCAGTTATTAGGGGGGATAGGAGTTCCATCAGGATTTGTGCCTTTTGGGATCTCTCCATATCTAGTAATCCTCATATCCAGTGCTGGCTAGGTGTTTAGCTTACCCAGTTATTAGGGGGGATAGGAGTTCCATCAGGATTTGTGCCTTTTGGGATCTCTCCTCACCTAGTAATCCTCATATCCAGTGCTGGCTAGGTGTTTAGCTTACCCAGTTATTAGGGGGGATAGGAGTTCCATCAGGATTTGTGCCTTTTGGGATCTCTCCATATCTAGTAATCCTCATATCCAGTGCTGGCTAAGTGTTTAGCTTACCCAATTATTAGGGGGGATAGGAGTTCCATCAGGATTTGTGCCTTTGGGATCTCTCCACACATAGTAATCCTCATATCCAGGCTCACGTGCCAGGCTTTTCAGGAACCAGGGGTGCTGATTGCTGCTGTGGTTAGGTACCAAGTCCATTATAACACGGAGACCTGTGAGAAAAAATAAGAAGACAAAAATGAGTAGGTCCATAATCCATAAGATCTAATCTATAAGTAATATACGTACATATAGCTATAATCTTTAATGATACATAAACCGCCCTCTAAACCTTGCTTTAACGTCAGAGAATACTTTCTTAAGTTAAAATTCGATAGTTGACTCAGTTCCTGATGCTAGAAAGATATATTACATTTCAGAAGGAAAACCATCCAGCTTGGAAAGACGCCAAGTAAAAGTGCCATGTTTTTTATATCCTGAAATTTTTGAAAAAACTTACCGAAACTTTTGGCGACCCGTATAAACTCATCAAAATCGTCCAAGGTCCCGTAGATCGGGTCTACGTCCGTGAAGTTAGAAATATCGTATCCGAAGTCCAACATAGGAGACGGGTAGATAGGGGACAACCATACCCCGCAAACCCCGAGATCAGCCAGGTACATCAGGTTCGAAGTTATACCTGGAAACAGGAAGTGTAGAAAGCTGATACACCACACCCAGGCTACTGCAGTCACATCATGATGAAGGAGGATATGAGGAGGTGTGGAGAGCATGGAGCAGGTTAGGTGGAAGGACAGGAAGGAGTGGAGGAGGCTGATACACCACACCCAGGCTACTGCAGTCACATCATGATGAAGGAGGACATGAGGAGGTGTGGAGAGCATGGAGCAGGTTAGGTGGAAGGAACTGGACAGGGAGGCTGATACACCACACCCAGGCTACTGCAGTCACATCATGATGAAGGAGGACATGAGGAGGTGTGGAGAGCATGGAGCAGGTTAGGTGGAAGGACAGGAAGGAGTGGAGGAGGCTGATACACCACACCCAGGCTACTGCAGTCACATCATGATGAAGGAGGACATGAGGAGGTGTGGAGAGCATGGAGCAAGTTAGGTGGAAGGACAGGAAGGAGTGGAGGAGGCTGATACACCACACCCAGGCTACTGCAGTCACATCATGATGAAGGAGGACATGAGGAGGTGTGGAGAGCATGGAGCAGGTTAGGTGGAAGGACAGGAAGGAGTGGAGGAGGTTGTGGCTACAACAAATAAAATTACCTTGAAGGTCACCAACGCCGTCGTTATTACTGTCTTTGAATGACCTGGGGTAGATCTGGTAGATGACTCCAGTCTGCCACCACTTCAGTTCACCTGCCTGGAAATATAATCGAAAATAAGCTAAATATGGGGAACTAGAATCACAATCCAACGTATTTGGTCCAGTGAAGTCAATCATCCAGTACGTCCAGTGGATTTATTTCATCCACTGGAGCAGTGATGCATGAAAATTTCTTGCATGCAAGAACAAGAACAACAGTTGATTTTGCCCGGCAAGAACAAGAAGTGACTTGCAAGAAGAAGAACTCTTGCAAGAGTTCTCGCAAGAGTCTTGCATAAACCCAGGCAGTTTTTTTCCAAAGATTCATTCATGGATCGCAGTCCATATTTTGTACGAAAAACTTTGCAGACTATTCGACGATAGATTGCACTTGAAATGGCCGCTCGGTAGGCAAAAAACCACATTATAACAGCAGAAAATTCCATGTGTATGCAAGAAATTGCAAGATTCTCGCAGCAAGAACAAGAACAAGAGCAAGCAATGATTTCTAGTGCAAGAACAATAACAAGATAGGATTTTTACTGCAAGAACAAGAGCAAGAGTCGATTTGCAAGAACAAGAACAAGAATGCCGTTTCTTGTTCTTGTTCTTGCATCGTGCATGACTAACTGGGTCCAAAGGAACCATCGTTTCAGCATGATAAGTAATTCAATCCCCCTATTCACAATAACACCAATTTATCCTATTAGAGGATGTCAAAAGAATAACAACTGGTGCCATGCAAGAGGGACATAATACGGGATGCGGGTTCATTGAGCCATTACATCAATGTATTATCATTAAATCAGATAATTCTACGCAGGGTCAAGGGCAAACGTCCGAGGAGCAGGTCTCACGCAGCACACAGCACGCCATGGGCGTAGCTAGGGGAGGGGTCCGGAGGAGAGGGGGAACAAACCCCTAAAGTTAAGGCTGAATATACATTCGCTATTTTTTAACGTTCCGATTTCAAACTTTGTGAGAAAACTATTGGATATTTAAATATTCTGAAATATAATATTGTCTTTTTAACGTCATTACTCATGAGGCTTTGTTGTGATTTTACGATCGAGTAATTTTTGTCACCAAAACAATTGTCCAAAATTAACGGCCACCATACATTCTCGACGAACTCCGCCAAAACCACTGTGCGAAAGTAAATATTCGACAAAACTAATGTTTACAAATTAGTACAACCGGAGACTGGTAATTGCAATATCGTATTGATTGTGTCTACTCTAAAAGCTAAACATAGTGTGCTATTTGAACGCGAGACGAACGAGTAAAAGTAGGACACTATGTTTAGCTTTTACAGGAGAAAAGTAGAGAAATGCTGTTGAAATTACCCACTTCCGTAAGTGAAATAAAAATTGCCAAAATGCAACATGGCTACGGTAAATAGTACAAACATTTATCAAGCTTTTCTACTAAATGTGACGATAAAATCATACATTTTTTAGTCCGAAAATTTTCAAAAAAATATTCCGCATGAGGTAGTGTTGTGTTTTCGCGATCTGTCAAAAAAACATGTGGACTGGTAGTTGACTGTTTAAAATCGCTCCTGTGGGCTTATTACTCCATTTCAGGCAAAAATACAACACTACCTCACGACAAAGAGTCTCAGGTTTACATCCCCCTATAAACACTTTCCACTCGCCCTGTAACTTCGGAGTAGGGCTTGAAGTACTTAGCATTGCGAACCAAGTACGTGTAGTCGAAAATAGCGAATGTATATTCAGCCTTAACCTATCGTGAAATCACAAGATAGCCTCATGAGTAATGACGTTATAAAGACATATTATATTTCAGAATATTCAAATATCCAATAATTTTCTCACAAAGTTTGAAATCAGAACGTTAAAAAATAGCGAATGTATATTCAGCCTTAATGTAGGAGTTATGACTCAGTATCCCCCCCCCCCCTGATCAAATCTATGGGAACACCCCCCACAAACGGACCATCACTAGGGAAATCCGTTAATTCATGGAGGAATCCAACGAACAAAATTATCAACAAAAGAAGACGCAGTTGTTCCGATCTGAAACTCCTTATCAGTCATCAACTTGTGATTATCAAATAAAATTCGTTATTTTGGGATTTTCCGAGAGAAAGCGTAGGTATTCTGAGGTCCTGGGACTTTTCCTACACTAGATAGCCAATGATAAGTTTTTGTTTTCAAGGGTACTACGTCATCAGCTTGGTATTTGCACCGCAGGAGTCAAAGGCCGGGAACATTTGGAAGTTTCCAGAAACCCACACTGTTACTCTTAGGCTGAATTTCACCACCTTCCGATAGCGTCTTTAACGAGAGGATTTAACGAACCGATTTGCGTTATCGTATGTTTAGCTTACGACAAGTGCGCTCGCAGAGAAACAAGTGCAAGCGCAAGGCATTTGTCGTAAGCTAAACATACGATAACGTGGATCCGTTCGTTAAATCCTCTCGTTAAAAGACATTATTGGAAAGTGGTGAAATTCAGCCTTAGGGTGTGCCCCACCATGCCCAGTTAAAATTAAACTGGAGATTTTGTCCTATGTTTACCATGTTAAATTTAACTTTTAAGTTAAATTTAACATAGTAAATCTCCAGTTTAATTTTAACTCATGGTGGGACGCACCCTTTGTCAATCGTCAATTATTTAATCTCAAGTTAAAGGGAAATATACGTAGGTACTTGGTTTGCAATGCTACGTACCTCAAGTCTTTCTCCGAAGTTACAGGGCGAGTGAAAAGTGTTTATAGGGGGATGTAAACCTGAGACTCTTTGTCGTGAGGCAGCGTTGTATTTTTGCATGAAATGGAGTTATAAGCCCACAGGAGCGGTTTTAAACACTCAACTACCAGTCGACATGTTTTTTTTGGCAGATGAAAACCCCACGCTACCTCACGCGGAATATTTTTTTTTTTAAACTTTCGGGCTAAAACATGTAGATTTTATCGTTTCATTGGCAATGTTATGATTTTACGATCGAGTAATTTTTGTCACTAAAAATCACAACATAGCTAATTATAGTTTCTGACGTTAAAAAGATAAATTATATTTCAGAACATTTAAACATCCAACAGATTTCGAAAAAAAAGGTCGAAAAAAATACCAACAACAAATGAATAGTCGGGCTCGAGGGGGTAACCACTCCAGAGATTGCTTGAGATTTCCTGAGATTGCATCAAGATTTCCAAAGATTCCCTGAGATTCTTAACGAGATTCATGGAAAGATGAACCGCGAAGGGTTAACTACTCCGGAAATTTCCAAGATTCCCTGAGATTTCATAGAGATTTCCAATGATTTCCTGATATTCCCAACGAGATTCCTAGAGTGGTTAACCCCTCGGTCGGGCTAAAAGCTGACAAGCGAATAAGGCTGCGTCCCACCATGCCCAGTTAATCTTCGGTCAAATTCGGTTTTTAACATGAACTAACTGGAATTTAACTGGGGTTTGACTGTTAACCTGTGGCACTAACTTCCAAATTTGGGTAGTCAGTTAAGATTTCCCAGATTTCCCAATTTCTCACTGGTTTCTTTTATTGCAACTGTTTTGCAAATGCTAGCATTGCATCCCTCAAGAAAAGTGCTGTATCTCGAAAACCAGTAAAAAAATGGGAAATCTGCTTCGAACACTCCCTAGAACATTGTTAGGGCTAGGTATAGGCAAAATTTTGTGTCTATCCAACCAAGGGTAAACCTTGAAAATGAATCACCACTCGCAATGTTAATCTTATGGGCGGCAAAAAATGCATCGTCAGGTATAGCGTCCTCTTAAACCGAGTTAAACTGAAAGGATTTGTGAGCAGCTCCTATACCAGTGCATGGCACTCTCCTTTGTTCTCTAGTCGACTTTAACTACAGTTAAAATCACCCATGTTACGGTACCTATAAGGCGATGAAACATTTGACGAACGGCGGTAAATCTTCAGGTACCTGATTCAGGTTTCTGCATATGTTATGAATTAATTTTTTGGAAAATTGTGATAGCTTTAGCAAGAACCTACCCAAGAATCTCAGAGAAGTGTCAGCTTGATCCTACTCCGATCACTAGTTCCCGAGATAATGACCAGTGAAAAATGCGAGATATACCTGTTTCCCCGTGCCTCTCAGTGGCCGAGTGGTTAAGGGGTCCGCTTTGTGTCCTGAGAGGTCCGGGTTCGAATCCCGGCGGAACGGAAAAATTTTCCGCTTCCGACATGGATGTATTGGCTTCGGCCCACTACTAAACTGGCTTCGGCCCACTCATATTCGGCTTCGGCCACTTCATCTTCGGCTTCGGCCAAAAACATCTAATAAACCAAATCATCGGCGCATATGTTCTCTGAACGTCGCGCGTTAAAAAAAAAAAAAAACCTGCTTCCGCACCTGTATCTTGGTAACCGTTCACTTCCGGACACACATTGATTGGTCTAATATCATCAAAATGGACCTTCATATTCATTTTTAGAATAAAAACATTTTCCTCCTTATTCGTCTCGTATAAGAGATTTGTGGTGTTCTGGATTTTTTCGAATCTTTGACACGCCATATCTCGAAAAATATAAGTCTCAAGAGACCGTTTTGTTTCTGAATTGTAGCAAATTTTCTCACCTTTCAAAAACTGTGTAAATGTTTTTGCCAAAAAACTAGTCCTTCAGGGTATAAATCACCAAAAATTAGAAAAATGTCGTAAATTTCCGAAGTCTTTTTGATTTTTGAAAAGGTTGCGTTCGGAGCTTGAGGTCGAAAACTTGAATTATGCATTGGTAACATCCTAAATAACTCTTCAAAAAAATCACAACTACCGGATTTCATGTATGGGACGCCCCCGGCCAGCCGACAATTTGATTGGACTAAATTTGTGATTTTTTTTGGAGTGAAAAAAATTCGCTGAATAAAAAACAACTTACCGCGCAGGTAGCGGCGAGAAGCAGCAGGAACGTCGCTCCTTGCATGGTCTAGTACAGAACTGGTGCTACTGGCGCAGTGCACGTGTACCTCGCCAGAAGGAGCTCCAGACACAGACAGATGCAGAGTGCAGACACTGGTAGCACATTAAACCATCGAAGGACGAGGGGTGATGCTTTCAATGATAACCAAAGACGCGCTTGCGCGGTAGGCTGACGTCTATCTCTCAACGGGTGGCGTTTCATCAGGGACGAAACCAGCCCCCATCCCTAATAGCTTCGATAGCCCAGCGGTCTAGATGGCTGTGTTTAGAGGAACTGCGAGCCAGGTTCGATCCCAGCCCTTTCAAAGTTTTTCTGATCGGCTCGTGATATGTTCAAAATTTCAAGTGGAAATGTTCTAGTTTTTTTGTGGCAACGAAAGAAGCCTAAACGTTTCATCATGCTGGGTGTTTCTTTTTTGTTCAGAAATATAAAGGTCCCACAGCACAAAAGACGTGCTAGAAGAAAAAGCCCCGTTTCTTGCTCTTAAGAGCAACCACACAATCGTGTTCGTTTTTTACACACTTCATGAGGAAACTATTGAATATTTAAATGTTCTGAAATATAATATGTCTTTTTAACGTCATTTTTAACGATCGGTTAATTTTGGACAACTTTTTTGTTGTCAAAAATCATAATCTATGATGTTAAAAAGACATATTTCAGAACATTTAAATATTTAATAGTTTCCTCTTAACGATAAGATAAAGTGCATAATATGACAAGCATTACGTTTAGCCTGTCACAAGTACCTACTGGTACGTGCACGGCGCCCAATGGCCTGGCTGCTACAAGCTAAACATAGTGTGGTATTCGAACACGAAACAAATAACTGCGAGTATGTTTAGCTTTACTAAAGAAGAATATTATCGAACGATAAAAACAGAGCTGCAATACCGGTATGCCAATCGAAAGACGGATGGACTATACAAACGTGAATTGTCGTTGCTAAACTCTTTTGGTTTATTGTGACCCCCTCTTCTTAAGTCTACTTCTTGTTCTGAACAAAAAATAATTTTGGTGACCCTTCGTTTTCTCTCAACTATGGCACACTGTATTTAGTACGGTAATTGCGCCACCATTTCTATCTTTCGAATGAATTCGTTCTCCAGTGAAAGCTAAACATAGTGTCCTATTCGCAGCCATTTGTTTTTCGTTCGAATAGCACACTATGTTTAGCTTTTAGAACAGCCACGGCCATTGTTCTTCGTGCAATTACCACTGTTATCCGTACTCTCAACCTCGTCCTTCTATGACTCCCTTCAAAAACTTCTGAATTTTATTCTTCTTCCCATATTAAATTCAACGTGAGGGGAACAACAGGGGTGAAAACAATTCACTAAAATGTCTACGATATAATAAATAAAATGTTTTGGTTTTCAGGTGGCAATGATCTTATATACGAGCACTATATACGTATATACCTACTGTATCTCCTGACAATGATGACGACAGATGCGTTTTGGACGGCGTCCTGGCTGGGATGCCGGACTTGGGATGTTAACTCAGGGATGGCTGGTGCCCACACACGAAATTTCCAGACC
This sequence comes from Mesopsocus fuscifrons, assembly GCA_950004255.1. Classification (NCBI taxonomy): domain Eukaryota; kingdom Metazoa; phylum Arthropoda; class Insecta; order Psocodea; family Mesopsocidae; genus Mesopsocus; species Mesopsocus fuscifrons. Next base: position 3,256,681 of record OX465381.1, read on the forward strand.
CCTCATCCCAGTAATCTGTCTTTTGTTTGGCAAAAATAAATAAGAGGAAAAGATGAAAATATTTGAATTTTCTCGCGTAAATTTGTGGGCAAAACTGTCACTGACGTGCCTACTTTTTTTTTTTTTTATTCAATCGACATAATCACAGTGTTTCGTCTGTCTCTTTACATTTCACAATGAATCTACTCAAAACTGTTCTTTCTGACTCCAAAATAAAAAATAAAAAAATCAAACTGAATCGAAAAAGGGCATATCTTCAACACAGGGACGCACGGCCAATTCCGCCAAGTTGGAATTCCAAGACTGGGATCACATCCCCTCAAAACTGTCATCCCTCTCCACTTCGAAGCGTCCAGGGATTCCAATCTGGACGGCGTCCAAAACGCATCCTATGAGGCCACTACACACGCCACTTGGGACACAGTGTATCAATTTGCGTATGAACTATGTTATTAAAAAATAAAATAAATAAATAACGTATCACACGTTTTATAGGTACTAAATCGGTAGACTAGTTTCTGATTTAGAAAAAATCATACCTGGTTAGATGGAAGCCTACGTCTCACCACTTACAAAATGACGGAGTACTGCGGAACTTCTACCAGGCAGGTGGATTTTTGAAGCGTTTACATTGTCCCTGTGGAAAATGATTATAACGGGTAGAAAGCAAATAGTCATGCACCATGTGAGAACAAGAATAAGAACAAGAAGTAGAATTCCTTGTTCTTGATATTGCTGGAAGATTCTCGCGTTTTCTGCATACCTATTCACACGGGATCTTTTCACAATGTTAAGTTCACTACGGACCGTTGTCGGCTGGACAGTCTAGCATTACCTAACGTTCAGATAAGGCCGCTATCGGCAAGATGGTGAAAGGCACCAATTTTTCTTATCGGGAGGATAACGCTAAAGTGAACTTTTAGGGGTGGAATTCACCTTTATACCTTCCCGAAAAAGTAGCCGAAAACTATAGTGAACTTTTAGGAGACACTATAGTACACTTTAGCAACTGGTGAAATCGATCCTCAGCATAACAGAATCAATACTCACAGCTTTTCCTTTTTAAAGCTTTTGCTAGCGACGAGAACAGTTAGAATCGCCTTATTCTCTTTACTGAGAAAGCCCGTTAGGTCAACAACTTCTTCGTTTTGTCCGAAGTTGATCAGGGTCGCCACACAGTCAGACAGGTCCACATACCTGAAGAAAAAATAGAGTATTGTCGAATTAATGGCCACAATGGTCGCCGGGAGGTTACCACCACCACCTTCGAAAGAGCTCGGGGTGGGTCGGGTTTTTACCAGCGTTTCATTGGCTACACTGCACTGTCCACTGCAGCACGAAGGGAACTGCTCCCTCTCGGAATGCCTCCCTTCAAAGTGGCCTAAATATGACATATGTCTTTTTAACGTTAGAAATTAACTGACTAATTTGCGGTGAATTTACGATCAAGTACATTTTGGAAATTTTTTTTTACAAAAATAAAAGTCACATTATATTTCAGAACATTTAAATACCCAACAATTTCCAGAAAAAATTGTATCATAGGTAAGTAAGAGCACAGGTAAGTAAGAGTATCTATATTTTTACAAAAAAAAAATCCAAAGATGGCGGGTCTGGAAGTACCTATGGTATGTGGATCCCCGCCATCCCTGAAATGCCACTCCACACCCATCATATTCCAGCCCCCCATTCCAAAACGCATCATACGTTACCTGAAGACTGCAAGGGTATTTTTCCCAAGTACGGTGGTCCTTAAAAATCCATTTCTAAGCGCAGGTAGCGGTCTAATTTCTTTCACGAGCTCCTTGTATATGTTGTAGTGACTTTTCGGGTCATCCTTCTGCGCTTTCATGTTCACTTGTTTATAATTCTCATGTACCGGAAGCCAGGGTGGGGCTCCATCGTTGAAACCTGAAAATTTATTGAGACAGTTAAGGGTCCGCTTAACCTGACGATGCATTTTTTGCCGCCCATAAGATTAACATTGCGAGCGGCGACTCATTTTCAAGGTTTACCCTTGGTTGGAAAGACACAAAATTTTGCCTATACCTAGCCCTAACAATGTTGTAGGTCGTCATTGAAGCAGATTTCCCAATTTTCTACTGGTTTTCGAGATACAGCACTTTTCCCCTTTAAACATTGAGGTATGCGATGCTAGCATTTGCAAAACAGTTGCAATAAAAGAAACCAGTGAGATATTGGGAAATCTGCTTCGATGACGACCTACATACAACATACATACATACATTCGCTATTTGTTTACTTGTTTTTATGCACATTTTATGAGGAAACTATTGGATATTTAAATGTTCTGAAATATAATATGTCTTTTTGCTATGTTGTTGACAGAAATCACTCGATTGTAAAATCACAACATAGCCTTATAATTTATGACGTTCAAAGGCATATTATCCTATTACAGAACATTAAAATATCCAATAGTTTCCTCATAAAGTGTGTATACAAAAACGTAAACAAACACGATTGTATGGTCGCTCTTAACGGCCACCATACGTTCTCGACGAACTCCGCCAAAACCACTGTGCGAAAGTAAATATTCGACAAAACTAATGTTTACATATTAGTACAACCGGAGACTGGTAATTGCAATATCGTATTGATCGTGTCTACTCTATAAGCTAAACATAGTGTGCTATTTGAACGCGAAACGAACGAGTAAAAGTAGGACACTATGTTTAGCTTTTACAGGAGAAAAGTAGAGAAATGCTGTTGAAATTACCCACTTCCGTAAGTGAAATAAAAATTGCCAAAATGCAACATGGCTACGGTAAATAGTACAAACATTTATCAAGCTTTTCTACTAAACGTGACGATAAAATCATACTGTTTTAGTCCGAATCGTTACAAAAAAATATTTCGCGTGAGGTAGTGTTGTGTTTTCGCGATCTGTCAAAAAACATGTGGACTGTTTAAAATCGCTCCTGTGGGCTTATTACTCCATTTCATGCAAAAATACAACACTACCTCACGACAAAGAGTCTCAGGTTTACATCCCCCTATAAACACTTTCCACTCGCCCTGTAACTTCGGAGTAGGGCTTGAAGTACTTAGCATTGCGAACCAAGTACATGTAGTCGAAAATAGCGAATGTATATTCAGCCTTAACAACTATACTGATAACAGTGATAACAAATTCAATATGAGCCCAAATGGATGTTTTAGTTATTTCGGAACTTTTCACCCAAAAGTGTTTATATGTAAGTTAAACATGGCAACATGTGGCACCCATGTTTAACTTACAGGTAAACTAAATCCTCAATAAGTTTACCTGCATTGACGGAGTCATTCCACTGGAAAGGCGTCCTTTCAAAGTCACGGCCCTTGATGTACCAATGCGCAGGGGGGAAATTTTTCCCATTAGGGTCAATTCCTTCTTCGTAGGTAATCGCCAGATTGTCCACCATCCCAATTTCCTCCCCATTATATGTAATAGCCGTCCCGGGCAACGTCATAATCAGCATATTCATCCCGTCAATAAAATCAGCGCCTATCCGGGACCCGATACGATGGTTGTCATGGTTACCAAGCTGTAAACATTAAAAAAATCATCTCTGTACTATTTGCCGGTAATAGCATCTCATTCAGTACCGTAGAAAAAGCTAAACATAGTGTCCTATTAGCGTTATGTTTTTCTCTGGACATTTTTTGAGGACACTGTTGGATATTTAAATGTTCTGAAATATAATATGTCTTTTTAACGTCATAAATTTTATGAGGCTATGTTGTGATTTTACTATCGAGTGATTTTTGTCTACAAAAAAACTGTTCAAAATTAACCGATCGTGAAATCACAACACAGCCTCATACTTTATGACTTTAAAAAGACATATTATATTTCAGAACATTTAAATATCCAATAGTGCGCATAAAAAAACGTAAACAAACACGACTGTGTGGTCGCTCATAAATCAACAAATATATTACCAGCCAGTTGCTCCAGCCCCATTCCGGCACATTGTCCACCCAATGGTGAATCATGTTCTCGATATCTCTTGCCCCCGTTGTATTCTTCACAGGTATCAGCTGAAAGTTGAACGGGAAGTGAGCACTGGGCTGCTCCCGAGTCCCGAAATAATCCATTGTAAGATGAATGTCCCCGTACATCTCCACCATGATACATCTAAAACCAGCAGAAAACAAACTACAGTCGTCACTCTCTATAGCGAGCAAATTTACAAGGTTCCTTGACGGTCGTTATATAGAGACACCACAGTACAGTTGAAACAACGAATGAATGGCCCATTTGAGGGGAGGCAGAAATAACTACAAAATATAACACTAACTTTTGTCTAACGACTACGAGAATACCCACCTATCGATGTGATCAATAGCAGACTGATCATCAACTAGCTGCCGCCATTGGCGCACCATATCATACGTCTCAGGCTGATCCTTGGTGTAAGGATGATCCAAATGCTCCGGATCATTGGGATCACTGGCTCCTCCTCTCCTGATTGGTTCATCTAGTTCGTCTTTGTGCTCGAAAAGCGTCCAGATTGCGTCTATTCGGAATCCTAAAAACGCCAGACGGTAAAAAGAAGCACACAGGCACTTAAGAGTTTCAGCTATCAAGTAAGTAATTCGCGTGCACACTTTATGACGATACTATGGGATATTGAAATTTTCTAAAATATAATAAGTCTTTTTAACGGCCGAAATTAACAAGCTATGATGTGATTTTTATCAACAAAAACAATTGTCAAAAATCAACTGATCGTGAAATCACAACATAGCCTCTTAATTTATGACGTTAAAAAGACATATTATATTTCAGAAAATTTAAATATCCGGTAGTTTCTGTTAGAGTTACGTATAAGGAAAATACACTAACAAATAAAGTATAACAAGCTAGGATATGTTCCTATGAGGAAAATGATAAGCAGCTAGATGTCGTTGCATGTGACTGCAGTGTTTTTGTCATTACATTGTGAAACGTTGAACTGTCACCATCTTTATTCCTACAAAGGTTATGGGACCAAGTGTTGAAGTGGTACCAGTGTACTAAGTGGGAGCAAGTGCTACCTATGTTCCTACTACTACCAGTGTGAGTACTTTTATTGTGTTTTTCCTATAAAGAAGCGATCTGTCAAAATGGAAAAAACCCGTGGAATAGATAAGCTTCAAGGATCCACAAATTGGGCCACTTGGCTTTTTGACATTGACCTAGAGCTTTCTGTGAACAATTTAAAAGATTTAGTAACAGGAGCTAGTGTTATGCCAGTGGAAGCGAACTTTGCGGATAAGCCGACCGATTTTCTGGCTGCGTGCAACAAATTCAACGAGAATGATGCCAAGCTACGTTTTCTAATAGGAACTAGTGTGGGTAGTGAACCTAAACGGCATATTCTCACGTGCAAGTCTGGAAAAGACATGTGGGATACTTTGCACTCAGTGTATCAACAGAAGGGCGAGCGTCGGTTAGACCTGCTATACTGCGAACTTTTTAATTATCGGAAGTTAGATACTGATAATATTGCTACACATGTGTCCAAGATCAGCAAGATATGGACAGATCTCAATCTGGCTTTGAAAGAAAAGAATGTTCAACTTCCTAATTGTCTGTTGCTCAATCGTGTGTTAAATACTTTGCCTGACGCGTATCTGGAGTTCAAGAACGCTTGGGAGAGTGTTCCTGAGAAGGATAGGAACATAACATTGTTGACAGAGAGGCTACGTCTGCACGAACAGAGGCTGGGTGAGAGTAATAAACCTGCTGAGACTTCTGTCGAGACTGCACTAGTGGTCACCTGTTTCAACTGTCACGAAAAGGGGCACTACGCTTCTAAATGTCCAAAGAAGAAGGCGCAGAAGAAACCGTGGAAGAAGAACAATAAGAAGAAAGGAGCTGAAGAAGGAAGAAAAGAAAATACTAGTTTGTACGCGACTGCTTTGTCAACCGACTTGCCGAATCAAGAAGATGAGTCACAGTGGGTGATTGACAGTGGAGCTACGCGGCACATGTGCAAGACTAGTGAAGACATGAACCAATTGTGCACTAACTCTCTTTTTCAGGTTACAGTTGCAAATAATTCACGAATTGATTGCATTGGCATTGGTGATAAAAATGTAAATTTGAAGCAAGGCAACTTTGTCTTAAAAAATGTAGCTGTTGTACCTCAGCTCAAAACAAATTTACTGAGTGTCCCCACTTTATCAAAAAAGGGTTTTATCACTATTTTTGATGAATCAAAATGTTTTATTTACAAACAGGAAAATGTCAACATAACGGGAAAACCGACATGTAGTGGCACGCTATCAAAAAATGGTGTTTTTCTGCTAGACGTTGGCATGACTGATCGTAAACAAAAACAAAAATCAGATGTTGCTAATAATTTTTCTCCTAGCAATTCTGAAGTTGGTTTCGCGGCTGGTGATTCTAAGCCTAAGCATTCTCAAGTGCTTATGCATACTCGTTTGGGTCATCTGAATTGCCGCAGTATGAAGCTACTAAAGGATGGCATGGTGTACGGGGTAAAGTATTCCGAAAAGGAGGCTTTCGAGCCCTGCATCGCCTGTATCAAAGGTAAACAGGTAAGGTTGCCGTTTATTAAGCACGAGCTTGGACCAAAATCTAAACGATTATTGGATCTGGTTGTAAGTGATATAATGGGACCATTTGAAGTACCGTCTTTTTCAGGTTCCAGGTACTGTTTAACTTTTACAGACGATTTTTCTCGCAAGACATTTGTTTACTTTTTGAAACAAAAGTCTGAGACGTTTGATAAGTTCTGTGAGTTCAAAGCTCTGGTTGAAAAACAAACTGGAGAGAAATTGAAATGCCTCAGGACAGATAATGGTACTGAGTATGTGAATACTAAGTTTTCTTTGTTTCTGAAACAGCACGGAATTCGTCATGAACTGACAACCGTCTACACACCTCAGCATAATTCTATAGCTGAGCGTCTGAATCGTGTACTGCTGGAGAAAGGGCTGTGTATGCTCACGGAAGCTGGCCTCAGCAAGCAGTACTGGGCGGAAGCGCTGTCGACTGCAGCATACCTGAAGAACAGGTCGCCCACCAAGGCTATCAAAGGAAAAGTTCCTGAACAGGTTTGGTCTGGTAAAAGTGTCAATCTTAGTCACCTGCGAGTGTTTGGCTGTCTGGCTTATGCTCGAGTACCTAAAAGAGCTGGAAAGCTGGATGTGAAGAGCACAAGACGTGTGTTTGTAGGTTATTCGGAAGAACGTAAAGCCTATCGTCTTTTTGATCCTGATACTAAGAAAGTATTGTTTTCCAGGGATGTGACTTTCATTGAAAATAAATTTCCGGAACAATCAACTGAAGCTGAAAAGGCTAGTTTTGAGTCGATTCCGGGTGAGACTGTAATACCTATTGTGTTTCCTAGTCCACAGCAGCAAGCTGTCGTACCCGAGGGGAACACAGGCGACAACCAGCGGCATGAGCGGGGTAGTCCGCAGTCTGGTGTCTCCAATACTGGTCGTGGTCGTGGCAGTCCGGCAACTGCAGGAACGAGTGCAGCAGCCGGTGGTCATGGCAATCAAGGTGTCAACGGCAGTCTGGATGGTTCGAGAGTGTCATGGAGTCCGTCACCAGTGGCTGTACCGGGTGATGACTCAGTGGGGGATCCTGACTACATTCCCGAAACTCCAGTACTACCAGATGGATATGGTAATAGATATCCTAATCGGGTAAGAAAATCCAAGATGTTTCCTAATTTTATTGCCTACAGTGTGTACGACGAAGTCGAACCGAGAACTGTGAATGAGGCTTTAGGAGATGAAAGGTGGAAAAATGCTATGCAAATTGAATACGATTCCTTGATCAAAAATAAAACTTGGGATCTGGTCGAGTTGCCACGCAGCAGATCGGCTGTAGGTACTCGATGGGTTTTCAAAATTAAAAGAGATAGCAATGGTAATATTGAAAGAAGAAAAGCAAGGCTAGTAGCTCAAGGATTCACGCAAAGAGCTGGAATTGACTACGATGAGATATTTTCACCTGTGGTGAGATATAGCACACTAAGAGTGCTGGTAGCGCTATCCGTTGAAATGGGGCTTTCCATAAGTCACTTGGACTTTACCTCAGCATTTCTGAATGGAGATATTTCAGAAGAAATTTACTGCGAGCAACCTAAAGGTTTCGAAGTAAAGGGTAGTGAGCACAAAGTGTGTAGGCTTAACAAAGCCCTGTATGGTCTTCGGCAGGCCAGTAGGGTGTGGCATGAAAAACTTGTGGGTGAGTTGGAAGGCTTAGGGCTGAAAAGAGCCAAGTCTGAACCATGTGTTTTTCACAGAAAATATTCTGATGGATATTTAATTGTTGCAATTTTCGTTGATGATCTGTATTTCTTCACTAACTCTAATGAAGCAGATAGAGTGAAAAAGGTATTGGCTGAACGTTTTGACATTCGTGATCTCGGGCTAGCAACCCAGATGGTTGGAATGCGTTTACGTAGAAATGGCAATACAGTTACGCTTGATCAAAGTGAATACGTGCGAACTTTACTGGAGAAGTACAGAATGTCAAACTGCAAATCAGTAAGTACGCCAATGGAAACAAATGTAAAGTTTTCGAAAGAAGGAGAACCTTCAAATCAGCCATATCAAGAGTTGATAGGGTGCTTAACGTACTTAGCTATTCATACAAGACCCGACATTGCCCATGCAGTGAGCCGTTTAGCCCAGTTCAATGTGGGACATACCATTGATCACTGGAATGCAGCTAAACGTGTACTCAGATATCTACATGGTACTGTTGATCTATGTTTGGTTTACAGGAAGACTGGAAAACCACCAGTGATGTATGCAGACGCAGACTGGGGAGGCTGTGATATCGACCGTCGTTCATACACGGGGTACGTGATGATGATTGCGGGAGCAGCGGTATCATGGGAAAGTCGAAAACAACAGACCGTGGCCATTTCGTCGATGGAAAGCGAAATGATGAGCGTCACCGAAAGCTGTCGTGAAATTCTCTTTGTCCGGAAACTGCTGAATGAGTTGTTTGGAGAGAATTACTTGGTAGATAGGACTGTAATTTTCAACGATAATCAGTCATGCCAACACGTAGCAAAGAATGAGGTCTGTAATAACAGAACGAAGCATATTGCAATCAAACATTTCTTCATACGAGACTGCATAAAAGCCGGTCAAGTAAATCTCGAATATTGTCCAACAGACAAAATGATTGCTGATTCTTTGACTAAATCCGTTCCCAAAGACAAATGTATTTATTGTCGAAGTGTCATGATGGGAAATGAAAAATAAATTTAGGGGTTTTAGGCTGTTCTGTATTGTGTTGTTTTACTACTGTATTTGTAGTGAGTGGGGGTTTGTTAGAGTTACGTATAAGGAAAATACACTAACAAATAAAGTATAACAAGCTAGGATATGTTCCTATGAGGAAAATGATAAGCAGCTAGATGTCGTTGCATGTGACTGCAGTGTTTTTGTCATTACATTGTGAAACGTTGAACTGTCACCATCTTTATTCCTACAGTTTCCTCGTAAAGTGTGTGTAAAAAACGTAAACAAACACGATTGTGTGGTCGCTTTAAGGTGGGTACCTACCATGGACTCCTCTGGTCATCCAGAAGGAAATGACATCCTTCATCTCTTGCACGACTGCAGGATTCCTGAAGTTTAGATCCGGCTGCTCTTTGGCAAACTGATGGAAGTAGAACTGTTTCCGTTCTTTATTATACTCCCATCCTGACCCGTAGAAGTTGCTTAGCTAAGAAACAGAAATAAACACATTTCAAATATATGAGAGAGAGAGAGATATTTAGTGCTGGCTAGGTGTTTAGCTTACCCAGTTATTAGGGGGGATAGGAGTTCCATCAGGATTTGTGCCTTTGCGATCTCTCCATACCTAGTAATCCTCATACCTATCCAGTGCTGGCTAGGTGTTTAGCTTACCCAGTTATTAGGGGGATAGGAGTTCCATCAGGATTTGTGCCTTTGGGATCTCTCCATACCTAGTAATCCTCATATTCAGTGCTGGCTAGGTGTTTAGCTTACCCAGTTATTAGGGGGGGATAGGAGTTCCATCAGGATTTGTGCCTTTGGGATCCCTCCACACATAGTAATCCTCATATCCAGTGCTGGCTAGGTGTTTAGCTTACCCAGTTATTAGGGGGGATAGGAGTTCCATCAGGATTTGTGCCTTTGGGATCTCTCCTCACCTAGTAATCCTCATATTCAGTGCTGGCTAGGTGTTTAGCTTACCCAGTTATTAGGGGGGATAGGAGTTCCGTCAGGATTTGTGCCTTTGGGATCTCTCCACACGTAATAATCTTCATATCCAGGCTCGCGGCGGACGCTTTTCAGGAACCAGGGGTGCTCATCACTGCTGTGGTTAGGCACCAGGTCCATAATCACTCTCATACCTGAAAATGTCAAACTTTAGGGGGCAATTTCCGCAGAGAAGTAAGAAACGGTTTTCTCTCAGGGTACTTAAAGAAGGAGTGTTATTTGTTTACGTTTTTCCGCACATTTTTTTAGGACATCGTCACAAATTGACGGGCTATATTATGACTTTACTCTTCGAGTGATTTTTGTCATCCTCACTATAGCGAACTCTCCTTATACCATAAGCAAATTTACATTGCCCCGATACAGTCGTTATACTGAGACTAGTGTAGTTTCTGACGTTGACAAGACAGTTTTCAGAACATATAACTATCTAGCTGGTGCCACGTTTTTTTCACCGTTAAAACCATTCTGGTGCCACTTGTGTGGCACCTTATTGTCTACGGACTCCATCCTCCAGCTCGTCTAACCACGTACCTAGTTTTCCAGCTTCCTTGACGAGCTGATCGAAATCATCCAAGTTCCCATAGACCGGGTCGACATCCGTGAAGTTGGAAATGTCGTAGCCGAAATCTTTCATCGGGGACGGATAGATAGGTGACAGCCATACTCCTGTAACCCCGAGATCCTGCAGGTACGGCAGAGACTTCCTCACGCCTGAAAAAGCACAGAAACCATTTCGAGAATTATCCATCGTGCTTAGCTGGCAGCACTACCAAATACCAGCTCCCCACCCTTCGTGTTAGTATAAGACGGGGACCTACAGTTTTAGGTGGGTTCCGAACCACCACAGACTCGATATACATTTCACTCGACATGCTGAACATATCAGAGGCGAATGCCGGTCACAAAAATTTTTATAGGACTGGGATCGAACCCAGACTTCCCAGGAATACATTTTTATCAAATCACAACATAGCGAGTTAATTTTACACTTTAAAAAGACATATTATATTTCAGAACATTTAAATATCGACAGTGTCCTCAAAAAATGGCCGGAAAACGTAAACAAATATATATTCAGTCTTAAATACCACGCTTCCATGGCATGCCACCACTAATGATGTTACCGCTATCTAATAATAAACTAAATATATCATTCATTCTTTAAGTGTCAAGGGGCTATCACTCTGTCTACGATGACTTGGTACAGGAGAGAGGGTGTGAGGTTACATTACGGGCGCTGGGCTGAGAGCAGCTCCAGGTAACTACTTCCCCTCAGCCATTCCACAACTGTTCAGTGCATAGCCTCACCGTAGCTGACTGAATGTATTTTGACGTATAAGAACCCCCTTTTACGATAGTCAGGGTGTAGGAAGTTGCTATAGATAAAGGGTACCTACTAACTAACCTGCTAGATCACCAATCCCGTCATTATCGTCATCTTTGAATGATCTTGGATAGACCTGGTAGATGACTCCGCTCTGCCACCATTTCATTTCTTTTCTCTCTTCTGTCTGAAACAAAAAATCAGCAAATAACTATCTGGTAGGACGGTCACACACAAAATCCTGTCACACGTGGCAGCAGACAGTAATTTTTTATTGACAAAAATAACGACATAGGCAGTTAATTTCTGACGTTAAAAAAACTGAATCATTCTACTGCCACGTATTCCACGATTGTGTATTCTGTCTTAACGTTATTAGGGGTCTTAGTTTCTGATGATAAAAAATTTATTATATTTCAGAATATATAAATATTACAGATGGAATGTTGTCATCGGAAACGTTTCCAGTGACCCCGAATGGAAAAGTTTGACTTCCTCAAGTGGATACGTACCGTGGAAGATTCCACTAAATGTGAAGATATTAAAAGAATGAGACATAGGTGGGGAAACATTCTATTTGACCCACTTCCCATGGCAGATTGTGAGCAACTACACTGGAAATACACTGGTGCAGCACTGACTCCCAAGAAAAGCTAGTGACTCCTCCCACTACCACTACGATAGCGCGAACATAGAGCAGTCGAGGCTATTTTGCGAGCTTCGGCATAGGCGTAGTCAACGGAAGAAGGAGAGGAGGATGTGTTTGTGTGTGTGGGGGGAGGGGGAAGGAAGATGTCGGGAAGAAACAGGGGTAGGAGTACATCGTAGGTTTTAGGGTGAATAGGGGCTAGGGACAGGCAAGAGAGAAAGGACGAAGGGAACTGAAAATTTGATAACAAGGGAGAGACATGAGAGGAGAGGGTGTGGAGGGGATGAAGCAGTAGGCCGAGGCGTATAGGAAGGTACAGGGGGTGCGAAGATAGAGGAGAAGAGAAGAGAGGGAAGGTACAGGTACGGTTGGGATAAGGAGACAGGTTAACTGAGACAAGGGAGCAGTAGGGAAGATTTCAAAAGGATGGTCGTTCCATTGCGCAACTCAAAATGGACCGCTAGATTTTTAGAATTTTTTTTTTTATCCATCTCGTGAGTCAGCTACGCTTATTGCTGACTAACGTAATGAGTCATTACTGACGAGTAATGGCACAATCTAGGGCAGGAACAGCCAATTGCCTGACAATTTACAATTACTATTGGGCACATACACATCACCAACAACTAGTTAACGAAGAAATAATTTAACAATGATGTTAAGTTTCTGACGATAAAAAGGTACATTATATACCAGAACAATAAAATACCAAACAGTAAAAACTATCCTGACGCCATTTGTGACTCTTGAAGACAATAGCAACACCAATGAGGTGAATTTGCATGGAACAAGACAGCGACAGCAGGTGTACGTTCGCGCCTATGTCCCATTTTACGCAATATGACCGATAGCATATCTGGTACGGCACCTTCCTTCTGTCAACAAACTACGCGAATTTATTAGACATTTGCCCTACTTCCCGAAAGAAGATTCTCAGCCCCGAGAGTCTAGACTCTAGCTAGGTTTTGGAGAAACAATGACAGGTCACACCGGTTCGATCCCGACCCTACCAAAGTTTTTCTGATCGGCATTCACCTCTGATATGTTCAGCATGTCTAGTGAAATGTATATCGAGGCTTTGGTACTAACAAAATGGGAGGGAGCTGGTATTTGGTAGTGCTGCCAGCTGACGCAGTAATTGCAGGATGGAAATATAAAAAGTAAGAACATACAAGGACCTAAATTTTGACTATTTTTTTTATCTTCCTCATAAGTTGGCCGAGGGAACCCTTGAACACTTAGAAAGAAGCCCATTGTGCCATCCCGCATTTTCTACCTTACTGCAGGACCCTGGCCATATGTGCAAAAAAAAAAATCTGGTCCTGGTATTCGAACCCAGGACCTCAGTCGTGAGTAGTCACCACGGTGACGCCGGCATTTCGGGCGAAGTCCATTAGAATGCAAAGCTTCATAGCTGGGCCAGGGTTAGTTGTCACAAGAGTGTCGGTAGACTAATCCAGGTCAGGTCATCAGGTATAGGTTCAGGTACCTAGGTACAAGGGAACGGAAGGAACCACAGCTCTAACCTTGGTGTTGAGTTCATGCGCAGACATTCACGCGCTACCGAACAACCAATACTAATTAAAACTCTTAACCTCTGCTGATTCAGAAGTTCACTAGTAATCAGTGTCGTTTTAACTGCCGGCCCATCGAAGACCTGCGCCATAGTTTTTAATAGTATGGTGTTCGCGTTCCCTTTCCTACTCCATAGTATCAAAACCGGCGGCGCGGCGAGCCGCAGCTACATGGACTTCAAAAGAGCATGGTTGGAAATTTAGGAAACGGTACCGAAGCTTTAGTGTCATAACATAAAACAACCAACAGAACTTACCGCAATGCATCAACGAATCTTCTGCAACCATTTTCACTGTTATTATTATATTTCGTTCAAAATTTGTTGGTTTCTGTTTGTTTACATTTTGCTGGGGACAATATTGATGTCATACCTACATTGATATTAGCAAAATCTTTAATTTCCACATTTAAAAAAAACAGAAATATAGATAAGTTGTACTTAATAATTACTTTAAAGCTATTAAGGCACTTGATAAAACTAATTTACTCAAAACTAAAAGAAATTTATTTAAATTCTTTATTTCAAATTTCCCGCCCGTCTGCTGAATAAAAATAGGGACAGGAAACGCCACCTCTGGCGCCACCGGTTTCTAGAACCACGAAATCGGATTATTTGGATTTTCGATGAGATTCTAAAATGTAAAAAACTGGAAGTACCTATAGTAGTATGTTTTTGCGTTTTTACTTGGTTATTTGCCTTTAGGATTTCTCTAATAGACCTTTACACGCAGAAATGGCGTTGGTAAGTTTCGAACTCATCTAATGGATATACTTACGGAGCCATGGGCGCCCGCAAGAAAAAAATCAGGGGGGGGGGGATTTTTAAATTTCATCAGATAGAATAGAACATAAGTACCTAGTACCTACTCGTATAGTCCAAGTCAGGCTGGGAGCATAGGACCGATGAGTCATTATTTATTGAAGATTTTTATTTGACGCCGATCCGGATTTGGGTTCCATATAAAAATAAAGGGCGCGACAACAGTCGCACTTAACTTTCTCGCCCCGTATGATTTTTTTTTTGGGGGATTTTTTTGATATTTTTTTTGCGGGCGTAATTTTTAAGCAATCCAAAATCGGTTGAAAATGACCCACGACCATCTATCTGAGATCACTCCTACCAAGTTTCATGGCTGTCATTCTATTACTGTAGTCCCAAATGTGTTCCGACCATTCAAGAACGTGGTTTCTCATTCTCAACTCATTTTCAACACTTATTTGACAAAAACGGCCGTAATTTTCAAGATAACAAAATTCTGTTCGACAGATGTTTAAGTTACATGGTTCTACACAAATTTACCAAATTTCATGACAATCGGTCAATAAATGTGAATGGCGCCGAAACGATCGAACTTTGGTCCAGAACGGCCGTAATTTTCAATCAATTCAATTTTAGTTGCAAATGACCTCGAAGCATCTATTTGCCAACACAATTACCAATTTTCAGTGTTATAGATTGAAAAGTGTACCGTCGGCGCTTGTCCGACTAACCAAAAACACGATTTTTGAATTATTTTTGCGGTTATTTGACAATAGCGGCCGCAATTTTTGACCAATCAAAAAATCCTTGAAAAATGCCCCTCGGCAGTGATTTAAGACAGATCAATTCCAAATTTCATCAAAATCGAATGAACGGTATAGGCGCTAGAGCACTGCACGGACTGACGGACGGACTGACAGACTTTTTCCAGAAACCACTTTTTTGGACTCAGGGGACCCCCAGGATCATGGGAAACCCAAAATCTCAATTTCGAAATTTTGCACGAAATCAATACTTTCTCGCCATATATGGCTAGCGAGAAAGTAAAAATGCTAAAAATGCCAATCCGACACTGAGCAGATGTTTCCCTGATCAAGAAGAAGTTTTGATTAGCCCTAGATTTGCAAGATTATGGGTAATTTGTATGCTCCCAGCCTGACTTGAACTATAGGTAGTTGTTAGTATGAGGTGGAGGAGTAGATGAGCCATGTTACCAAACCACGCATTTTTACTTTCTCGCTGGCCATATACCTAAGTATGGCGAGAAAGTACCTATTGTTTTCGTGCAGGATTTCGAAATTGAGATTTTGGGTTTCCCATGATCCTGAGCGCCCCTGAGTTCAAAAAAGTGGTTTCTGGAAAAAGTCAGTCGTCCCCGTCCGTCCGTGCAGTGCTCTAGAGCCTATACCGTTTGCCCGATTTTGATGAAATTTGGTATGGACCTGTCTAAAATCACTGCCGAAGGGTATTTTCAAGGATTTTTTGATTGGTCAGAAATTAAGGCCGCTATTGCCAAAAAACCGCCAAAATAATTCAAAAATCGTGTTTTTGGTTAGTCGGACAAGCGCTGACGGTACAGTTTTCAACGTATAACATTGATAACGGGTACTTGTGTTGACAAATAGATGCTTCAAGGTCTTTTGCATCTAAAATTGAATTGGTTCAAAATTACGGCCGTTTTGGACCACAGTTCGTTCCTTCCGGCGCCATTCACATTTATTGACCGATTGTCATGAAATTTGGTTCATTTGTGCAAAACTATGTAACTTAAACAACTGTCGACCAGAATTTTGTTATCTTGAAAATTACGGCCGTTTTTGTCGAAAAAGTGTTGAAAATGAGTTGAGAATGAGAAACCATGTTTTTGAATGGTCGGAACGCATTTGGGACTTCAGTAATAAAATGACAGTCATGATATTTGGTATGAATAATCTCAGATAGATGCTCCTGGGTCGTTTACAACCGATTTTGGATTGCGTGAAAATTACGCCCGCAAAAACTCTCAAAAAAATCTCAACTACAAATAAACGAAACTTTTATATGGGTGAGAAAGTTGAGGGCGACTGTTGTCGGACCCTTTATTTTTTGGGGGCTCTGCGGGCGCCCATGTACAGAGCTCTCCTATTGATTTTTGTACCACAAAACACTTCTGCGCACCTACCGAACGTGTCGGATCTTTCATATTTGTCATTTATATGATATCATAACGTAAAATTTTGAGATAAGTACCTACCTATCTATTTGACACATACACCTATACCTACAAGTAGGTATTACTTACTTAGGTTTTCTCCAAAACAGTCTGAATAGTCTAGAGACGGTTGTCTTAATAGGAACACTGAGAGGTTCAATCCCGATCCTGTCAAAGTTTTTGAGGTACAAGTTGTGCATGGATCCGCTTCCTCAGGAAAACGACATTAAAAAATATCATCATACAGCATTGTTTCGACAGGCTTAAGACTGGCAGAATTAAACATAGTATTATTGCTATTTTCAGGTACCAGTATTGAAATATAAGATGAAATCCATGGAGACCATTACCGCCCTGCCGGACGAAGTCCTGGAGTTGATCATGACATATTTACCACTAGCCGACCGGAAAAACTGTCGTCTTGTATGTCACCGTTGGTGTGACGTATCTAATTCCGCCAAGCTGATAAAAAACGATGAATATACCCTTTCGAACTATAGTTATTTAAATCAGCTTAATTTCATTGAAAAGTATTCTAATATAAAAATCATGAAAGTGGAGAATAATGTATGCAACGATTTGTTAGGGGAATTTGAAGAGGAGCATAAACGCTGTTCTGGATTTTGGTTGAAGTCCGGTAAATATGTGAAAAAGCTGACCATGTTCATCGTCGATGAACAGACTGAACATTTAAAAGAAATTTTCCCCAACACGCCTAACCTGGAATATCTGTCTCTCTGCGACTGTCGTTGGGGAATGCAGTTTAGGGAACCAACTAAGCAAAAACCTTCGGAAGTTCCTTCTTTGCCGCATCTGATTTTTCCGAAACTCGTCACCTTGAAGATAAAATTCAAGAGAGGGCTGACTGCTGAACGGTTCAACAAACTAGTTGAAAAAGCCCCACAACTCCAGCATTTGAGTTTGAATTCCTTTCCCTCTGATGTAGAAGGAGACAATGATCTGTTTACCGCCGTGGAAGATTTCACCAAACGTCAGAGAAAAATCCTCACTGGGCTCGAACTGAATTTCGCAGCCATTACAAATTCACATCTCTCTAAAATCCTCTCCAACCTCGGCCCACAAATGACAGAGTTGAGTCTAGACGGCTGCGAAATTATCTCAGACACCTGCCTCGTCATTATCCAGAAAAATCTTCCCAACTTGAAAAAACTTAACCTGAATTCTACCAGATGCTCAGATAGAGGTATAAAAGATCTTTTGGAGTCACTGAAGCACCTGACTCATGTATACCTGGAGTCGACTGCTGTGGCGATGGCAACCGCTACCCTGCTTAAAGGGATGGCTCACCTCAACGTTCTTTCCCTGTCAAGCACTTCGAGACAATTTTTCAATGAGCAATGCGTAAGAACAGCTTTCGACTGCGAGTACAAACACCTAACGGAACTCCGTTTATGCTCTTTTGAAATTACGGACGAACTTCTCGGGGACATTGTGCCGGCTTTGATGAATTTGGAGTCCCTTTACTTGGACTGTTGCCCTAATCTAACGACTAAAGCGATCAAACACATCTCTCTTTGGTGTAAAAAGCTCATCATCCTGTCTCTTCAGTACTGCTATGGTATAGAAGATATTTATCCGGTTTGGGGCCTACCGAATCTGAAGTGGCTCCATGTGTTCGATTGTCCCATCAGTGATGTGGTATGGAAACACCACTGGAGTGAGCTGAAGAATGTGAAAGTGAATCGCTCTACTTGTATAGTACACGGAATCTAAAGCAGGCACAAAAAGTTGATCTGAGAGTCAGGGAGCGGCGGGGAAACTACCCTCTGTATACTTCTTCCCCTCACTTTGAAAGCAAGGCCATGGCAGCGCGCCAGAACCAGTTATCTTACAGAGCCTAGGATAGCGTGACTTAACATACCCACTGTAACAAATCATGTTATGTTACAAGTCAACACCGCTTTGTGATCTTGTCAGATACGTCTTTATAGCCCGTGGAGAGGCAGGGGATGTAACGCAGAATCCTACTCCAAGTTAGTATTAAAAGGGCCTATGCCCCATCATATTGGGATATTACGGAACCTGCATCAACCCCCAGCCCCAGCTCCATTGGGCTGACCAATAGGAGAGCAGGTACAAGTGCGGTGGCACCTGGTGGGGGTAGGCTCATCTGCAGGTTTTGTGCCTGCTTTAGATTCCGGGTACTATACTTGGCTTACTCCGCACCAACACTAATATTCCTCACCGATTGACCACAATTGATATTTCAGAACTAAATATCCAAAGAAAGGTCAGAAAATTGTAAATTTACTGGTAGGTAAGTAACTACAGTTTGTGACTTTCTGTAACGGGGCAACGTTCCGGTCCCTTTAAAAACCCCTGACATGATCCCTTGCTGGAGGTGTATTCCCTTTCTCGAACACCAGCAAACCCACCCAACTAACACCTTCCCAATTTATTGTAAGAAGATAAGGCACGCCATGATGCAATATACGGGGAACAGTTCTTCTTACAATAAATTTTGAAGGTGTTGGTTGGGTGGGTTTGCTGGCGTTCGAGAAAGGGAGTACACCTGCAGGTCGTTATAGAGAGAGACTATATTGTATCTCGCGAGTCCTAGTTGCATTTACCTGCTACAATTTATACTTTCTCGCCCGTATGTAATACATGGGTTGAGAAAGTTATGTCTTCGTGCAAAATTTCGATTTTGAGATTTTGGGTTTCCCATGGTCCTGGAGGTCCCCCGAGTCCAAAAAAGTGGTTTTTAAAAAATGTCCGTCCGACGTACATACCTCTGCCGCGCAACTAGACGTCACACCGTTCATCCGATTTTGCTTAAATTCGGTATGTAGGTACTAGGTAGGTACCTAATGTAGGTAAATACCTGGACTCGTTTTTTGATAAATTTGGATAACTCAAAAATTGCGCCTGCTATGGACAAAAAAGGCAAAAAATCGTGTTTTTGACAGTTAGCCCCCGATTACACCTTACAATTTCCAATCGTAATATGATCATAATAAAGGGTCCGACAACAGTCGCACTTAACTTTCTCGCCCCATATGATTTTTTTTTTTTTAGAATTTTTTTTGCGGGCGTAATTTTCACTCAATCCAAAATCGGTTGAAAAGGACCCACGAGCATCTATCTGAGATCACTCATACCAAATCTCACGTCTGTCATTTTAATACTGTAGTCCCAAATGCGTTCCGACCATTCGAAAACGTGGTTTCTCATTCTCAACTCATTTTCGACACTTTTTTGACTACAACGGCCGTAATTTTCAAGATAACAAAATTCTGTTCGACAGATGTTTAAGTTACATGGTTCTACACAAATTTACCAAATTTCATGACAATCGGTCAATAAATGTGAATGGCGCCGAAACGATCGAACTTTGGTCCAGAACGGCCGTAATTTTCAATCAATTCAATTTTAGTTGCAAATGACCTCGAAGCATCTATTTGCCAACACAATTACCAATTTTCAGTGTTATAGATTGAAAAGTGTACCGTCGGCGCTTGTCCGACTAACCAAAAACACGATTTTTGAATTATTTTTGCGGTTATTTGACAATAGCGGCCGCAATTTTTGACCAATCAAAAAATCCTTGAAAAATGCCCCTCGGCAGTGATTTAAGACAGATCAATTCCAAATTTCATCAAAATCGAATGAACGGTATAGGCGCTAGAGCACTGCACGGACTGACGGACGGACTGACGGACTGACGGACGGACAGACTTTTTCCAGGAACCACTTTTTTGGACTCAGGGGACCCCCAGGATCATGGGAAAACCAAAATCTCAATTTCGAAATTTTGCACGAAAACAATACTTTCTCGCCATATATGGCTAGCAAGAAAGTAAAAATTTATGATCAAGAAAAATTGTAAAGTGTACTTAAAGTGAATTGAATCAATTATGATACAATTTGTATCGGCCGGTACAAATTGTATCATAACTGCTGCGACTAGGTACCTTCCTCTATACTGCGATGTGTTTGTTGTTGTTGGGTTAGTCCGTTGAAAATGGCGGCTGAGGTAAAGTGGAATGGAAATGACCCGTATCCCGTATATTAATAGAAAATGTGGAGGAGTACGAATTTCTATTTAACGATAAATTGAAAGAATATACCTAGCAGAAATTATTTAACCTAAAACGGTTCAAAAAAGGACCCTAAAAATCTTCGGAATTTTATTTTTTTACCATGTCAAGTTGGCATCACTGCTAAACATGATCATATTTTTATTGTGAAGTGTATTACAGTTTTTCTAAAATTTTATGATACTAAAAAAATAGGATCATATAAAAATAGGATCATATATTTTTTGTAAGGTGTAATCGGGCCCTTAGGAAGGGCTGGAGGCTGCGTATATCAAGTTGGAACCTTGAAAATTTGCAAAAGTGTTTTTGAATAGGTAGGTAGGTAAGTAGATGCTTTTAGGTCATTTGCACCGATTTGGAGGTGGGCCAATAACTTGGTCAAATTTGGGTCAAAACGTGTTGGTCGTCACTCCGGTGGCACTGTTCAATCAATTTCAATAAAAATTGGTTGGAATAAGGTGTACCTACTTTAATCTAGTTTGAAGTTTTACCGAACGAAATTTATCAAACATAATAATTATGGCCAATATTGGCATTATCGTAGGAAAATTTTCCTAAAATGGAAATCACGTTTTTGATTGGTTAGGTTCAGGGCCGTGGTCAGGGGGTGAAGGGGGGTATATTTTCCCCGGGCCCGGGCTTCTGAAAAGGGCCCGCCGGGCCCCTGAAGTCGGAAGAAAAATTTACAAGTGAATTATCATCCTTTTGTAGAATGTCAAATAACTGCAGAAATATAGGTAATATCACGGTATGACAGTTTAAGTCATTATTCTTGAGAAATCTTCCTATTCCCAAGATAAAGGTAGGTAGGTACCTATTACATATATAAAGTCTCAAAAGACGTGCAGCAAGACTTTTTGGTGAGAATCCTAGTCGGACGGTTCTCGGACTCGGGGGCGCGGACCTTTCCTAGAGATGACAATAAGAGGGGTGCTGGATTAACCAATAAAGCTAGAAAAACTATAGCTTAGGACCGTTAGGGGCTGCAAAAATTGTAACGTCACAAATCAAAATTTCTTTCGATGCAATAAGGAGATTTTATAGAAGTTTTTTAATTTTCTTCTCGCTCGCTTCGCTTGCTCGAATACTGATGTCTTTTCTGTCTTTTCTCCTATGTCTTGCTTCCGTAGGCAGGAAAATAAACCCCATCTCGATTAAGGATAAATGTTTGCAGCAATTACCCATCTAAAATTTTCTTCGCGCTTACTCCGCTCGCTTGGTTACAAGGTTCTTCTTTCGTTTCCCAGGACTAATATTTGTCCAAAAAAAAAACTCGTTTTTTTCGTCAAGTACGCAAGTTATTACGACGGCATTTGCCGTTTAGGGCCTCAAAGAATCTTAATCTGGCGCTCCGCCCGTAAAGGGTGAGGTGCCTAGCCTGGAAATTTCCTTTACAGCGGCACTGGAAAATGTGAAATTTTCCCATATTTCATCTATAAGTACCTACCTACTGTACTTCTAGTTACAATTTTCTCCATCTAATGAACTTCTTAAAAGCACAGGAGCTTATCAGTGTTCTGGTAAGGCAATTGAGGGCCCGGAGCAGGTTTCTTCCCCGAGGCCCGCAAAAGTTGACTACGGCCCTGGTTAGGTCACATTTGCAACAACACTATTCGACGGATTTTCTTAAAACTTGGTGAAAGTGGTCTCAGATAGATGATATAGGAATCCGTAGGTACCTACTATACTACTTACTTATGTTGTACCTATTGAAGAAGGCCCATTATAAAAAGATTTCCCGACTTTTGTTTTTGGGGGGGGGGGGGGGGGCGGCTACAGCAGAGGCATTTCTGATGTCCTACATACCTATAGTATCCTTATACTTGTACAAAAACCAACCAAATCAACATTCATACAAAAACAGGCAGATCAAACAGGAATTAAACACTAGGCACCTACCTACAAATACAACCATTTTCCCGTAGAAATACGTAAGATCAATCACGAACATCAAAACATTTAAGCACAAAATAAATACCTACGTGGATATAATAAATAGATACGTAGGTAGGTAGGTTAGTTAGATAGGTACCTATAGTAGATTATATTGATTAGATTATAACACTTACGTACATGCAATATATGTAGGTAATCTGGAATGAATAAAGTATTATTTATTGTAGGTACCTATACCTGTTGTATTATATATTGTGTCCTAGATCTGATAGTTTAGTTCTTTATTGATTCGATTAATTAACTGGCTATGGGCTGTTACGATCTGTTGTTTATCTGCTGTTTCCGTAGGAAGGTATTTTAATATAACTCATTGTAAGATATACAACTATAAATTTAATACAGCAGAACTGAAGGTCATGGTCATACTGATATCACAGTACAACTAAACATAGTATACCCATGCGCATGTGTCATGGCGGCCGTACCCACGCCGTGACGTCATCAACCACACATTGAGCTTCCTGCCATAGGGTTCGTGTGTTAAAAACGTGTTTTTACTAATTTTTTTTAAAGCATTTATAATTACAATTTGAAGCTGTTACTGCATTCATAGCAAGAAGATAACTCATAGTCTAGGTTAAGTTCGTAAAATGGGGAAATTGGACAAAGGGGGTAGAAATGGGGAGGGTTATTGGAAACAATACAATTTGGCCATTACCCCCTTAATATTGAAAATAGTGAAATTATTATTCTTTCCTGAGTTGTCTAACAGTGTTTCCTACAACTTTTGTCTAAAACGTTTTTTGATCGCACCCTTAGGGGGTTGAAAAACCCGAGGTTAGTGAAAAAAAATTCATAACGTCGTTAGTAGGAATGAGATTAAGTTATTTCTTTTTGCTATGAATGTGATTTTATATCACCTACAACTTTTGTATAAAAATGTTTTTCGGCCGACGTACCGTTCAGGCAGGGGGTGGGATGATAAATATTTAAAACGCCATAAACTCACTTATTTGGTAAGATATCAAGTTTTTTCTTTTTGCTTTGGGTTTTTATTAATATTTTCTACAATTTTTGTCTGAAAAACTTTTTTCTAAAATCACTTTCATTTCACCCCGTGAAAAAAGCCTTTTGCCATTTTTCCAATATTTTTGGAGTTTTGGGACATTTTTGGCACCTCAGCCCCCTAGCCCGTAAATTCCTGTTTCACGTTGAAAACCTTGCAATCACGCACAAAGGCATAAGTACAAGAACCGAATGGAAAAAGGTAAAAAACTCGGCATCCCCAACCAGACCCGTAAGCTCAGTATATAGCCAGCCCCGGCCGCGTGTGGTTGCTGACGTCATGCGCGAAGCAGACGAATCTGGGCCGCGGCTTGGGTATACCAACGACCTATAATAGAATAGACCGCTCACTGGCAGCCATTGTGCGTACCAATTTGAAGGAAAGGCGGCCATGACACTTGGCGGCAAGGAATGCGCGCGATCCATAAGTTTGAATTAAGTTCTCTGTATTTATAGTTTGAATCATAAAAATAAAAAAATCAAACAGAATCGAAAAAGGGCATATCTTCAACACAGGGACGCACGGCCAATTCCGCCAAGTTGGAATTCCAAGACTGGGATCACATCCCTCAAAACTGCCATCCCTCTCCACTTCGAAGCGTCCAGGGATGCCAATCTGGACGGCGTCCAAAACGCATCCTATGAGGCCACTACACACGCCACTTGGGACACAGTGTATCAATTTGCGTATGAACTATGTTATTAAAAAATAAAATAAATAAATAACGTATCACACGTTTTATAGGTACTAAATCGGTAGACTAGTTTCTGATTTAGAAAAAATCATACCTGGTTGGTTGGAAGCCTACGTCTCACCACTTACGAAATGACGGAGTACTGCGGAACTTCTACCAGGCAGGTGGATTTTTGAAGCGTTCACTTTGTCCCTGCGGAAAATGATTATAACGGGTAGAAAGTCGCCAAGGAGGGGAAGCAAATAGTCATGCACCATGTGAGAACAAGAATAAGAACAAGAAGTAGAATTTCATGTTCTTGATATTACTGCAAGATTCTCGCGCTTTCTGCATACCTATTCACACGGGATCTTTTCACAATGTTAAGTTCACTACGGACCGCCGTCGGCTGGACAATCTAGCATTACCTAACGTTCAGATAAGGCCACTATCGGCAGGATGGTGAAAGGCACCAACGTTTCTTATCGGGAGGATAACGCTAAAGTGAACTTTTAGGGGTGGAATTCACCTTTATACCTTCCCGAAAAGGTAGCCGAAAACTATAGTGAACTATTGTTCGCTATAGTGAACTTTTAGGAGACACTATACTACACTTTAGCAACTGGTGAAATAGATCCTCAGCATAACAGAATCAATACTCACAGCTTTTCCTTTTTAAAGCTTTTACTAGCGACGAGAACAGTTAGAATCGCCTTATCCTCTTTACTGAGGAAGCCCGTTAGGTCAATAATATCTTCGTTTTGTCCGAAGTTGATCAGGGTCACCACACAGTCAGACAGGTCCACATACCTGAAGAAAAAATAGAGTATTGTCGAATTAATGGCCACAATGGTCGCCGTGAGGTTACCACCACCACCTTCGAAAGAGCTCGGGGTGGCTCGGGTTTTGACCAGCCTTTCATTGGCTACACTGCACTGTCCACTGCAGCACGAAGGGAACTGCTATCTCTCGGAATGCCTCCCTTCAAAGTGGCCTAAATATGACTTATGTCTTTTTAACGTTAGAAATTAACTGACTAATTTGCTGTGAATTTACGATCAAGTACATTTTGGAAATTTTTTTTTACAAAAATAAAAGTCACATTATATTTCAGAACATTTAAATATCCAACAATTTCCAGAAAAAATTGTATCATTATGTAAGTAAGAGCACAGGTAAGTAAGAGTATCTATATTTTTACAAAAAAAAAAAAAAATCCAAAGATGGCGGGTCTGGAAGTACCTATGGTATTTGGATCCCCGCCATCCCTGAAATGCCACTCCACACCCATCATATTCCAGCCCCCCATTCCAAAACGCATCATACGTTACCTGAAGACTGCAAGGGTATTTTTCCCAAGTACGGTGGTCCTTAAAAATCCATTTCTAAGCGCAGGTAGCGGTCTAATTTCTTTCACGAGCTCCTTGTATATGTTGTAGTGACTTTTCGGGTCATCCTTCTGCGCTTTCATGTTCACTTGTTTATAATTCTCATGTACCGGAAGCCAGGGTGGGGCTCCATCGTTAAAACCTGAAAATTTATTCAGACAGTTAAGGGTCCGCTTAACCTGACGATGCATTTTTTGCCGCCCATAAGATCAACATTGCGAGCGGCGATTCATTTTCAAGGTTTACCCTTGGTTGGAAAGACACAAAATTTTGCCTGTACCTAGCCCTAACAATGTTGTAGGTCGTCATCGAAGCAGATTTCCCAATTTCTCACTGGTTTCTTTTATTGCAACTGTTTTGCAAATGCTAGCATCGCATACCTCAATTTTTTAAGGGGAAAAGTGCTGTATCTCGAAAACCAGTAAAAAAATTGGGAAATACAGCACTTTTCCCCTTATAAAATTGAGGTATGCGATGCTAGCATTTGCAAAACAGTTGCAATAAAAGAAAACAGTGAGAAATTGGGAAATCTGCTTCGATGACGACCTACATACAACATACATACATACATTCGCTATTTGTTTACTTGTTTTTATGCACATTTTATGAGGAAACTATTGGATATTTAAATGTTCTGAAATGTAATATGTCTTTTTGCTATGTTGTTGACAGAAATCACTCGATTGTAAAATCACAACATAGCCTGTTAATTTCGACCGTTAAAAAGACATAATATTATATTTCAGAACATATAAATATCAAATAGTTTCCTCATAAAGTGTGTATACAAAAACGTAAACAAACACGGTTGTATGGTCGCTCTTATATACTATACTGATAACAGTGATAACAAATTCAATATGAACCCAAATGGATGTTTTAGTTATTTCGGAACTTTTTCACCCAAAAGTGTTTATATGTAAGTTAAACATGGGTGCCACCTCGGCCTTAGCAACATGTGGCACCCATGTTTAACTTACAGTTAAACTAAATCCTCAATAAGTTTACCTGCATTGACGGAGTCATTCCACTGGAAAGGCGTCCTTTCAAAGTCACGGCCCTTGATGTACCAATGCGCAGGGGGGAAATTTTTCCCATTAGGGTCAATTCCTTCTTCGTAGGTAATCGCCAGATTGTCCACCATCCCAATCTCCTCCCCATTATATGTAATAGCCGTCCCGGGCAACGTCATAATCAGCATATTCATCCCGTCAATAAAATCAGCGCCTATCCGGGACCCGATACGATGGTTGTCATGGTTACCAAGCTGTAAACATAAACAAAATCATCTCTGTACTATTTGCCGGTAATAGCATCTCATTCAGTACCGTAGAAAAAGCTAAACATAGTGTCCTATTAGCGTTATGTTTTTCTCTGGCCATTTTTTGAGGACACTGTTGGATATTTAAATGTTCTGAAATATAATATGTCTTTTTAACGTCATAAATTTTATGAGGATATGTTGTGATTTTACGATGGAGTGATTTTTGTCAACAAGAAAATTGTTCAATCGATCGTGAAATAACAACAGTGCCTCATAACTTATGACGTTAAAAAGACATATTACCCCCTCCCACCATGTAAACCAGGTACTCAACGATACTCTGTTGCATCGTCGCTATGACTCACGCCCACGCGCATCAAAACCACTAGGTTACAGGGTGCAGCCCCTAGTGGCGGAAATGAAACTTCCCATAGTTCCCTCTCATTCTTTCCCCCGTCTGCAACACCCGTGGACGCATCCCCCCCCTGTACCTATTACTCAGCTCACTACGCCACCCAAACATTCCACACCCCCTCTTGTTGTACTCACTCATTTCACATGTATCCTCGCTCCATATGTTGCACCCGAATGGTGCCACTTTTACACCGATGGCTCAAAAGTCGGGAACAGGGTGGGTGCGGCCTTTTGGACACTGGGTGAGATGCACCTATTCCCGCTGTTACCTTCCACTTCTGTCTACACCGCCGAACTCTTTGCAATCTACCAATGTCTCCTGTATATCAATCACACGTCTATTCCGAAAGCCATAATTATTACAGATAGCCTCAGCTCACTTCAGTCTCTCCGCCGCACATACCCCAACAGCACTCTTTTACATGCTATTCGCACCCAACTCGCTCAAATTACTTACCCACGCGCCCTTAAATTTCTGTGGGTTCCATCCCACAGCGGTATTGCTGGTAATGAAGCAGCTGACACCGCGGCCAAAGAGGCTACCGCCCTCGTCTCCCCTCCCTTTTGTGTGACAACAACGCAGGATCTTAAGGCGCTTGCCAAAAAAACCATGCGTGACATGTGGCAACTCTCCTGGGACACCCCAGAGACTCAAACCGTTAAACTCAAACCAATTAAACCGAAAATTGGAGAGTGGGCATCAGCATGTCTGCCCCACAGAAGGGAGGAGGTGGCGATCGCTCGCCTCCGTATTGGACATACCCGGCTTACCCACGGGTACCTCATGGCTCGGGAGGACCCCACACAATGCACTCAATGTAACACCCCTCTGACGGTGTTACACATCCTTCTTGAATGTCCCCTCTACGGGCCCAGCCGTCAATCCCTCAAAGGCCAATCTCTCCCTACAGTACTAGCAGATGATGCCACTTCCATTCAAAATCTTTTAAACTTTCTTTCCCAAACTGCCCTCCTCCCAAAACTGTAAATTAATTTTTTCCCCACAAGTATTCGCGTGAACCCCTCGAGGGACTGGCGATTAACCCTATAAAAAAAAAAAAAAAAAAAAAAAGACATATTATATTTCAGAACATTTAAATATCCAATAGTTTCCTCATAAAGTGTGTATAAAAAAACGTAAACAAACACTGTGGTCGCTCATAAATTAACAAATATATTACCAGCCAGTTGCTCCAGCCCCATCCCGGCACATTGTCCACCCAATGGTGAATCATATTCTCGATATCTCTTGCCCCCGTTGTATTCTTCACAGGTATCAGCTGAAAGTTGAACGGGAAGTGAGCACTGGGCTGCTCCCGAGTCCCAAAATAATCCATGGTAAGATGAATGTCCCCGTACATCTCCACCATGATACATCTAAAAACAGCGGAAAACAAAATACAATCGTCACTCTCTATAGCGAGCAAATTTACAAGGTTCATTGACGGTCGTTATATAGAGGCACCACAGTACAGTTGAAATTACGAATGAATGGCCCATTTGAGGGGAGGCAGTTCCCGCAGAAATAACTACAAAATATAACACTAACTTTTGTCTAACGACTACGAGAATACCCACCTATCGATGTGATCAATAGCAGACTGATCATCAACTAGCTGCCGCCATTGCCGCACCATATCATACGTCTCAGGCTGATCCTTGGTGTAAGGATGATCCAAATGCTCCGGATCATTGGGATCACTGGCTCCTCCTCTCCTGATTGGTTCATCTAGTTCGTCTTTGTGCTCAAAAAGCGTCCAGATTGCGTCTATTCGAAATCCTAAAAACGCCAGACGGTAAAAAGAAGCACACAGGCACTTAAGAGTTTCAGCTATCAAGTAAGTAATTCGCGTGCACACTTTATGACGATACTATGGGATATTGAAATTTTCTAAAATATAATATGTCTTTTTAACGGCCGAAATTAACAAGCTATGATGTGATTTTTATCAACAAAAACAATTGTCAAAAATTAACTGATCGTGAAATCACAACATAGCCTCTTAATTTATGACGTTAAAAAGACATATTATATTTCAGAAAATTTAAATATCCGGTAGTTTCCTCGTAAAGTGTGTGTAAAAAACGTAAACAAACACGATTGTGTGGTCGCTTTAAGGTGGGTACCTACCATGGACTCCTCGAGTCATCCAGAAGGAAATAACATCCTTCATCTCTTGCACGACTGCAGGATTCCTGAAGTTTAGATCCGGCTGCTCTTTGGCAAACTGATGGAAGTAGAACTGTTTCCGTTCTTTATTGTACTCCCATCCTGACCCGTAGAAGTTGCTTAGCTAAGAAACAGAAATAAACACATTTCAAATATATGAGAGAGAGAGATATCCAGTGCTGGCTAGGTGTTTAGCTTACCCAGTTATTAGGGGGGATAGGAGTTCCATCAGGGTTTGTGCCTTTACGGATCTCTCCTCACCTAGTAATCCTTATATCCAGTGCTGGCTAGGTGTTTAGCTTACCCAGTTATTAGGGGGGATAGGAGTTCCATCAGGATTTGTGCCTTTGGGATCTCTCCACACGTAATAATCTTCATATCCAGGCTCACGGCGGACGCTTTTCAGGAACCAGGGGTGCTCATCACTGCTGTGGTTAGGCACCAGGTCCATAATCACTCTCATACCTTTAGGGGACAATTTCCGCAGAGAAGTAAGAAACGGTTTTCTCTCAGGGTACTTAAAGAAGGAGTGTTATTTGTTTACGTTTTTTCCGCACATTTTTTAGGACATAGTCAGAAATTGACGGGCTATATTATGACTTTACTCTTCGAGTGATTTTTGTCAATAAAAAATTTGGTAAAATCACAAGCCCTATCTATACAACGTCATCCTCACTATAGCGAACTCTCCTTATAGCATAAGCAAATTTACATTGCCCATTGCATACAGTCGTTATACAGAAACTAGTCTAGTTTCTGATGTTGACAAGACATATTATATTTCTATAACTATCTAGCTGGTGCCACGTTTTTTCACCGTTAAAATCATTCTGGTGCCACTTGTGTCGTTACCCTTATTGTCTACGGACTTCATCCTCCAGCTCGTCTAACCACGTACCTAGTTTTCCAGCTTCCTTGACGAGCTGATCGAAATCATCCAAGGTCCCATAGACCGGGTCGACATCCGTGAAGTTGGAAATGTCGTAGCCAAAATCTTTCATCGGGGACGGATAGATAGGTGACAGCCATACTCCTGTAACCCCGAGATCCTGCAGGTACGGCAGAGACTTCCTCACGCCTGAAAAATCACAGAAACCATTTCAAGAATTATCCATCGTGCTCAGCTGGCAGCACTACCAAATACCAGCTCCCCACCCTTCGTGTTAGTATAAGACGGGGACCTACAGTTTTAGGTGTGTTCCGAACCACCACAGACTCGATATACATTTCACTCGACATGCTGAACATATCAGAGGCGAATGCCGGTCACAAAAATTTTTATAGGACTGGGATCGAACCCAGACTTCCCAGGAATACTCTAATAATCTAATAATAAACTAAATATATCATTCATTCTTTAAGTGTCAAGGGGCTATCTCTCTGTCTACGATGACTTGGTACAGGAGAGAGGGTGTGAGGTTACATTACGGGTGGTGGGCTGAGAGCAGCTCCAGGTAACTACTTCTCCTCCGCCATTCCACAACTGTTCAGTACATATAGCCTCACCATAGCTGACTGAATGTATTCTGACGTATAAGAACCCCCTTTTACGATAGTCAGGGTTGCCATAGATAAAGGGTACCTACTAACTAACCTGCTAGATCGCCAATCCCGTCGTTATCGTCATCTTTGAATGATCTTGGATAGACCTGGTAGATGACTCCGCTCTGCCACCATTTCAATTCTTTTGTCTCTTCTGTCTGAAACAAAAAATCAGCAAATAACTATCTGGTAGGACGGTCACACACAAAATCCCGTCACACGTGGCAGCAGACAGTAATTTTTTATTGACAAAAATAACGACATAGGCAGTTAATTTCTGACGTTAAAAAAACTGAATCATTCTACTGCCACGTATTTCACGATTGTGTATTCTGTCTTAACGTTATTAGGGGTCTTAATTTCTGATGATAAAAAATATATTATATTTCAGAATATATAAATATTACAGATGGAATGTTGTCATTGGAAACGTTTCCAGTGACCCCGAATGGAAAAGTTTGACTTCCTCAAGTGGATACGTACCGTGGAAGATTCCACTAAATGTGAAGATATTAAAAGAATGAGACATAGGTGGGGAAACATTCTATTTGACCCACTTCCCATGGCAGATTGTGAGCAACTACACTGGAAATACACTGGTGCAGCACTGACTCCCAAGAAAAGCTAGTGACTCCTCCCACTACCACTACGATAGCGCGAACATAGAGCAGTCGAGGCTATTTTGCGAGCTTCGGCATAGGCGTAGTCAACGGAAGAAGGAGAGGAGGATGTGTTTGTGTGTGTGGGGGGAGGGGGGAGGAAGATGTCGGGAAGAAACAGGGGTAGGAGTACATCGTAGGGTGAATAGGGGCTAGGGACAGGCAAGAGAGAAAGGACGAAGGGAACTGAAAATTTGATAACAAGGTAGAGACATAAGAGGGTGTGGAGGGGATGAAGCAGTAGGCCGAGGCGTATAGGAAGGTACAGGGGGTGCAAAGATAGAGGAGAAGAGAAGAGAGGGAAGGTACAGGTACGGTTGGGATAAGGAGACAGGTTAACTGAGACAAGGGAGCAGTAGGGAAGATTTCAAAAGGATGGTCGTTCCATTGCGCAACTCAAAATGGACCGCTAGATTTTTAGAATTTTTTTTATCCATCTCGTCAGTCAGCTACGCTTA
Organism: Mesopsocus fuscifrons; assembly: GCA_950004255.1. Taxonomy (NCBI): domain Eukaryota; kingdom Metazoa; phylum Arthropoda; class Insecta; order Psocodea; family Mesopsocidae; genus Mesopsocus; species Mesopsocus fuscifrons. Next base: position 3,289,010 of record OX465381.1, read on the forward strand.
TTGCTGACTAATGTAATGAGTCATTACTGACGAGTAATGGCACAATCTAGGGCAGGAACAGCCAATTGCCTGACAATTTACAATTACTATTGGGCACGTACACAAATCAACAACAACTAGTTAACGAAGAAATAATTTAACAATCATGTAACTGTAACTAAAAAGGTACATTATATACCAGAACAATAAAATACCAAACAGTAAAAACTATCCTGACGCCATTTGTGACTCTTGAAGACAATAGCAACACCAATGAGGTGAATTTGCGTGGAACAAGACAGCGACAGCAGGTGTACGTTCGCGCCTATGTCCCATTTTACGCAATATGACCGATAGCATATCTGGTACGGCACCTTCCTTCTGTCAACAAACTACGCGAATTTATTAGGCATTTGCCCTACTTCCCGAAAGAAGATTCTCAGCCCCGAGAGTCTAGACTCTAGCTAGATTTTGGCGAAACAATAACAGGTCACACCGGTTCGATCCCGATCCTACCAAAGTTTTTCTGATCGGCATTCACGTCTGATATGTTCAGCATGTCTAGTGAAATGTATATCAAGGCTTTGGTACTAACAAAATGGGAGGGAGCTGGTATTTGGTAGTGCTGCCAGCTGACGCAGTAATTGCAGGATGGAAATATAAAAAGTAAGAACATACAAGGACCTAAATTTTGACTATTTTTTTCATCTTTCTCATAAGTTGGCCGAGGGAACCCTTGAACACTTAGAAAGAAGCCCACTTGTGCCACCCTGCATTTTCTACCTTCCTGCAGGACCCCGGCCGACTTCAGGAATATGTGCAAAAAAAAAAAATCTGGTCCTGGTATTCGAACCCAGGACCTCAGTCGTGAGTAGTCACCAAGTACACCACGGTGACGCCGGCATTTCGGGTGAACTCCATTAGAATGCAAAGCTTCATAGCTGGGCCAGGGTTAGTTGTCACAAGAGTGGCGGTAGACTAATCAGGTCATCAGGTATAGGTTCAGGTAACTAGGTACAAGGGAACGGAAGGAACCACAGCTCTAACCTTGGTGTTGACTTCATGCGAAGACATTCACGCGCTACCGAACAACCAATACTAATTAAAACTCTTAACCTCTGCTGATTCAGAAGTTCACTAGTAATCAGTGTCGTTTTAACTGCCGGCCCGTCTAAGACCTGCGCCATAGTTTTTAATAGTAAGGTGTAGGTATGAGAGAGCTTGAATGCGCCTTACTGTACCGCGTTCCCTTTCCTACTCCATAGTATCAAAACCGGCGGCGCGGCGTGCATGGTTGGAAATTTATGAAACGGTGCTGAAGCTTTAGTGCCATAACATAAAACAACCAACAGAACTTACCGCAATGCGTCAACGAATCTTCTGCAACCATTTTCACTGTTATTATTAATTATATTTCGTTCAAAATTTGTTGGTTTCTGTTTGTTTACATTTTGCTGGGGACAATATTGATGTCATACCTACATTGATATTAGCAAAATCTTTAATTTCCACATTAAAAAAAAACAGGAATATAGATAAGTTGTACTTAATAATTACTTTAAAGCTATTAAGGCACTTGATAAAACTAATTTACTCAAAACTAAAAGAAATTTATTTAAATTCTTTATTTCAAATTTCCCGCCCGTCTGCTGAATAAAAATAGGGACAGGAAACGCCACCTCTGGCGCCACCGGTTTCTAGAACCACGAAATCGGATTATTTGGATTTTCGATGAGATTCTAAAATGTAAAAAACTGGAAGTACCTATAGTAGTATGTTTTTGCGTTTTTACTTGGTTATTTGCCTTTAGGATTTCTCTAATAGACCTTTACACGCAGAAATGGCGTTGGTAAGTTTCGAACTCATCTTAGGCCCGGTGCACACAAGCGACCATGTCCGCTGCGGCGTCGTTGCGGCAACGCAGGTAAACGATGCACACGTGCGGCAGGCGGTCCGACCACGGCGCGATCATCAGTCTAGTGCCACGTCGTTTTTATATTTTTGTTTTGTTTCATCAAATTAATTAACGTTGTTTACAATGTTTACGTTGAAATGTCGTCTGCTGCCACAGGTTAAAATCAAATCGCAATATCTTTAAAAGATATTGGTAAATTGTGATATAGAAATATAATTACTATTTTTTTTTTATTTACATTGTTCTACCTGTCAAATATAAAAGTTATACATTAATATATTCCTAGTGCGACCTCTCGGGGAGCTGCCGCTTGTGTGCACCGCCCCATAAGACTCAATGTACCTCGACGGTGCCGCAACGACGCCGCAGCGGACATGGTCGCTTGTGTGCACCGGGCCTAATGGATATACTTACGGATCCATAGACGCCCGCAAGAAAAAAATCCGGGGGGGGGGGGGGGGGGGGATTTTAAATTTCATCAGATAGAATAGAACATAAGTAGTACCTACTCGTATAGTCCAAGTCAGGCTGGGAGCATACCAATGAGTCATAATTACTTGAAGATTTTCATTTGACGCCGATCCGGATTTGGTGCCATATATCCTAACCATAACGCTCAAAATGCCAATCCGACCCTGAGCTAGAGATGGGTTTAGAACGGTTTTTTATTCAAGTCAATAAAAAACCGTTTTATTTAAACAAAAAAAAACGTTTTTTTTTGTTTTTTATTGTTTTAAATCAATTTTCAACGATGAATAATATACAATTCGGGTTTGTTTACGTTTTTTATTTTATTCATGTAGGAACCGTTGAATATTTATTTGTTCTGAAGTACCTATAATGCATCTTTTTAACGTCAGAAACTAATGCAGGTGCCTAAAGTTACTCAGAAACCAATGCAGGTACCTAAGTTCCTAAGTACCTACCAATAGAATAGTGATTACACGATCGGGTATTTTTGCCAATAAAAAAATTGTCCAAAATCACTCGATCGCAAAATCGCTATTCTACACCTCAGCTTCGGACGTTAAAAAGGTTTATTATTTCAGAACAAATAAGTATCCAAGAAGTTCAAGCCACTGAGGGGGACAAGACTGAAAGCGAGGAGGAACAAGATGCGATGAGTGTTGTATCGGTTGATTATTCATCAGACTCAGACTCTTCTGAGTCTTCTGAATAAAGATTTAAAAAAATTTGTTCTAAATTTGTTCTTTTCATTCTGTTAGGTCAGTGTTTTATCAATATTAACTATCAAAAAAAAAACAAGGCCTCGTGTTTTTTTTGTTTTAAAAACCGTTTTTTTTAAAAAAAACAGAACGGTTTTTTATTACCGCCCATCTCTACCCTGAGCAGATATTTCCCTGATCAAGAAGAAGTTTTGATTAGCCCTAGATTTGCAAGATTATGAGTTATGAGTAATCGGTATGCTCCCAGCCTGACTTGAACTATAGTTAGTGTGAGGTGGAGGAGTAGATGAGCCGAAGGACTGGACCAATTTACCAAATCACGCATTTTTACTTTCTCGCTAGCCATATACCTAAGTAGGGCGAGAAAGTACCTACCTAGGTACCTATTGTTTTCGTGCAGAAGTTCGAAATTGAGATTTTGGGTTTCCCATGATCCTGGGGGTCCCCTGAGCCCAAAAAAGTGGTTTCTGGAAAAAGTCTGTCCGTCCGTCAGTCCGTCAGTCCGTGCAGTGCTCTAGAGCCTATACCGTTCATCCGATTTTGATGAAATTTGGAATGGACCTGTCTAAAATCACTACTGAGGAGCATTTTCAAGGATTTTTTGATTGGTCAAAAATTAAGGCCGCTATTGCCAAAAAACCGCCAAAATAATTCAAAAATCGTGTTTTTGGTTAGTCGGACAAGCGCTGACGGTACAGTTTTAAAGTATAACATTGAGAACGGGTATTTGTGTTGGCAAATAGATGCTTCGAGGTCTTTTGCAACTAAAATTGTATTGGTTCAAAATTACGGCCGTATTGGGCCACAGTTCAATCCTTCCGGCGCCATTCACATTTATTGACCGATTGTCATGAAATTTGGTTCATTTGTGCAAAACTAGGTAACATACACAACTATCGGCCAGAATTTTTTTATCTTGAAAAATACGGCCGTTTTTGTCGAAAAAGTGTTGAAAATGAGTTGAGAATGAGAAACCATGTTTTTGAATGGTCGGAACGCATATGGGACTTCAGTAATAAAATGACAGTCATGAGATGAGATTTGGTGTGACTGATCTCAGATAGACGCTCCTGGGTCGTGTACAACCGATTTTGGGTTGCGTGAAAATTACTCCCGCAAAAATATCTCAAAAAAATCTCAACAACAAAAAAACGAAAATTTTATATGGGGTGAGAAAGTGAAGTGCGAATGTTGCCGGACCCTTCATTTTTTGTATTTTTGGGATTCCCGGGGGGGGGGGGGGGGGGGGGGGCCTCTGCGGGCGCGATTTTTGTACCACAAAACACTTCTGCGCACCTACCGAACGTGTCGGATCTTTAATATTTGTCATTTATATGATATCAGAACGTAAATTTTTTTTTTTTACAGCACTTTTCTTGAGGTATGCGATGCTAGCATTTGCAAAACAGTTGCAATAAAAGAAACCAGTGAGAAATTGGGAAATCTGCTTCGAACACTCCCTAGAACATTGTTAGGGCTAGGTACAGGCAAAATTTTGTGTCTTTCCAACCAAGGGTAAACCTTGAAAATGAATCGCCGCTCGCAATGTTAATCTTATGGTCGGCAAAAAATGCACCGTCAGGTATAGCGTCCTCTTAATGGGAACACTGAGAGGTTCAATCCCGATCCTGTCAAAGTTTTTGAGGTACAAGTTGTGGATGGAAAACGACATTAAAAAATATCATCATACCTATAGCATTGTTTCGACAGGCTTAAGACTGGCAGAATCAAACATAGTATTATTGCTATTTTCAGGTACCAGTATTGAAACATACGATGAAATCCATGGAGACCATTACCGCCCTGCCGGACGAAGTCCTGGAGTTGATCATGACATATTTACCACTAGCCGACCGGAAAAACTGTCGTCTGGTATGTCACCATTGGTGTGACGTATCTAATTCCGCCAGGCTAATGAAAAACTATGTATATACCCTTCCGAAATATGGTTATTTAAATCAGCTAAATTTCATTGAAAAGTATTCTAATATAAAAATCATGACAGTTGAGAATAATGTATGCAACGATAAGGTTGGGGAATTTGAAGAGGAGCATATAGACTGTCTTGGATTTTGGTTGAAGTCCGGTAAATATGTGAGAAAGCTGACCATGTTCACCGTCGATGAACAGACTGAACATTTAAAAGAAATTTTCCCCAACACGCCTAACCTGGAATATCTGTCTGTCTGCGATGAATCTCGTTGGGGAATGCAGTTTGGGGAACCAACTGAGCAAAAACCTTCGGAAGTTCCTTCTTTGCCGCATCTGATTTTTCCGAAACTCGTCACCTTGAAGATAAAATTCAAGAGAGGGCTGACTGCTGAACGGTTCAACAAACTAGTTGAAAAAGCCCCACAACTCCAGCATTTGAGTTTGAATTCATTTCCCTCTGATGTAGAAGGAGACAATGATCTGTTTACCGCCGTGGAAGATTTCACCAAACGTCAGAGAAAAATCCTCACTGGGCTCGAACTGAATTTCGTAGCCATTACAAATTCACATCTCTCTAAAATCCTCTCCAACCTCGGCCCACAAATGACAGAGTTGAGTCTAGACGGTTGCGAAATTATCTCAGACGCCTGCCTCGTCATTATCCAGAAAAATCTTCCCAACTTGAAAAAACTTAACCTGAATTCTACCAGATGCTCAGATAGAGGTATAAAAGATCTTTTGGAGTCACTGAAGCACCTGACTCATGTATACCTGGAGTCGACTGCTGTGGCGATGGCAACCGCTACCCTGCTTAAAGGGATGGCTCACCTCAACGTTCTTTCCCTGTCAAGCACTTCGAAACAATTTTTCAATGAGCAATGCGTAAGAACAGCTTTCGACTGCGAGTACAAACACCTAACGGAACTCCATTTATGCTCTTTTGAAATTACGGACGAACTTCTCGGGGACATTGTGCCGGCTTTGATGAATTTGGAGTCCCTTTACTTGGACTGTTGCCCTAATCTAACGACTAAAGCGATCAAACACATCTCTCTTTGGTGTAAAAAGCTCATCATTCTGTCTCTTCAGTACTGCTATGGTATAGAAGATATTTATCCGGTTTGGGGCCTACCGAATCTGAAGTGGCTCCATGTGTTCGATTGTCCCATCAGTGATGTGGTATGGAGACACCACTGGAGTGAGCTGACGAACGTGAAAGTGAATCGCTCTACTCGTACTTAGCTTGCTCCGCACCAACACTGTGATTCCTCACTGATTGACCACAATTGATATTTCAGAACTAAATATTCAAAGAAAGATCAGAAAATTGTAAATTTACTGGTAGGTAAGTAACTACAGTTTGTGACTTTCTGTAACGGGGCAACGTTCCGGTCCCTTTAAAAACCCCTGACATGATCCCTTGCTGGAGGTGTATTCCCTTTCTCGAACACCAGCAAACCCACCCAACTAACACCTTCCCAATTTATTGTAAGAAGATAAGGCACGCCATGATGCAATATACGGGGAACAGTTCTTCTTACAATACATTATGAAGGTGTTGGTTGGGTGGGGTTGCTGGCGTTCGAGAAAGGGAATACACCTGCAGGTCGTTATAGAGAGAGACTATATTGTATCTCGCGGGTCCTAGTTGCATTTACCTGCTACAATTTATACTTTCTCGCCCGTATGTAATACATGGGCTGAGAAAGTTATGCCTTCGTGCAAAATTTCGATTTTGAGATTTTAGGTTTCCCATGGTCCTGGAGGTCCCCCGAGTCCAAAAAAGTGGTTTTTAAAAAATGTCCGTCCGACGTACGTACGTCTGTCGCGCAACTGGACGTCACACCGTTCATCCGATTTTGCTTCAATTCGGTATGTAGGTAGCAGGCCCATCCAGAAAGCGGTAATGGGGGGGGGGGGGGGGGGGGGGGTTTCGCCTATATATTTTTGCTTCACGTTGGCATTACCATGTTAATTTTCCGCTCATGGGGGGGTTTAACCCCCTAACCCCCCCCCCGTGGATACGGCTATGGTTGGTAGGTAGGTACCTAATGTAGGTAAATACCTGGACTCGTTTTTTGATAAATTTTGATAACTCAAAAATTGCGCCTGCTATGGACAAGAAAGGCAAAAAATCGTGTTTTTGATAGTTAGCCCCAGATTACACCTTACAATTTCCAATCCTAATATGATCATAAAAAAATATGATCAAGAAAAATTGTAAGGTGTAAAGTGAATTGAGTCAATTAAGATACAATTTGTATCGGCCGGTACAAATTGTATCATAACTGCTGCGACTACCTTCCTCTATGCTGCGATGTGTTTGTTGTTGGGTTATAGTTCGTTGAAAATGGCGGCTGAGGTAAAGTGGAATGGAAATGACCCGTATATTAATAGAAAATGTGGAGGAGTACGAATTTCTATTTAACGATAAATTGAAAGAATATTGGTAGCAGAAATTATTTAACCTAATACGGTTCAAAAAAGGACCCTAAAAATCTTCGGAATTTTATTTTTTTACCATGTCAAGTTAGCATCACTGCTAAACATGATCATATTTGTATTGTGAAGTGTATTACAGTTTTTCTAAAATTTTATGATACTAAAAAAATAGGATCATATAAAAATAGGATCATATATTTTTTGTAAGGTGTAATCGGGCCCTTAGGAAGGGCTGCAGGCTGCGTATATCAAGTTGGAACCTTGAAAAGCCTTGCTCGCTCGAATACTGATGTCTTTTCTAGCTGTCTTTTCTCCTATGTCTTGCGTCCGTAGGTAGGAAAATAAACCCCCTCTCGATTAAGGATAAATGTTTACAGCAACTACCCATCTAAAATTTTCTTCGCGCTCGCTCCGCTCGCTTGGTTACGAGGTTCTTCTTTCGTTTCCCAGGACTAATATTTGTCCCAAAAAAACTCATTTTTTTCGTCAAGTACCTACGCAATTTATTACGACGGCATTTGCCGTTTAGGGCCTCAAAGAATCTTAATCCGGGGCTCCGCCCGTAAAGGGTGAGGTGCCTAGCCTTTACAGCGGCACTGGAAAATGTGAAATTTTCCTATATTTCATCTATAAGTACCTACTGTACTTCTAGTTACCTACAATTTTCTCCATCTAATGAACTTCTTAAAAGCACAGGAGCTTATCAGTGTTCTGGTATGGTTTTCGGAATTGTCAAAGGCAATTGAGGGCCCGGAGCAGGTTTCTTCCCCAGGGCCCGCAAAAGTTGACTACGGCCCTGGTTAGGTCACATTTGTAACAACACTATTCGACGGATTTTCTTAAAACTTGGTGAAAGTGGTCTCAGATAGATGATAGGAATCCGTAGGTAGGTACCTACTATACTACTTACTTATGTTGTACCTATTGAAGAAGGCCCATTATAAAAAGATTTCACGACTTCTAGCTGTTTTTTGGGGGCTTTATTCTGACGTCCTACATAGGTACCTATAGTATCCTTATACTTGTACAAAAACCAACCAAATCAACATTCATACAAAAACAGGAAGATCAAACAGGAATTAAACACTAGGTAGGTACCTACTTACAAATACAACCAACTTCCCGTAGAAATAGGTACCTAAGATCAATCACGAACATCAAAACATTTTTTAATCACAAAATAAATACCTACCTACGTGGATATAGTAATTAGATAGGTAGGTAGGCAGGTTAGTTAGATAGTAGATTATTATGATTAGATTATAACACTTAGGTACATGCAACATAATATGCAGGTAAGTCATCTGGAATAAATAAAGTATTATTTATTGTAGGTACCTGTTGTTGTAGGGATTCCACCTACCTTACGTACTTTCCAACCACTCTGTTGGTGTTCGAATTCGGGTTTCAAGGTATTTCCTTCGGGCACCAACAGAGGGGGTTGTTATTGATTTCTCTTCGATAACTTATTTAAATATTAATTTATTTGTTAGCAGATTAATGTAGAGCAAACATTTAGGTAGGATAATTAGCTAGAATTCCTGGTCTGGTGATAAACTCTTTGGCTGTACTATTCTCCCGTGGTAATTAGCTAGGCTTTCTTAAATAGCACGCGTGTCCGGGTCTGGGACCCGGCACGGTTGGGTGCTGGCAGATTTTCGGCTATGTAGCTATCAGCTCAAGCAGACCAACTAATTGTCAACTAATATATTGGAGTCAATACACGCAATAAGCTATACCTTCATTGGTATTCCTTCATTGTATTATATATTGTGTCCTAGATATGATAGTTTAGTTCTTTATTGATTTGATTAATTAACTGGCTGTTACGATCAAGTAAAATTATTCTGGACAAATCTATTTTTTTTTTTTACAAAAACCACTCGATCATATAATTACAACGTGGCCAGTTAATTTCCGACGGTAAAAAGTAATTTTATACTTTAGAACATTTATACTATATCCAACAGTTTCCGTTTGTTACCGGTCAAAAATAAAGGTTATTCGCCACACCGACAATAAGTGACGTCTTGGATGACAACGAAAATTTTAAATTTTCGCGCCAAATTTTTATAAGTGGCAGCAGACACATCGATACTGTTGTTCGATAATCGGCCAACAGGCGGCGATCGATGATGGCTAAACATTGAACATTGAAGTAAACCAAAAACAAGACATATTTCCATTTTTGTGCTAAAAGTATTTATTATAAATTACCGTAGAGGCTGTGTAAAGTTTGGTAAGTGCTGTTTTTACAATTTACGCATACTTTTGTGGTCTATGTCAGCCTCCAATGCTAATCACAACCCAATATATGTGCCATTGTTTTTGCTGCAAAACCATTTTGATTCTGAAAAATGTCACAGAAAATTCGGTAGGTAGTCCCCTGTCAATCCTCGCTCATGCCTGCTGGTGTATTCCCTTTCTCGAACGCCAGCAAACCCACCCAACTAACACCTTCAAAATTTATTGTAAGAAGATAAGGCACGCCATGATGCAATATACGGAGAACAGTTCTTCTTACAAGAAATTTTGAAGGTGTTAGTTGGGTAGGTTTGCTGGCGTTCGAAAAAGGGAATACACCTGCTGGCAGTCGAGCCTTCCACCATACTCGGTTAAGAGAAAACCCCGATTTTCTCGGAAATTCAACATGGTAAACATGGGAGAAAATCTCCAGTTTTCTCTTAACTGGGCATGGTGGGACGAACCCTAAATTGGCAGAATATAAACCTACAGTAGGGTTATGAATTTTTTTATAGACGCTAAAAATGGCATCCATTTGGGATGACCTGCCAGACGAGCTGCTGGAGCTGACGATGTCATACCTACCCCTCGCAGACTGGAAGAACTGTAGGCTGGTGTGCCGCCACTGGCGGGATGTTTCTTATTGCGCCAGCCTCGTGAGAAATGTCCAAGTCACCATCAGGAACTATAGTCATTTAAATCAACTTTATTTCGGTGGGAGATATATCAACATAAAAATCCTACTCGTGGCAATGGATGGCCTCGAAGAACTGGAACAATACCAGAGCTGCGCGAAGTTTTGGTCCAAGTGTGGTGTACATGTTACCAAACTAATTGTGTTCGTTTTCAATGGAAATAGTGAACTTCTCAGAGATATATTCCCCAACACACCCAACCTGAAAAAATTAGTTTTGTTGAGTATAAGGGACGGGAAGGACGCCATATCCGGGTCCGTAAAGAAGACCGACCCAAAATCTTCGGAGGTTCCTTCTTTACCGCAGTTCATATTTCCAAGCTTAGTGAGCTTGAATGTGTTCTTCTGGGGTGGATTTTATAGAGACCAGTTGAGGGCATTAGTGGAAAATACTCCTGTCCTAGAGAAACTTGCCTTAACTTTTGCAGGGTATAATTATTTTAAGCAAGACGTAATAGAAGCATTGGATCTCTTAACAACCGGCCAAAAAAATGCTCTCAAAGTGTTCAAGCTGGGTGGTTGCCATATACACGATACCCAACTCACTAAAATCCTGGCCAACTTCGGCCCTCAGATGTTGGAGGTGGAGCTCCGCAACTGCGTAAAGCTCACGGACAGTCATCTCACGCAAATACAGGAAAAATTTCCTTATTTGAGAAAAATTAATCGAATCATTGGTTCCTCCTGGGGCCAAGAATTAGACTTACTTGTGTTAGGCCGGAAATCCACGGTCAAAGATTCCATCAAAGTTTTTAAAAAATAAATTACTTCATAAAAGGGAGAAGACCTTTGGAGCAAGGTTAGGGTTCTGCAAAACCGCTGAGAAGTCCTATATCGTGGCTGATAGATTGATTCTCCAAATTCGATACCAATGAGATCATCAGTTTTTACCGCTTCAGTGGTTCCACTTATGGGCAAGCTCAAGCTCCTCTTGGTAAATCGATCGACGCCCTATTCCTTTGGGAGTGATAGCTGGAAATGTTGTGGTTTGGGTTCTGAGTAGCTACTGAACCTGAATTAAACGTTATCGTGGAGGACTTTGTGCTAAGTTTTTAACAAACCTGACCTCCCTGTATCTGGAGAGGAACTCACACCTGGCGGTCGCATACTGCAAACCTGTGTCTACTGTTGCCGCATCATATTCTACAGGGTTGAAAAAAATAGATGCAATCCAGAAAGATTGTTGGTGCAATGGTGAAGTTCAGATGATGACGAGACGACTCCTTCCTGGAGCAAGAAGACCCTTTTACGACGGAAGACGTTGCATGATTGTCTCTTGTGAGGAGATGAGGGCTATCACCCGTCGGAGAAAGGCTGTCCTGCCGGACCGTGTGGTCATACTACCAGGGATCTTACTAAACTCCGAGGTATGAAGGCTCTCCGAACTATCCTACATTGACGTTTTTCCTTCCCATTTTTAGAGAAAACAGTTCTAAAATATAATATGTCTTTTTAACGTCATTCACTACTCATGAGGCTATGTTGTGATTTTACGATCGAGTAATTTTTGTCACCAAACAATTTGTCTAAAATTAACCGAACGTGAAATCACAACATAGAATAATGAATTTAAAAATACATATTATATATCAGAATATTTAAATATCCGTCGTGCTCAGCTGGCAGCTCTACCAAGCTCCCCACCCATCGTGTTAGTACTCGAACTATTGTTTTAAGTGAGATATCAGCCACAGCCTCGATATACATTTCGCTTGAGCATAACTGAGGTGAACGCCAACCAGAGAAACTTTGGTAGGATCGGGATCGAACCTGTGAGACCAGGCTCAGATTTCCTCCAAGACGTTCATCTAGAGACCAATCGGTTGTCTAGGCTGTTATGTCACTAGTATCTAAGGTGTCACAATGATGTAGGTAATGATGACTGACGTGTGATGTCAACTGCGAGGGTAGTTTTTGAGGAGCTAATCACCTCAGCTATACTCTAAGCTCTGTATTTATATGGAAATTGCAACACCATATTGTCGCCACAACATATTGTCGCAACCTCCGTAACAGAGAACTTAGGTTGGCGTTCTGGGGGGTGAGTCGGGAACGCGCCAGTGACAAAGAGACATATGATAGAAATGACCGTATGTCATGGATGTCATGTCATTGGGGTGAGTCCGGTTACCCGCTGACGCACGGAAAATCCACTCAAAAGCTAACGAAACGGTAACGGTGCATGGTTAATTAAAGCCGTTAACATTTTTCACCGATACGATAGCGCTATCGTGTACACGATAGTCCTCACGTTAAAGTGGTGAAATCCAGCCTAAGGCTGAATGTACATTCGCTATTTTGTAACGTTCCGATTTCAAACTTTGTGAGAAAACTATTGGATAATAAAATATTCTGAAATGTAATCCCATGTCTTTTTAACGTCATTGTCATAAGCTAAACGTATGATAACAAAAATCCGATAACGCTACCTACTTACCTAGGTCTTTTTTTATCCTGAGAATTTTGTTCAGCAGTTAAGAATCCAGTATTTATCCCAGTAATTACAAATGGGTTATTTGTTTCACGTAGGTAATTTTTTGTAGATAAAGAAGGAACAAACTTTTCTAGTTGTAGGTTTTTGTAAGTACGTATACCTATATAGGTAGCTAGGTACCTAACTTACATTTCGTGGACTCGAAAGCAGTCAGTAAAATTTGGACAGAATTTTTTTAAATCTTCGCGCCAAATACTTTTAAGATTGTAGTGGCAGCAGACAGTTCTACAGTCGTTTCACAGGCGGCGGTTGCTATTCAATGATCATTGATCGTTTGAAAAAGTTCTGTGTTCGGAATGATGCAGGGTATACCTATAAAATGAGTTATTTTTTGATATTATTATGACAATAGTGCCAGTCCAAGAAATACCGCAATCGTTGTTGAGCTGAAAGTCGCTGCTGTTGAGGTAAGTGTTGAGTTAGGGTCCGGGAAAAGGGGACTACCGAACTTTTTCTGGGGTTTTTCGCCCAAGGGCGATTTTGAGATAAGTATTGATTTTAATAGAAAGCCCTTCTGATAGGTAACCTACGCTATTTTTTATTGGAAATTACCAAGACCTTTTGCATCAAAGTCCACCCATCGATTGAAATTCGACAAAAAACTACGGAGTTTCTCAAAATTTTTGGAGAAACCCAAAGTCCCTACACAATTTTCCAAAACTGAAAATTTGGTTTTTTAGGATGGTTTCAGATGTTTAGGTAATGAAATCAAAATCTCAAAATTGCTCTTTGATGAGAAGATATTGTTGAAACTGTTGGGTCATAAAACCGACCTAGGTAGGTATACTTCATGCAGGAAGCTTGGATCCTACTACCTTCATGTCTTTCATGGTAGGTACTTCATGCAGGAAGCTAAATTCCGCATGAAGAAGGCCGTCCATAGGTAGGATAATGAGCAGGGCCGGCTGGGGTGGCGTTCCTAACCTACCCCAACGCTACAGGGATCGATACTCCGTGGCTTCCTACAGTATAGTTACCTACCTGTACCTATGTTTGACTTCTGGTAATTCTTAACTAACCAAATTGGAGGTCACCATTTGTTGCCAAGACTAAAAATGTATACTTATGTCAGAAATAGGTCAAATATTGGCGCGTGTTGACCTTGTGATTTGTCTATAATAAAGACGCGTCCTTTTTCTAGGCATAAGGCATACGAACCATGACGTCTCTGTCGGATCTCCCGGACGAGCTGTTGGAGCTCGTCATGTCGTTCCTACCCTTAGAAGACAGGAAGAACACGCGGCTTGTGTGTAAGCGCTGGCTAGAGGTCTCGTATTCGCCCAGTCTTATCCAAGGTGACTACGTTATCCTGGATAAATCTAGGTTTGTAGGTCCTTATAAAATAAAATGTAATCGAAAATATCCTAACGTAGTAATCAAGCGAGGGGATGATACTGCGTGGTCCTGGGCCGAAAATTTGGAAGAAACGCCTGACTTAGAGGAACTAAATGACGAATTCTCATATTTTTGGTCCGAATGTGGCGAGTTCGTTAAATTTCTTGTTTTTAACGGTATGGACGAGATGACTGACTTTTATTACCACATTTTCAGTAAGACACCAAATTTAAAAGGACTAGCAATTAAGACTAGTTTAATGATAACAGCAGGAATAGGAACCGCCATGACAAAAACGTTCGCTGACTTAAAACTTTCAGATGGACCTTTATTCCCCAAATTAGCCATTCTGCATGTTGACCTGTTGGCAGGTTATTCAGAGCCGTTTCTCCTCGATTTGCTGGAAAACGCGCCGTTCGTCCAGGTATTCCGTTTGGAATTTACCAATTACCATTCAATGGAAAATTACGTAATCAACGCCCTGGAACTTTTTACTCGCGAACATTCAAATATTCTGGAACGGTTCCAGCTTTTTTCTTGTCCTATCGAGGGGGACGACCTCATCAAAATTCTGTCTAACCTCGGACCAACACTAGCTAAACTGCACCTTTGTAACTGCGGTCTTCTTGACGACTCTTGTCTTCCAGTAATAAGTCGGAAATGTCCTAATTTGACCGATGTTGATTTGACAGACACCAAATTCTCCGACAATGGTTTCTTTAATTTTATACAGCCGTTAAAAAAATTGGCTATGCTTACTCTGAGACGGACCCAGGTGGACGAACTGACTGCCTCCCTGATTCCTGAAATGCCTGAGCTATGTTTCTTAGACCTTAGAGAAGCCTCACCGGTATTCGTGATGGACGCGCTTGGCAAGGAGCCCCTGCCAAAGCTAACTTACCTCAGTTTAATTTTATGTAATCTAACTGACGAAATTGTAGGAGTTATCGTTAACTGTTTGCCGAACATAACAACCCTGTACCTGGATCGTAACGGTGACCTCACGAAGAATTCAGTGCAACACATCGCGACTTCGTGCAAAAAGCTCGAAGTTTTGTCCCTCCGGGGGTGCTGTAATGTATCGGAAATTCTTCCCCTAGCCCAACTTGAACATCTCGAAAACCTAGATGTTTACTGTTGCGGAATTCGCCGTAATGAATCCTGGTGGAAATTTGAACATATTCGTACTCTAAGCCGCTAAAAATATGAGAACGAAGGGACCAAGGACAATCAAGTACCTAGCGTTAGAAACTGTAGTTGTCCTTTAAGGCTGAATATACATCCGCTATTTTTTTACGTTTGGACTTCAAACTTTTTGAGAAAACTATTGGATATTTAAATATTCTGAAATATAATATGTCTTTTTAACGACCTTACTCATGAGGCTATGTTGTGATTTCACGATCGGTAAATTTGGACAATTTTTTTGGTGAAAAAAATAACTCGATCGTAAAATCACAACATGAGTAATGACATTAAAAAGACATTTTATATTTCAGAATATTTAAATATCCAATAGTTTTCCCACAAAGTTTGAAATCGGAACGTAAAACAATAGTGAATGTATGGTGGCCCTTAATATGCATGTTAGGCTAGAACTGTTAGTTCTTACCTGTTTTCGATGTGTTCCATTACTTAAGACTGCTGTGACCCAAAGTATGTTTGTTTCTACTTCTTATTGAAACTACCTATCGAATATCTGTTCTGTAATATAATATGTGTTTTTAACGCCACACACGATGCGTTTTGGGCGGCGTCCTGGCGAGGATGCATTCCTAAACGCCTCGAAGTGGGGAAGGATGGACAGTTTTGAAGGGATGCCGTCCCGATATCTTGGAATTCCAACTTGACCGAATTCCACGCATCCCTGGTAGGCGTCCAGTTGTTGACGATATGCCCTTTTTGCAATAATTCGTTTAATCGACTGTTTTTCTTGTGGAAACTATTGGATTTTTAAATGTTAGGAAATATAATTATGTCTTTTTAACGGCCGAAATTAACAGGCTGTGTTGTGATTGAATAACGGTCAAGTGATTGGCCAAAATTAACCCATAGTGACCTACTTTCACTCGTTCGTTTCGCGTTCGAATAGCACACTACCTATGTTTAGCTTTTAGAGTAGACACAACCAATGGCGATATTGCAAGTACCAATCTCCGGCAGTATTAATACGTAAACATTAGTTTTGTCGAATATTCACTTTCGCACAGTGGTTTTGGTGGAGTTATTAAATGTTTATTCCGTCTTAGGCTGTACCTAGACTGAAAATAAGTTTATATTTCTTGAGACTGTCAGATGTTTATTTGTTCTGTAATATAATATGTTTTTAACGCCAGAAATTAGTTGTACCTGCTGGTGTATTCCCTTTCTCGAACGCCAGAAAACCCACTCAAGTAACACCTTCAAAAATTGTTGTAAGAAGATAAGGCACGCCGTGGTGCAATATATGGAGAGCAGTTCTTCTTACAATAAATTTTGAAGGTGTTAGTAAAGTGGGTTTTCTGGCGTTCGAGAAAGGGAATACACCTGCTGTAATACCCAAGTTATTCTTGTTCTGGAGCCAAGTCGGCCAGTAACAAAGCAGACGGAGATTCAGGCAGTCCAGACCGGAAGAGGATATCGTTGATTTCCTCTTCACCATAAGAGCAGGCTCGAACATTCATAGACACCTTCGAGTCCGCCAGCATCTCGTGGATACGCGGGCTCATGTTAATGAACAACAGCTTCCGGCCCCGAGCTGTTGAGTCCCGCAGCATTTCACTGATACCCTGAAAAAAGCCAAATGAGCTTGTTTCATGGTATCAAATTTAGAGAATCTATACATCAGCCGCTATAAGGGACTTCTAAGCGATTTTCTAAAACCCAAAATTCGTTCCAAAGGTCCCTTTCGTAGATATAGCGGGTTGAATATTTTGATTTCCGGTTTCATGGTTGAGACAGTAGAGTAGCTGTGTCCTTGTCGGACTTTGATATATCGATATGTTTAGTTGATGGTTCCAACAGTTAGCTTACAGTGAGATAGGTATAGCAGAAGATGCGGAGCTTAGCAGAAGTAGCCAAAGCTTACGTCACTTTCGGTATTTTCATCTCCTACACCAACCTAAAATCCGGTCACTTTAGAGTGTAATAACGCTGGCTTCTAAGGAGAAAAGCAGTTTTGAAAAAAGTAGGTAGGTATAGGATAATCTAGGTGGCAACCGAGAGAGCGAAGTGCGAAGATAGGTAACTGATATAACAACGAAGTGAGCGAGAATTTTTTTTTGACGATCTCCGTAGAAAAATCAAAGTTTCGTGGTATCCAGCTGAGAGAGGTTGCTGGTCCAGGGGGAGGGGGGGGGGGGGCTTGAAGTAGGGTGGGGCTATCGATCAGTTTCTGTCTGGAGCATCTAGGACATACATGCGCCGTGATTGATGCTGATGCTCCAATCTTTAGTTGATGGTTCCTCCAGTTAGCTTATATAGTGAGATAGGTATAGCAGAAGATGCGGAGCCAGGGCCGGCGACAGCCTTTTCGGGCCCCGGGGCTGAGACCTTCCGGGCCCCCGCGCAAACACTTTACGGGGGGGGGGGGGGGGGGGGGGAACTCATAAACCCGTCTGAAAAATATTTTAACATACCTACCATCCGTACGGCTTCTATAAGGAAAAAATTAGTCTTGGAAAATGAGACAAGAACCTTACGGCAGAGCGAGCAAAGCGAGCGAGAAGAAAATTTTAGATTGGTGGATGAAAGAGATGGCTTTTTGGGTTTGCCTAAAGAAGGTGGATGTGAATTCAATTAGTGCAGATCGTAGGTATGGGAAGGTGGTAAGCTTAGGTTGGAACACTGACACAGCGCGAACAGCCTTTTTGAGGAAATTCATCCTAAAATAAAAGAAAACTGTTTTTGAGCGAGCGAAGCGAGCGAGGAGAAAATTTTAGATTGGTGGATGAAAGAGATGGTTTTTAGGTTTTCTTAAAGAAGGTGGATGTGAGTCCGATTAGTGCAGATCGCAGGTATGGGAAGGTGGTAAGCATAGGTTGGAACACTGACACCGCGAGAACAGCTTTTTCGGGGAAATTCATTCTAGGAGGAAAGAAAAAAAGAAGACGGCTTTCGAGCGAGGAGAAAATTAATATAATATCTTGTGCCAATTCTTTTGAGTGGTACCCCAGGTGGCGGAGGGGGTGGGGGGAGAAAAGAACAAATGCAAGTATGATTTCCGCCCGCTGCGTCATCCGAACCGAAACTGGTTAGACGATAGAAAAATTAGCAGAAGATAAATTAATATTATGGTACCTAGGTACCCATCAGAACTTAATGTTATCTTAAAATGAAATAGAAACTGGTTCGATTTACTCGAGAAATTTTACATAAACGTAAAAACAGAAGCCTTGACGATCTGGAGCCTATATTCTTTGAATATGTACGGTTGTAAAATTGACAGTAGGGATAATGAAGGTGATTGATAGGAACAAGGCAAACTTGGTTATTTTCTATACCTGGCAAATAAACCTTTCTTCTCCTTCGCACTTTACTTTAACACCATTTCATGGTAGGTACGAATAAAATTTTGCATTGGCACAATCAGTGAAAAATATCAGGGTATCTCCAATGAACCCCCGGGCCCGCGGGCCCTGGGGCATTTACCCCGGCTGCCCCCCGCTGTCGCCGGCCCTGTGCGGAGCTTAGCAGAAGTAGCCAAAGCTTACGTCACTTTCGGTATTTTCGCCTCCCATAACAACCTAAAATCCGGCCACTTTAGAGTGTAATAACGCTGGCTTCTAAGGAGAAAAACAGTTTTGAAAAAAAGTAGGTAGGTATAGGATAATCTAGGTAGCAACTGAGAAGTGAGAAGATAACTGATGTAACAACGAAGTGAGCGAGATTTTTTTTTTACGATCTCCGTAGAAAAATCAACGTTTCGCGGTATCCAGCTGAGAGAGGTTGCTCGTCCCGGGGGGGGGGGGGGGGGGGGGCTTGAAGTAGGGTGGGGCTATCGATCAGTTTCTGTCTGGAGCATTTAGGACATACATGCGCCGTGATTGAGATAAATTTGGGATCAATGAAGTAAGCGAGAAGAAAACACAAGATTTATAGTTACCTACTGATATACAAACTCCCTTTGCTTAAAGTTGATGGAAGGGAATTTTCGTCTGCCTCGAAAAGCAGGGTAGAAATTTGGGAGCCATCAGACTACATTATCCAATCATTTCTTGAGGTACAGATTTTTTTTACGCGCGACGACGTTCAGAGAACATATCCGCCGATGACTTGGTTTTTTAGATGTTTTTGGCCGAAGACGAAGTGGCCGAAGCCGAATATGAGTGGGCCGAAGCCAGTTTAGTAGTGGGCCGAAGCCAATACATCCATGTCGGGAGCGGAAACTTTTTTCGTTTCGCCGGGATTCGAACCCGGACCTCTCAGATCACAAAGCGGACCCCTTAACCACTCGGCCACTGAGAGGCACTTTTCCTATTGACGAGATTTTTTGAGATGTGAATGCTTTGCCCAGGGCCTCCCCAGCACGATGAGTACCTGGCTAGGCGAATACTCGACTGTCAGGAGTGATTCTGACCTAATCACCCTCTTATGTATCGAAGGCCTCGACAAGGAGTTGTTTTGTTGCTAATCAGTTGGTATATCCCCCCTCAGCCTTGGATGAGAGTGACGTCAGTGATACACAGGGGTGGATAGACTACACAAATGCGAACTGTCACTGCTAAGCTTTTTTACATCATTGTGACCCCTTCTTCTTAAGTCTACTTCTTGTTCTACCAACTTATGGTAGGAATTCGTTCTCCAGTAAAAGCTAAACATAGTATCCTATTCGCAGTCAGTCGTTTCCCTGTTCGAATAGCACACTGTGTTTAGCTTTTAGAGCAGCTACGGCCATTGGCGGTCGTGCAATTACCAGTGCCGTATGCTAACCTGAGCGCACGTATAGTCGATGCCTTTAAAATGCAGACAGTCTATGACGACGGGAATATTCTGCGGGCAATGTTTCTGAAGTTCATTCCTCAGGAAATCAACAGCAGGGAAGAACAGGCCGACGTCTGGTCGCACTAAGTAGTATTTTCCAGCTGCCGTTGTCTAGAAACAAATCAAAACAACCTGTAAGATGGGTACTTAAGGCCACCCACACAACCGTGTTTGTTTATGTTTCTTTCGACCATTTTTTGAGGAAACTGAGTAATTTTTGACAATTTTTTTTACTGACAAAAATCACTTGATCGTGAAATCACAGCATAGTTAATTTCTGACACGTTATAGTTCAAAACATATAAATATACAATAGTGTCCTCATAAAGTGTGCAGAAAAAACGTAAACAATAGCGAATGTATGTTCAGCCTTAATGATTTTGGCTGTTCGGGGACTAGAAAACTTCCTCCATTTTCTTTGATGATACCTGAACTCCTTGGCCAGCCAGAAATCCCAGAAGTTCAGGGGATTCTTGGAGAAATTTTTGTCTTCTTCCAGTTGACCATGATATTGTTCTATGTCACTTCATATCACTTTTCCAGGAAGGAAATACAGCCTTTTTATTTACCAGCTGAAGGCAAACTGTACCTACACGTAATACTGACTAGGGGTAGCTATTTCACCAGCGATAAGCTAAAGATACGTATAGAATATTTATAGAATTTATCTTATCGTTAAACGGACTGATGAAATCCACTCTAATAAGTAGCAGTAGGTACTGATCAAATTATGTCACCTGTATGGTGATCGAAATAGTTGGTCGAGCCCAGAGGTAAAGGAGCTGGCAGACGTTGATGAGGATCCCGACCAGAAGCCCGACTTCGACTCCGATACCCAAACACGCCACGAACGTCGTCATGCATGAGAAGAAGTCACGCTCTGTACATATACAGAAAAAGGTTAGTACATTTATCTTACATTAAGGGTGATGTATGTAGGGGAGGATAACGCTATAGTGAACTTTTATAGGACACTATAAAAATTGGTGAAGTTGGCTGCTTTGCTGAAGTTCCCCAATCAGACGTTTCCAAAGGAACTGTTGGAGATTTTTATCCAAGACATCTCGGTAAACAAATCGAACCCCTTGACCGCTCGGCTACAATAAGTTCTTACTGTTCGCACGCCATAGAAGGAACATGGTCTTGTAGTCCACCATGAACATGACAGCACAGATGAGGACTGCTGACAAAGCTGCCCGGGGGATGTAGTAGAAGTAAGGGGTGAGAAACGACAGCACTATCAGAATCAGAGAGCCTGAAACAAACAAAACCTGAGTCAACCTCACTATTGCATCAGAGCAACGAAAAAACACAGGGTTTCCAAAATTAATTTTTGCTTAGAACAAGAAGTAGACGAAGAAGGGGTCACAATGACCTAGTTCCTATATTTACGAACTAACACCAAGGTCCCTTTAGGGTGCAAGGGATAAGGAAATGCCTGAGGCAACCACCCAGCAGGTGGCAGGGTGACCAAAGTGTACCGCAATGTAATAGGAATAACCGGTGGTGACGTCACCAGCCTACACTGTGGTGGAGTTGTTTTGGTCACCCTGCCACTTGCTGGGTCGTCGCCTCAGGCATTTCCTTATCCCTTGCACCGCAGTATAGATAGACCTTATCTCCAGAATTTCACCCTCACTATAGCGAACTGTCTTTATAGTCTCTTTATGGTCGGTCGCTATAAAGTATTTACATACCAGAAAAGAGACCAGCAAGGGGTGTGCGGACTCCACTACTGTTGGACACGGCGCTGCGTGTGAACGCTCCGCACGTCGGCATGGCGCTTACAAAGGAACCGGCGATGTTACAGACACCTAGCGTGAGCATCTCCTGTGTCGCGTCTACTGACGCTCCTCCGGCTGAAACAGCAAGGCAGAAAAACAACTGCAGGTATAGTACTCATGTACCTACTCTTGGATGAACGACGCCCATTGTTCTAAAGAGAACACAGGGGTTCATAACAAGAAGTAGACTTACGAAGGGGTCACAACAACATAAAAACCTATAGGACACACAGCCCAGTTCTGTGTTAGAACCAAAATCCCAGAATGGGGATGAATATCCCTTCAATACTAACGGCTTTCCCTACTAATGAGGCGTCCAGGAATGCGAGTGTCTTCCCCTTATGATGGCCACATGGTCAGGGATGGAATGGCAACTCAGGGATGGCGGGTACCCACACAAACACTGCCATCCCTCCCCACTAACCATTTTTTTTTGAAGGGGGGGGGGGGAATGCACTGCGACCAAAGGGTGATCTATTGTGCTCCCCTACTACAGCTCTGAGGCCAGCCTTAGAGCTCGCCAACCAGTCCTAATTCTCTGAGGAAGTTGAGGATCTGGCGTGGGTGCAGAGACGGGATATCATCTTCCTGTAGCAGGTGCCGGTTGAAGCAACTTGCTCTTCTCCAGGCTACGGCCCCGCAGTCAAGAAGGAGGTGAATCGGGGATTCTTCCTCTAACCTGCAAAACCTGCAGGTTCCACTGCTTACGATACGCATCTTATGGAGGTGACCCCTTAGCCGGCAATGTCCAGTGAGGAACCCCGTTAGGATGCGTAGCTCATTTTTGGTGAGTTGCATGCAGGCTGCGAGCCTCTTTCGGTCATACTGTCCGAGCAGGGTCTTTGCCTGCCTCAGTCCTGAGGTGTTCTTCCAGAGCCGTGCTCTTTCAGTCTCCTCCGTTTTGCGTAGTATGGAGCTGAAGAACGCCTCTCCTACGCCGCAGGGCGGAGCTGGGCCAGTGAAGGGGGTTGATGCTCCCTTTCTTGCCAGTTACTCACATAATACCTTAATACTCACAGAAAGCTTTGGCGATGGTGACATTAGCCAGCACTGCAACCAGCGGCAAAATAAGAACACCGAGCTTGATTTCATTCAGCATGTCCGGCAGGGTGAATGTCTCGTTGCCCACTGTGGCCGAGAAGGGAGGAAGGCGGAAGGGCGGCAACCCCGACGTTATGTTACCTGTAAACATCCAAACATTAGCATACTCTACGGTTCTAAATCAGACTGGTAACTGCTCCAAAAGGTAAACATAGTGTGCTATTCGAACAAGGAAGCAGAATACAGCAAATAGGACACTATGTTTAGCTTTCATTGGATGAGAACGAATACTATCGAATTGAATTATATTCACCTCTGATATATTCAGGATGTCAAGGAAATTGCATATCGAGGCAGTGGTCACCCCACACTGCTGGATATATTTAAGTGTTCTGAAGTATAATGTCTTTTAACGTCGGCAATTAACTGGCTGTTGTGATTTTGCGATTGAGACCTTACCTGAAAGGACGAAGGGGGAGTAGCCAGCATCCTCGAAGGCGAAGGCCACAGCGCTAGACGCCAACACTACAAAGGAGTTTCTGCTTATGGACACAAACCACACCGCCTTCTTTACTCCACTAGAACGTTTCTTAGCGCAGAATGAGTCCTTCATTTGCTGAAAAAACAAAAGCAGGGTCACGCCGGTTAGATCCTGATCACTTCTGATATGTTTAGCATGTCAAGTGAAATGTATATCGAGGCTGTGGTGGTTCGGCACCCACCTAAAACTGTTGGTCCCCGACGTGTATTAATGTATGGGGAGCTGGTAGTGTCGTCAGCTGAGCACGATGGATAATTCTTGAAATGGTCTAGTTTCTGGGCTTGTTCTTACCCTAAGGCTAAGCAGACAGACGCAGCTCGTCAGGCCCAGTAGAGCATCTCCCCACCGAGTCTCTCCCAGCTTCTGGGACACCATAATAATGTTTTCCACGAATTTCCCAGGTTTGAATTTCCGAAGACCCAGAAGACCTTTGATCTGGGACACGACTATGATGGTAGCGGTGGCGGATTGGAACCCACAGGTCACAGGTGCTGAGATAAAGTCCACCAAAAAACCTGCAGAAAAAAATTTTTAAATACCTACTGGGAAAAGTATGTATTGTATCTAGACAGGAAAGCAGTCAGTATCCCGGTAGCTCAGCCTTCTCCCAACCAGGTATAGGTACCTATCGTATACCTGCTCTTCGACTGGTCGCCCCATTAGGGTCTTGATGCAGGTTCCACAATATATACAATGCAGTAGCAGTGGGCATAACCCCTTGGCACCTGATGGGAAAAGGCTGGGCTACCGGCTTGCCGACAGCTTTCCAGTTCTAATACTATACTTAGGTAGTTACCTACTGAGAAAAGAAGGTACACCGATGAGCGACGGTAGTCTAAGTATAGCAGCTTTGTGAAGGCAGCACACAGCAATCCATGGGTTTTCTAAGGCTGCGCTAAATGTTGCTGAGACACCCACCTAAAGTCACCCCTTCTTATGATACCTTGGAAGGCTCTGTCCCTCCGTTGTTTTCTGAAACCTATACCTACTGTATATATAGGGAATCTTACCCAATTGCAGAGCTCCCATGAGTAGTTCAACGCACCCCGCACTGAACGTGAGAAGAGTTATGAATTCGTACGGAAGATCCCGCGTAAATTCAAACGTGAGAAGAGCCATCAGAGAGGTCGGTCCAATGGAAACTTCTTTCACTGTCCCGAAGAGCACGTACATAAAACTTCCCATGAACGTAGAATATAGCCCATACTGCAACACAAGTATACATATAGCTGTCTGTAGAGAAACACAGGTTCGATCCCGATCCTATCGAAATTTTTCTGATCAGCATTCACCTATCGAGGCTGTGGTGGTTCGGAACACGCCTAAAACTGTAGGTCCCTGTCGTGTATTAACACGATGGGTGGGGAGCTGGTATTTGGTAGTGCTGCCAGCTGAGCACGATGGATAATTCTTTGAAATGGTCTAGTTGCTGGGCTTGTCCCCTATATAGGTACCTGTGGGGCAAGGCCGGCCAGAGCGGCGTAAGCAATGCTCTGGGGGATCATGGTGAGGCCCAGGGTGAGACCGGCTACGACGTCAGCAATCAGGTCCTGTCTCCTGTAGGATCTCATCCATGCAGTGATGGGCAAATGACGCCGCAGGCGTTTCCGCCAAACAGGAAGCGGCGCTTCACTCAGTACTTTCTTCTCAATAACCCGCGTCATCGCGAGACCTGAAACCAGTTTAAGATGACTTTACAAGATGCCAGGAATGAAGGGGCCATGTTACTGGCAATTTATCTTCCCGACAAAGTTGAAAGTAGCTGAAAACGATATCTCTTGCCATTAAAAGTCCACTAGCTATAACGTTACGATAAGGGCGCTATCGGCAGGGTGGTAAAAGGCACCAAACTTTTTTTTCTCGGGAGGATAACGCTATATAGTGAGCTTTTATGGGATACTATAGTAGACTTTATGAACCGGTGAAATCGAGCCTTAAAGTAACATTTTGCTACTTAGGTATACAGTGATGAATGGAAGAAACCCCTTACCTGTGGGAATGCAGAGGGCCAATAGAGGGAGTGCGACAGCGAGGTGTCGCAACTTTTGTCAAGATAAAGTGTGATGATCGTAACTCAGCCCAAGGTCTACATATTCTTGAGGTTATGTCGTTGGAAAAACGAGCTGCATGGGTCTCCCGACGACGACAAAATATATACTTACTGAGCTGCTTCGCGATTGGATGGTGGAGGTTCTGATTGGTCATTATATATAGTCCTGCCAAGCTATAGCCGCAGACCTATATCTGTCTCTATTATTCTAGGAAGACAAACACTATATGAGAAAGAAACAGGCTAGGAAGACTGATAGAGTGTATAAGAGAACAGTTATTACTAGGCCATCTTACAAGTTAAAGTCTTTTTTTTCGTAAGATGACCCTACCAGACCCTTCTCTTACACACTAGTATACCCTCTTCTTAGCCTGTTATTTAAGAAGACAAGACCACTGTTTCTTTATCAAACAAATAGTCTGTCTTCTAATAGAGGAAGAGGTCAACGCTAAAGTTGGTGTCATCATAGGGCATCCTTCTTCAGGTTCAAGCGAGGTAACCTCTTGAGTAAAGGGGCTTTGACGTCTCCGTCCAATAAATAAAGGACTATCTTATTGTTCTCATACTGGGAGATAAAATCACCACAAATCTAACCGGCAACGAACTCTCCGGTCTCTTACGTAGGTCCCGAGGGGTTAACCACTCGTTGGGAATCATTGGAAATCTTTATGAAATCTCAGGGAATCTTGGAATTTTTTTGAGTGGTTACCCCTTCGGGGTTCATCTTTCTATGAATATCGTTGGGAATCTTTGGAAATCTTTATGGAATCTCAGGAAATCTCTGGAGTGGTTACCCCCTCGGTAGGTCCCATTGACGCAAGAACAAGCCTTGTTCTTGTTCTTATAGTATAGAACTCCTTACTTGTTCTTTCTTGAACACACTTCTGTCCTGAGAGATCTGGGTTTGAATCCCGGCGTATGGAATATTTTCCTCTTGGTTTCGACCAAACTCCTGTGATGCATCACCCCACCGGGAGGCTCGCCCTGTTTTTCTGTTTTTAAAGATAAGCGTTCTTCTGAGACTGTTTCGTAAGCAAGGGTACGCCACGGGTTAAACAAATAAGCGCTATTTCAATCCAAGACGGCATACCAGCTCGTTGTTATCTCTGATACATCTGGGAACAAGGACAACAGACATTACGCCACAACGTATTCTAATAAACCCTAACACGCATTCAAACTCTCAAATACCTACTTCTAATTCTGGAAACATACGTTTTGGACGCGGCCGTTCTGGAGTGTTGGCATCCCTGGACCTTGTACTTAAAACTGTAGGTCCCCGAATGGTCTAGTTGCTGGGCTCGTCCTTCCACACCTCTACTATACCTAGTTCTCCCAGGTAGCTACTCTCTGTCTACGGTAACTTGGTACAGGAGAGAGGGTGTGAGGTTACATTACGGGTGCTGGACTGAGAGCAGCTCCAGGTAACTACTTCCCCTCCGCCATTCCACAACTGTTCAGTACATAGCCTCCCCATAGCTGACTGAATGTTTGTGTGACGTATAAGAACATCTCTTTATTACCATGGTGGGGGTGTAGAAAGTTACCGTAGACAGAGAGTAGGGAAGCAACCAAGGTAGTTAACGGCCACAATGGCCACCGGGTGGTTAGCACCACTCCAGGCTCTTTGGAAGAGCTCGGGGTGGCTCGGGTAGACCAGACGTACGCTAGTGATATGTTCACAATCATACTTATAACTTTCCGTTTCTTGAACCAATCGAGAAACGGCACAAGTACATAGCAGGCTCCACACAGTGTTAGGTATATTTAGTAGATATGCCATTCGTGCACTGTCCACTGCGACACAGAGGGGAACTGGTGCCTGGAGGGGGAACTGCTTCCCCCCCCCCCCCCCCCCCCCCCGTAAATGGCCATTGGTGGTTTCAGGGTTAAGCATCTAATCATAAAACAAGTCCCAAAATCTAAAACTTTTAATATAATCGATATATTATTATAATATAAAAAGGCGATACGATTTTCTATTGCACAATAATAAGGACTTAGTAAATTCACCGGTAGGTACAAACAAATCCATATTATTTATTAAAAGTACTTTTATACAAAATATTGAAATCTTTACTGACCGGCGGCGGCGGCCAGTTCTTGGGCACTTTAGTTATAATAATGCTGATCTATGACCGTTTCAATAGAAACTATTGGATACATATTTTTTTCTGAAATATAAAATGTCTTTTTAACGACTCAAACAAGTAATCCAGCGATTTTTTTTTAGTTTCCGCAGCGCCTTAAAAATATACATTATATTTCAGAACAAAAAAAATATCCACAATTTTATCTACAGCTTTAAGTTTAAACTTAACGTAGCTAAATAGAGATGAAAAAGTGATCGAAGCGATCCCGAAAATGGCCGATTGAACCTCAAGTTAACTTAACTGAGGTTAAAAGTTAACGTAGCTTAGCACTAATGGCAGCGATTTGTTCGTCGACCCGTGGGGAGGCTCCCTTGAACTTGACAGGGTCAGGTCCGATCATTTGAACAAGCTGAGGAACGTCTTGACCGGAAATCTGACAGAACCTGGCCAAGGATTTGAGCACTCGGAACAACTGCTCCTCTGGCGGGGAACTGTTCAGGTACTGCAGCAGCGCCATAGTCAGTTCTACTGCCACGTCGTCAAATACCTGGAAAAGAAAAAAAAAACCGAAATTTTAAAGTTTTTTTTTCGACCATTATTTTAGGAAACTCCTGGATACTTAAATGTTCTGAAACATAATATGTCTTTTTAACGTCAGACCAAAAACTCTAGTGCAGTCGTTCCTCGACTGTAGGTATAGGCGTCGTACCTGTTCGATATAGCCATGAGTACCTTACACTGGACACAGTAACAAAGCAGGTACTTACCTGATTAGTTAAGAGGACGCTATACCTGACGATGCATTTTTTGCCGCCCATAAGATTAACATTGCGAGCGGCGATTCATTTTCAAGGTTTACCCTTGGTTGGAAAGACACAAAATTTTGCCTGTACCTAGCCCTAACAATGTTCTAGGGAGTGTTCGAAGCAGATTTCCCAATTTCTCACTGGTTTCTTTTATTGCAACTGTTTTGCAAATGCTAGCATCGCATACCTCAAGAAAGGTGCTGTATCTCGAAAACCAGTAAAAACAAGCGGTACGACACGGTCGGACAAAACTTTACCTGCTTATTTGCGTGATTCCTAGAAATAAACCCTTGTTAAATGATTGGAGACGGAAAAACTTTTTGACGAAAGGAATGGCCCCAGAATGTTCTCCCGAGTACTTAGAGGCCCCACACGACATACTTCGGCAACCACCCAAAACTACCCCCTAAAAGGAGGTGGAGTGGATGGCGAAGCTCAGAAAAACGTTTTGACAAAATAAATTGCCTCAGAACGTTTCCCTGAGCATTTTGATACCCCATACAACGTACTTTGGAAAGTATCCAAAACTCCCCCCATAGGGGGAGGGGGGGGGGTGGCAAAAAAATCATTTTGACCATATAAATTGCCTCAGAACGACCTCCCGATCATTTTGAGCCCCCACAACCCATATTTCGCAAACCACTCAAATCTACCCCCCTTAGGGGGTGGGGTGCTTGGATACGTTCAAAAAAACTTTTTGATACAAAAAATTGCTTCACAACGTTCGCCCGAACAGTTTGAGACCCCATAAGCCGCACTTTAAAAGTCACTCAAAATTGCCCCCCCCCTGGGGGGGGGGGGGAGGCTCGAAATAAGCCATATACCCTTTGTGACGAGTATGGCCGTTGTCACGTGTCATATCCAGAACTACTCATATACCACAAACAACTGAATCCACTGATTTCGCCCTTTTACAGGTCCAGGGGGGACTTCCCCCCTTTTTTTAGCGGCCAGGGAGTTATGCGGGGGTAGTGGGTGGTATCATTGGATTCGTAATTATTTGTTCTATAATTGTCTAAAATTTGATCGAAATCGTTAGAGCCGATTTTGAGCAAATATTTTTTTTCTACTTTTTGGGGGTGTTTTAGGGGGGTAACCCCCCTTAATTTTAAAGGGGGGAAACTGGGCTTCTGGATTTTTATTTCTTCCAATTTTAGAAAGGTCACTACCGATTTTGAAGAAAATCGGTTGAAAAGTGTGCCGTCCAGGTCAATGCCACATACATAGCTACATACATACATACATACATAGCTACATACATACGTACTGACACGGAGTACCTGACCTCTTCTAAAAATTCCTGGGGGCAAACTTTTCGTCGGATGACAAAAGTGAGTTGGTTTTCATATTCCGAAGGCATGGACGTTTCCGAAATGTATATGCAAGTTCCAATCGCTTTTGAGGTCTGGGAGCAATGACGGTTCAAAGTTGAGGTTTGCCGAAAATTGGCCCGCACGAATACAATACTTTACCTTACGTATACTCCGTATACAGGTAAAGTAAAAATGGGAAATCTGCTTCGAACACGACCTAGAACATTGTTAGGGCTAGGTACAGGCAAAATTTTGTGTCTTTCCAACCAAGGGTAAACCTTGAAAATGAATCGCCGCTCACAATGTTAACCTTATGGGCGGCAAAAAATGCATCGTCAGGTATAGCGGACCCTTAATGGAAAATACAAAGCCGCACTATTTATTTTGAAAGTACCTACCGCGATTTTAATATACTGAAAAGAGAACACTTGAAAAATACAAGCTATTAGTAGGAACAGTCTGCAAAACCAAACACAGAACCAGCGGATCATCTATTAAGAGTTCAAAAACGTGGCACCAGACTGTTCAATTATCCCCATTTTTTGAGGAAACTGTTCGATATTTAAATGTTCTGAAATATAATGTGTCTTTTTTTTACGACCGACATTAATAGGCTATGTTGAGATTTAACGATCAAGTAATTTTGGACAAATTTTTATTGACAAAAATCACTCGATGGTAAAGTTACAACTGGCAACTAAGTAGTTTCTGACGTTAAGGGCCACCATACATTCGCTATTTTTTTACGTTCCGATTTCAAACTTTGTGAAACAACTATCGGATATTTAAATGTTCTGAAATATAATATGTCTTTTTAACGTCATTACTCATGAGGCTATGTGGTGATTTTACGATTGAGTGAATATTGTCACAAAAAAAATTGTCCAAAATTAATACCTACTTAATTATCTTTCAGAATATTTAAATATCCAATAGTTTTCTCGCAAGGTTTGTAATCGAAACGTAAAAAAATAGCGGATGTATATTCAGCCTTAAAAAGACATTATTACATATCAGAAATTTTAAATATCCAACAGTGCCCCAAACAATTGGAATCAAAATAATTTGCTGCCTCGTAAAATATAAAGTCGTAAGAAATTGGCGAAGATAAAAAGCCAAAGGAAGGATTAGTGAGGGTTAATCAGCTAATCTATAACTGGGTTGCGAATACCTTGGAGATGCATCCTTTGGGGAGCATTTGACGTAGTCTTTTATTTTGGTGCATTTTCTGGAAAACGGTTTTGTGCTAAATATCAAGCTCTCTATGGTAACTAGGTAACAGCCTCGATAGCCGGGTGACCCCGGTTCGATCCCGATCCTATCTAAAGTTTTTCTGCTCGGCATTCACCTCTGATATGTTCTGCATGTCAAGTGAAATGTATATCGAGGCTGTGGTGCTTCGGAACCCACCTAAAACTGTAGGTCCTCTTCTTAAAATCTAATTCTTGTTCTGAACCAAAATAATAATTTTGGAAACCTTGTTTTTTTTTATAAGAACAATGCCGTTCGTCATCTAAGTAGGTACTTAGATAATGAATATCCAAAATGGCGGGTTATACCTCCTGTTAAAGCTGTCCGCACAATGCTGTTTGTTAATGCCCACTTCCTGATTAAACTATACGACATTTATTTATTCTGGAATATAATATATCTTTTTTACGTCAACAAACAGCTCTGTGAGTGAGACAAGCGAAACACCAAATGAAACAAACGCACGACTGTCGACTGGGGAAACTCAACACATCACAAGATGTGATAACAAACACAACGTGCAGTTTGCTGTTTTGGGATACCGACCACAGTCTTTACCTCCTTGCAGGCCATGTTGTGGATAATGGCGGAGCCCCTGTCCTGCAGAACGGGCACATCTGACAGAAGAGCGTTCACGGCGACTTTGGTTGTTACGCGGATGTTGCTCAGGGGGGAGTTACAGAACTGCCACTCGGAGATATACAGAAGCCATTCTGATGAACTGATGTTTTCGAACAGGTTGGCAAACTGCAGGAAGAAGATTAAGAGATAATACCTACACATACGTGAAACACGTGACAGCACAATGAGTTGTCTTCCCATGTTTTTTGAAGACACAGTAGGATGTATAAATGTTCTGAAATATAGTAGGTATATAGTCAGGAATTAAGGTCCACTACACGTACTTGGTTCGCAATGCTACGTACTTCAAGCCCTACTCCGAAGTTACAGGGCGAGTGAAAGGTGTTTAAAGGGGGATGTAAACCTGAGACTCTTTGTCGTGAGGTAGTGTTGTATTTTTGCATGAAATGGAGTAATAAGCCCACAGGAGCAATTTTAAACAGTCAACTACCAGTCCACATGTTTTTTTGACAGATCGCGAAAACACAACACTACCTCATGCGGAATATTTTTTTGAAAATTTTTGGATTAAAAAATGTATGATTTTATCGTCACATTTAGTATAAAAGCTTGATAAATGTTTGTACTATTTACCGTAGCCATGTTACATTTTGGCAATTTTTATTTCACTTACGGAAGTGGGTAATTTCAACGGCATTTCTCTACTTTTTCTCCTGTAAAAGCTAAACATAGTGTCCTACTTTCACTCGTTCGTTTCGCGTTCAAATAGCACACTATGTTTAGCTTTTAGAGTAGACACAACCAATACGATATTGCAATTACCAGTCTCCGGCTGTACTAATATGTAAACATTAGTTTTGTCGAATATTTACTTTCGCACAGTGGTTTTGGTGGAGTTCGTCGAGAATGCATATACAGCCTTAACTGAGTATGTTTGATTTTACGATCGACTAATTATTTGTCAATAACAAATTTGTCCAAATTTACTCGATTGTAAAATCACAACATAGCCAATTAATTTTTGACGTTAACGGCCACCATACATTCTCGACGAACTCCGCCAAAACCACTGTGCGAAAGTAAATATTCGACAAAACTAATGTTTACATATGAGTACAACCGGAGACTGGTAATTGCAATATCGTATGGATTGTGTCTACTCTAAAAGCTAAACATAGTGTGCTATTTGAACGTGAAACGAACGAGTAAAAGTAGGACACTATGTTTAGCTTTTACAGGAGAAAAGTAGAGAAATGCTGTTGAAATTACCCACTTCCGTAAGTGAAATAAAAATTGCCAAAATGCAACATGGCTACGGTAAATAGTACAAACATTTATCAAGCTTTTCTACTAAATGTGACGATAAAATCATACTGTTTTAGTCCGAATCGTTACAAAAAAATATTTCGCGTGAGGTAGTGTTGTGTTTTCGCGATCTGTCAAAAAACATGTGGACTGGTAGTTGACTGTTTAAAATCGCTCCTGTGGGCTTATTACTCCATTTCATGCAAAAATACAACACTACCTCACGACAAAGAGTCTCAGGTTTACATCCCCCTATAAACACTTTCCACTCGCCCTGTAACTTCGGAGTAGGGCTTGAAGTACTTAGCATTGCGAACCAAGTACATGTAGTCGAAAATAGCGAATGTATATTCAGCCTTAAAACGACATAATATCTCGTATTTCAAACCATTTACATTTCCTCAAAATATGGTCGAAAAAAAAAACAGGACAGTGAGGTAACCCTTAAATCCTGAATTTCCGAATTGAACTGATTAGTTTCCCACAGCTGGTGAAGGTTAAAAACCACTGTGAAAAATCTCAAAAAGTCCGGGATAGATCCTGGGACCTCTATTGCCCTGTGCCACTTACGAAGAGAGCAAGAGCTGTCTGCTCGTCCAGGGAGAGCTTCTCCACGTCAGCAGCATAGTTCATCAGGACGTGTTCCCTCCTATCCTGATGTAATACAAGAATGACGTCATCCTTGAGAGCAGCCAATGCTAAGACGTTAAGGGTCCGCACACGGACTTCAGGGGCAAGTGAACGGTCGTGGAGCAAACGCCCTGAAACATAGATCAGACTCACTGGAGACTAACAAGGAAACTGTTGGATATTTAAACGTTCTGAAGTATAATAAAGCTGTGTTGTGATTTTATGATCGAGTGATTTTTGTCAACAAAAAAATTGCCCAAAATTATCCGATCGTAAAATCACAACACAGTCTGTTAATTTCGGTCGATAAAAAGACATTTTATATTTCAGAACACAATAGTTTCCTCATAAAGTTTTCAGAAAAAAAAACGTAAACAAACACGACTGCGTAGACGCCCTAAGAGACTATTATGCCAGTTTTTGGATGTAGCTGAGTACCTACCAATAAGGCAATGAGGTTGTTAAGTGGTTTAGAATTTGAAAAATCTGTGTAACAACCGCGAAATAGGACTTCTAAGCGGTGTTTTAGGAACCTAAATCTTCACCGTGTCGTAGGTATAGGGGCTGAAACTTTTGGGAATGCTCTATTGTGACACCATGCAACAACCCACTCACCGAAGGGAGTCTTTAAATAAATAAATAAAATCCTTACCAACGAAAAGAAGGAAGGAGTCGCCAAGTGCCCAAGAGCCCTCATCCTCCAGCATGTACTGGTGGAGCTCTTCCAGACTTTGCTGTTCTTCAGGGCTCAGCTTTCCATCAATAAGTCCGACCAAAGCATCGAACTCCACCCGAACATCTAATACATCCTTAAAGACGACAGGAGGCTCCCGCTGCTTCTTCCGGCTCTCCTCCAACTCCCGCTGTTCTTCCGCTTCTATTTCTGCTACCACGTCACGCGCCTTTTTCGTGACTGCTGACACGTCTTCGACTTCCGGTATCGCGCCATTTGAGTCACCGTTTGTCGCTGTTTCCGCCATTTTTCGGTTGTTCGTGACTTGGGCTTGGTTCTGGATCGGTCTGTAAAAAGAAAGAACACGTTAGATAATTTGTTTACAATTTTCAAGGTATATTAAGTACAGAGGTTTCTTCCTTCGGAGGCTCTCATTGCGATCTCGTTGACCTAAGCCACCCGTTCGAGAATCCAGGTACCTTGGGACGTGTCCACCGGTTATCAAACACAAAAATCGTCAAAAAGTCCACTCGGCCACAACACAGAACACTGTTAGAGTTAGCAAGCTCGAAAACCCAATTTATCTGTTTAGCTTATCACCATAAGCTCAACATACCCGTAAGCTAAGTACACACTACCTATGTACTCTTGATCTATGGTAACTTGGTACAGGAGAGAGGGTGTGAGGTTACATTACGGGTGCTGGGCTGAGAGCAGCTCCAGGTAACTACTTCTCCTCCGCCATTCCACAACTGTTCAGTACATAGCCTCACCATAGCTGACTGAATATTTGTACTTATACCATGGAGGGGTATGTAATGTTGCAAGTTACCGTAGAGAGTGCCTATCCAAGTATATACTTAGCTTACGTACAGAGCCATACTTTTTGCAACAGCGACAAACTGCACTCAGTTCTAACCTAAATTGGTAACCAATGTTTTCGAGTTCGACTTCGATCTGCAGAATCCTTTCTCGCTCCTTTTGCTCCTTCCTCAGTTTCTTTTTCTTCTTCCTCTCTTTTCTGGCTAACTTCTCGTTTAGTTCATTCCTCCGCTCATCGAGAGCTACTGAACTTCGCCTTTGGAAATCCAACGGTCAAATTAGTCTGACACCAAGTTAAAATCATAATCGGCCGTTAAAAAGACACACAATATAGGTATTTAAGATTATTTAAGGCTGAATATACATTCGCTATTTTTTTTACGTTCCGATTTCAAACTTTGTGACAAAACTATTGGATATTTAAATATTCTGAAATATAATATGTCTTTTTAACGTCATTACTCATGAGGCTATGTTGTGATTTCACGATTGGTTAATTTTGGACAATTTTTTTGGTGACAAAAATCACTCGATCGTAAAATCACAACATAGCCTCATGAGTAGGTGACGACGTTAAAAAGACATGTTATATTTCAGAACATTTAAATATCCAATAGTTTCCTCATAAAGTGTGCAGAAAACACGTAAACACATGGAGAATGTATAGGTAAGTATTTGGTCTCAACGAGACACAGAGTAGGTAGTTTTCGTCCAAGACTCTTCGAAATACAGTAGTCTCTCCTCTATAACGACTATCATAGGGCCATTTAAGTATGCTCGCTATAGAGAGAGTTTCAAGGGACTGTAGCCTTTGTTCGTTATAGAGAGAGACTGTAGTACCTACCCTAAGAGTGCCAGCTACCTGTACCAATACGTGTTCTGTTTATAATAAAATTCAAAATATTTTTATTTTGGCGCCAACGTCTCAAATTTTATTGTAATCGGCAGGTAAAATAATTTTATAATATTATCTAGGTTCACCTCCTGTGCCCTTGACAAGCTGAACCTTTTCAGAGAGCTTCTTTTAGGGTCTCAAGATGACGTCAAATTGGTATTAAAGGGCCCAGACTTGATTGGTTCCCGTGATATTATGAAGTCGTCTTAGAACCCTACCCTAATTAATGGTAAATGAGGAAACTATTGGATGTTTAAATGTTCTGAAATATAATATGTTATTTTAACGACCGAAATTAACAGGCTGTGTGGTTATTTTACGATCGAGTGATTTTTGTCAACAAAAAATTTGTCCGAAATTAACTGGTTGCCTGTTAATTTCGGCCGACATACCTATTATATTTCAGAATATTTAATTATTCAATAGTTTCCTCATAAAGTTTGCAGAAAAAACTTAAACAAATAGCTAATGTATTTTACTATAGACTCTTTCGGTAAATGGAAGAAAGCAATCAACATGGAGGAAGAGAACCAAGGAAAAGCACTGATAATCCAATAAGCAATAAGGATGGAGGAAGAGAACCAATGAAAAGCACTGATAATCCAATAAGCAATAAGGATGGAGGAAGAGAACCAATGAAAAGCACTGAGAATCCAGCAACCAATAAGGATGGAGGAAGAGATCCAAAGAAAAGCACTGAAAATCCAGCAACCAATAAGGATGGAGGAAGAGAACCAAAGAAAAGCCCTGAGAACCCAGCAACCAATAAGGATGAAGGAAGAAATCCAATGAAAAGCACTGAAAATCCAGCAACCAATAAGGATGGAGGAAGAGAACCAAAGAAAAGCCCTGAGAACCCAACAACCAATAAGGATGGAGGAAGAGAATCAAAGAAAATCACTGAGAACCCAACAACCAATAAGAATGGAGGAAGAGATCCTAAGAAAATCACTGAGAATCCAGCAACCAATAAGGAAGAAAGAAGAGAATCCAAGAAAAGCATTGATAACCCAATAATCCCAGAAATAACAATTTCCTTCCCTATCGATAACGAAGAACAGTTAAATGCTGAGGAAACTGATGGCACTACAGAACCGATACCCCAGGAATTAACTCCAGTTAACTTAACCGGTACTTCAAGGATTAATAACGAAAAGCGTGATGTACCGCGTAAAAGCTCCGGGTCTTCTACAGGGTAAGTAAACAAGGTTTATAAATTATGCAGGTTACCTCGTTTGTACTAGGGTCACTACACCATCAGTGTGCTTGATAGTTTTGAGGCCAAGCCATCTATTATTTCATTAGTTGTTATAAACTCACCGAAAGAGGTTATTGTTTAAACTTCTAAAATACTAAAAACCTTATTGTATACAGACAACACCGTATCTACAGCCTTAACCTTTTCCATATGACGCAGCTCTACCGTGCTACCACTGTTGCCTGTTCACGAGGAACGAATCATAGACGAAGAGGAAAAACGGAAATTGGAAATATCACGCATTCTCAAGGAAAATGAGCGGGAAATACTACAAGATGATATCCGCCGGAAAAGCATGGACAAAAAGCGGAAACTGGGTAAAGGTACTGCAGTCTAATTACACGATTATCCTTAAAACAGAATACAGACTCGTGGCAGCAGAACGGAATTTTGACTTAATATCCAACAGAGGAGAAAAATCATTCTGCTGCCACGTCTGTGTGGAGCGCCTTAACAGATCTTTTATTTACTTTGAATTAGGCGGACGCAACAACAGTTTCCGGTGGGACGACGAACTCGACGATCCGGATCCGGTTCTCGGTACAGCACACAGGCTAATCCTACCCAACCAATCGGGGAAGGCAGCGGCAGCAGCCAAAGATATTACTCGTAAACAACTGGACGACGCCATGACACCTCCAGGCTCCAGAAAGACATCCGACACCAGCGAAAAAAGTGAAGAAGAAGAGATAACTCACGAGGAAATACCTGAGGAAGAGGAACCAGAGGACCCAGAAGAGGACGTTAAGCCAAAAAAGATCAAAAAAGGTCGCAGGTTTTCCTTGAAACGGCTCATGCCGAAGGGCAAGTAAGAAACGACCCGTTCGACTCCAGCTAAGAAATTCGACTTCGTTGAGTTGACTTCCAGAACCAAAAAGAAATTTCAATCCAGAAGAACAAGAATTAGCGACCTTTCAGAACAAATAAATTAAATAGAACATTCTATCGACAGTATAAATTTTTCACCTTCCAGACAAAAATCAAGCATCGTGGGTCTAGGCTACCCTCGCAGTAAAGCACTGTTCAATGGTTAGTATCCCTTTGTTGTAGAGCATTTCCCCCACTCTCTATCTACCCTCTATTTACGGTAACCTGGTACAGGAGAGAGGGTGTGAGGTTACATTACGGGTGCTGGGCTGAGAGCAGCTCCAGGTAACTACTTCCCCTCCGCCATTCCACAACTGTTCAGTGCATAGCCTCACCATAGCTGACTGAATGTTTGTGTGACGTATAAGAACCCCCCTTTACAATGGTGGGGGTGTAGCAAGGTACCGTAGACAGAGCGTGGCGCTGTGCCTTCAAAAAACCAACATACCTAACTTCTTCGATAGCTGAGTTAAGCTGCAAGAACTCGGGCGAGTATTCCCGTATCCGTGGGTAGTTCTGGCCAACACCAGCGTCTAAGCTCTGGAGTATAGGAAGAATAGCTTGCCCGATAGGTCTGTAAAAAATAAACAAAATAAAGTTAGTTAGAAATTGCAGGGTACATTTGAAGATAACTATCTATCGTCATTTCATGAGGATGAGGGCCTACAGTTTTAGGTGGGAGCCGAACCTCAAGTCTCTATAAACATTTGTTGATTATATCAGAGGTGAATGCAACTCAGAAAATTTTTGTTAGAATCGGGATCGAACCGGTGTGCCCCGGCTCTCAAAGTTCCTCTATAAACAACCGTCCAGCTAGACCACTCGACTGTCGAGGCTGTTCTTAAGAGTCACCACACAATACTGTATTTTTTTAAACTATTTTTCGAGGAAACTTGTCTTTTTAACGTCGAAATTAAGCGGCCATGTTGTGATTCTACGAGTAATATTTATCAATAAAAACTTCGTCGAAAATCACAAAATATCCCACAGTTAGCTCAAAAAAGAATAATCGTTCTGCTGCCACGTACTCCACGATTGTGTGTAGGAGCTTAACAATACGCACGTGTCTAATATCGTGTCCGGAAGGTCTAGAATATGCTTTGGGATGCTGGCTCCACAGAGGAACTGGGCCACCTCATTGGAGAAGGTATTGCAGTTGTGTTTGAGAAGGTTATACTCTGAACCTTTGAAGGTGCTCTCTGCCAACCCCTGTAGGTATTCTTTGAATACTGAATAAGGGATGAACGTTTCACCTAACGTGATCTTCTCGAGGGGGTTGCCGAGGATCGATCCACCCTGTTAACAAATAATTCTAGTGAATTTTAAGAGTGAAAAAAACGTGGCACCAGAATGGTTTTTTCTTGCAGTTGTTGGACATTTAAATTCTCTGAAATTTAATATGTCAGAGACTAGTTACCTACATGAGCAGAAGACTGACGTTAAAAAGATATTTTATATTTCAGAACGTATGCATATCCAACAGTATCCTAAAAA
This sequence comes from Mesopsocus fuscifrons, assembly GCA_950004255.1. Classification (NCBI taxonomy): domain Eukaryota; kingdom Metazoa; phylum Arthropoda; class Insecta; order Psocodea; family Mesopsocidae; genus Mesopsocus; species Mesopsocus fuscifrons. The sequence goes on from OX465381.1 coordinate 3,328,598, forward strand.
TCCTGTCTAGTGCCAGTGTGTCATGAACTTCAATGTTCCACTATAATACTAGCTAAAAAAAACTCCACACTTCTCTTCAATGCCCTACAACCCTTTTTTATTAGAAATTTCCGGAAACAGTCAGCTAAAAATTGGAGAACCCTACCGGCATTTCAAAAACACACATCAAGAATAGAAAGTGTGCCGGTGCCGGTGTGATTGACCTCACAGCCACGTGAGAATTTGGGGTCCGGCCAACAAAGAACGTTGACCTCACCCGAAAAACCAAAAAAATCTCAAACCACATTCCCTTTCGATTAAAAAAATTTCCATTCACACTGGTACATAAAAATATTCTAATTTTATGCCAAAAACTGTAGGTTCCTGACCTACTGTGAATTATTTCAGAATATTAATAACAAAATCTCACTTAGTGGAGCTGGTTAAAATTTAAGATCTAAAGAACCGACCTAACCTAACCTAACCTATTATCACAATTTTTCAGCCCCCCTTAAGTCTCGTCTGACATATAAGTAGTCTTCGTCAGACACAGATTTCATAACATCGTAATATCCTGAGTTATTCTCAATGAACTGCAGAAGTCTCTCACTCTATAACGTCCAAATTGCTCGCTATAGAGAGGATTTGTCCAGGTGCCGTATCGTTCGCCCGTTAAGGAGCGTGACAACAGTCTATCATACTGGTCTGTAACAAAGTGACTTAAGCAATAAGTACTGAGTTGGTACTATATTTAGGTACCTACCGATTTTTCAGGCACACAGTCGACCACACAAACAGAGAACTAACGAACAACTCAGCAAGGAACTCCTCAACTGCTGAATACACCACCGACACTTCCCAAAATAACCTGCCTGCTTGCGACACCGGCCAAAATTAGCTGACTCAGCATTGCACGCCCTCTCTAGGGGATTGTCAGAACTAGTGGCAATAAACACCCACTATAACAAACCAGTGGCGTAGCCTGTTATCATTCCCCCTTCCCTCTACAATATAATTTGTCTGCTTGTGACACCGGCCAAAATTAGCTGACTCAGAATTGCACGCCCTCTGTCGGGGATTGTTGGAACTAGAGTCAATAAACACCCACTATGATAGATCAGTGGCGTAGACTCCTATCCCCCCCCCCCCCCACGTTTTTGAGGACACTATAGGATTCTAAAATATAATCTGTCTTTTTATTGTGAGAAATTATCAGGTTCATTTCTAACGTTAAAAAGACATATTATATTTCAGAACATTTAAATATCCTCATAAAATGAGAAGGAGAATCTTTCTGCTGCCACGTGTTTGTCGGCTGTTTGGTACCTATGTGTAGCTCAAGGATGCAATTGAAGGAAAACTTACGGCTTGGCACGTTTGGATGCCCATACTGCCAAAATAATGTTCCCTCTCGTATACAACTATCGACGTGTGCCAAATACCATCAATATGTCTCCCTGTAACAAACAAAATCAATTTTAGATTTGTTCAAGCAAGCCCAGCAACTAGACCATTTCAAGAATTATCCATCGTGCTCTGCTGGCAGCACCATCTGACATGCTGAACACATCAGAGGTGATATGCCGATCAGAAAAAAACTTTATAGGATCGGGATCGAACCGGTGAACCTGGGCTCGCAGTGTTCCTTTATATACGGTCATTTAGACCACTCAGCTACCGAGGCTGTAGAATATGGGTGTGTAACTGACCCTACTTAACTAGCCCAATGCCACTCCACGCTTAACTGCCTTTTGCGACCTATTTACCTGCGGCTTGTAGGCCATGGTTAACGGCGATTTACGCGTTGGGCCAAGGCCAATGCTCTTAAAAATAAATCAGCCCACTCCTAAACTTCCTACATCCGAAAAGTCCCTCACAGATAGTCGAGTGGTCTAGAGGTTGCCTTGGGAGGAGCACCCCGGTTCGATCCCGATCCTACCTAAGTTTTTTCTGGTCGGCATGTTCAAGTGAAATGCATATCGAGGCTGTGGTCGATTAGAACCGACCTAAAACTGTAGGTCCCTGACTAAGACGATAGGTGGGGAGCTGGAGTTTGGTAGTGCTACCAGCTGACCACGATGGATAGCTCTTAAAATGGTCACTCACGGTCCAAGCAGAAAAGTTTGCTTGGGCCAGAACTCGAACCCCTTTGTTTTCAAAATGAAAAATATTCGGTGACGAGAGGGATTGAACTGGGGAACAGCTGTTTCCTTTTCAGCAACACTACACTAACTTATCGATACTTCATTGCACCTCCATTTTTATCGTTCGATATTAGTTTTCCAGTAAAAGCTAAACATAGTGTGCTATATGCAGTCTTTTTTTCGCGTTCGAACAGCACACTATGTTTAGCTTTCAGAGCAGTTACGGCCAGTGTCACTTAGATATTACACAAGTTTAGCTATGTTTACCAATAAGGCCACTAGACATCATGGACGCAAGGCCCCCCGACAGGTCATAGACGTAGAGGGTGACAGGGCTCGCCATGACGTCACTCTTTGTACGTTACTATCACTATGACTTCACAGCCAAAGTTACTGCCTCACGATGACGCCACATCGGCCACCTGAAAACGAAAAACATAATAAGAAAGACAATACAAGTGGTAGAATAGATTTTTTTAGTCATCATTATTTTGCTCTGATATACAAAATCATTAAGAGGACGCTATACCTGACGGTGCATTTTTTGCCGCCCATAAGATTAACATTGCGAGCGGCGATTCATTTTCAAGGTTTACCCTTGGTTGGAAAGACACAAAATTTTGCCTGTACCTAGCCCTAACAATGTTCTAGGGAGTGTTCGAAGCAGATTTCCCAATTTCTCACTGGTTTCTTTTATTGCAACTGTTTTGCAAATGCTAGCATCGCATACCTCAAGAAAAGTGCTGTATCTCGAAAACCAGTAAAAAAAATGGGAAATCTGCTTCGAACACTCCCTAGAACATTGTTAGGGCTAGGTACAGGCAAAATTTTGTGTCTTTCCAACCAAGGGTAAACCTTGAAAATGAATCGCCGCTCGCAATGTTAATCTTATGGGCGGCAAAAAATGCACCGTCAGGTATAGCGGACCCTTAACTAGTTTCTGATGATAAAAGCACATACTATATTTCAGGACAAATTATTATTCAACATTAATACACAGAAAATTGTCATTACGAAACGTCAACAAACACTTGTGGTCTACTAGGAAAGCCCTCATACGATTGAGGTCCTGGGTTCAAATCCGGTAGCAGCAATTTTCCGTTGGTGGCAATGATGTCACACCAAATATTCATTTGCCTCCGGTCAACAATCAGTTTGTGTACCTTCGGGCCAAGTGTATGAGTGTAAGCACCAATAGGAAAAAAACATACCCACAGCCAATCAATCACACTGGTAGAACTTCCAATACCTCTAAAATAGGTAGTCCTTATTTTAATTTATCGAAAATAAACAACAATCTGAATTTTTAGCATTGGACTGAAGATCACTTTGATTTGAAGGACTTAGTTTTCACTTTTACTTAAAACTCAATCAGGGAACACCGTAGAGAGGTAAGAAGAGCGCGAGAAAAACCCTCAAATTTGTTCCAACGGTCACAACGGTCCAACGGGTCACAAGGCGACTGAAATACTGATACAATGCGAGTCCGTCCCAACTCCCGTTACTAAAAATACAACCACTCCAACAACTTATAATCTTCATATCTTGCGTATTATACACCCACCTGGCGCCTACCTACCCCATTCAACAGTCTAGGCATTGTTCCAGTAATGCGCTCCACCAACGCCCGTCACCTAATTTTGGCGCCCAACAGGGACAATTCATGCAGAAGAATTATTCAGCAGCACTAACTAGCTCCCCAGTCATCGTGTTAGTACAGGGGACCTACAGTTTTAGGTGGGTTTCGAACTACCACAGCCTCGATATATGTTTCACTTGCATGCTGAACATATCAGAGGGGAATTTTTATTGTTGATAGAATCGGGTTCGAACAGGTGGGGACAAAGTTGGAGATCTCAAAAAATACAAGTTAAAAATAATTCGGTGCTCACAATGTTAATCTTATGGGTGGTAGAAATTCATCATCAGGTATAGCTGAACCAGCTGAACCTTAAGCCATTTCAACTAGGGTCGGAAATTACTTAATTTTCAGTGTTTTCTTGGCCCGTATCACAGTAAAAGACCCTACTTCCGTTTGACATTGACAAGAAGAATTCGTAACATACCAAGGTACTTACTCCAGAGTATTTGTCCGATACCCCTTAGTTGGTTTCTTCGGTAGACAGAGACAGTACAGTAGGCAGCAATCGCTCGCTCTCCCGATCTGCGTAGTTTATTAGCCGTTCCGCTCCAACAGCTGCCAAAATCTGTTTTCAAACAATAAGTAATGAGATTCTATTTTGATCCTAGAACAATAATCCATGAGTCGTTTCGCAGGAATTTATAACCGCACTTTACAGAGAAGAATCAGAAATGTAGTCGTCCTTTTGGTAGAGGCCACAATGCACACGATACTTTATGGAATCAGTACCTAAGGGTGAAAAAAACGTGGCACCAGAATAGTTTTTAACGACATCTTTCCGAGACATAGGTCTTGAGCTTTCCCTCAGCCAGAGAAGGCCAGGTACCCATCGGGGCTACACCAGAAAAATTCTTGACATAGCGGGACTAGATCCTACGTCCTATTGCTTTACTGCATTAGTTCGGTCCACAATACATACGAGTAGTTTTCACATAACTCAGTGTTTCACCTATGGACAATCCCGTTGGTCACAAAAATTCCTCCACAAGTATTTATTGATGTTGATAAAGTGTTCCTAGCTGATAACTATTAATAGGTAGGTACTTAGTCACTGAAGACTTGGCGTATAATCGCTCTATATTGCACGGCGTGATGACAACAGTCTTTATGTTTTTACTGGCAAAGCTCACTTGTTCTTCCTGACCCTTTGTCCCACTTCTATCTTCCGCATCAACTACCTTTGCTTCCTATGTTATCTTCAATTGATACAGATAGTCGAGTGGTTTAGATGTTTGTTGAAGGAGCCAGGTCACACCGGTTCAATCCCGATTATATCAAAGTATTTTCTGATCGGCATTGTAAATAAAAGTACCCAAATCACAAGCATATTTCATTCAACAGGTGTGCAGGTACCTACCTATTATGAACCTCAGGTTTCTATCACTCTACCTACTGTCATAATTCGGACTTCACCCCCAAAACAACCATAGGCAAAACGAACGAGCTTGGGCCTGCAATGTTGTTGTAATTATTATATTATGTGTAAAATATTTTGCCGCATGATGCTGAGTCACACAGTCATACCTATTGCAGGTCCATAATTTGAAGTATATTTCCTAACCCACGACAATTATTTTATAAATCCACCTATTCTAAACGATTTGCTACACTATATATAAACTATTAAAATTTAAAATAATACTTACTTAGCTGTAGAAATAGTTATTTCCTTCTTCTCAACGTTGACTGACTGAGCAAAATCAAAATAACAAAATTGTTGACAAATTGTTCTGATGCCACGATCAAACGGCGGCCATGATTCTACTGATTCTAGTGCCACGAATATTTTGTTTACAGATTGAGTTTTGATTTGCCCGTTGCCGGAAAGATGAAAATCGTAATTTTCATTTATTTTGGTTTGTAGAAAGTGCACGGTTAGGGTACGCCAGTGTCAAGGCGAAAAAATATCTCTAGTGAACCATTTCAAAAAATTTCAAAATGTTTGCCTAAAGAAGAATTACGAAAGGGCGAAAAAAAAATCTCAAAATTTTTTCAGAGTCCACTCACGGACTCTGTCTGAAAATGAATGAGAAAAAAAGTGGGATTTCGGAAAAGCTTTCGGGGAAAAGGTTTTAGGTAGCAAAGAGACAAACGAAAAAGTCTTATAAACCAAGTCAAAATTGTGAAAGATAGAAGAGTTAATGTGAGTGATTGAAAAACTAAAAAACTTGTAAAATTTTCGACAAAAATTTTGAGAACTCAAAGAGATGGTACTTAAAGGTCTACTCATCGCACTTCCCGGTGCACCAAGCGGCAGAGTGAGCCGCGGCTAGAGGTGAATCACAGGGGTGTAAGCAGCAAAATAATATCCTTCAGTCAGTGCGACCCGTAACCAGGTGCACCAAGCGGCAGAGTGAGCCGCCGCTGTAGGGGAATCATTGTGGAAAATGAAAAATTCGAACCCCATCCGCCAGTCAACGAGCCAAGAAATCTGTTATTGCCTCATTGGGAACAAGTAAGAAGTACATTCCGAAGTAGTCGCAGTGTCGTGCGACAATCGGAAGCAAGTATCGGCAGAAGTGCGATGAGTAGACCTTATCCATTAGGTTTTTTGGAATCAGGATGGCTTGAAACGTCTAATGAAATCAAAATCTCAAAATCGCCCTTTGACGAAAAAACTTTGAAAAATTTCACCTGTCCCCTTTCGCGTACCCTAACCAAGTGCACTAATAATTTTTTTGGACTTTTTGGCTGAATTTTTGTAGTTTTAACTTGCATGTTTGGGCTTCGGCTGTTTCCTGTTTCGGCTTCAGCCAGGTAGTCGCTTGTTCTTGGATATTAGACCGGTAGGTACGTACCTACCTACCTACGTCGTCTTGCTCTCATATAGTTCTCTGCGACTGAATACATGTGCCTACATTATGTCTGTCTGACCTTGTGTCTTCTGACAGTCATATAATCCGTTGACACTTGAGAGGAAGTACCTAGGTGATTAGCAAACCCATAGTACCAGAAAATAAACAAAATTATGGAATTTTCCATCAAACCACTGAAAATCTCAGAGTAATTTGTCCCACACATTTCGTCTCACTTCGGTAAATAAGTCCCTTGTTTTCTGCTTAGAACAAAGAATTTTTGATCCTACACAACGATAAAGTATATTATGCATTGGCGGCGGAAGACCACTTTCCTGGGGGGTGCATGTGCCCTTTAGATTTTTTTCGGGAGAGGGTTGAATATTTTTTTTCCTACTGTCCAGTGGCGTAACTAAGCATTTTCGAAGGGGGGGGGGGGGGGCTTCGCCTCACCGGGCCCCCCCACCCCTGCAGTATAAGTAGTATGCTTAGTTGAGATAAGACAGCCTTCCTAGCTGGGTTTGTAGTAGAATGTTTCGTCGGAGGCTCTTGGGTTCGATTTGAGGTCTCGTCTGAACAATAACTTCAGACACAAGCAAGCCCTAACCAAGATGAAAAAATGCTTGAATAAAAAGCTATATCTTTTTTTGTCTAGTTGCCTTGGCTAGACCGCTTTGACGTCCCCTTCTAGCGAGCGAAGCGAGCGAGAAGAAAATTTGAGTCCCAAGTAGTTAGCACAGATGAAACGCGTATTTGATTATTCATTTGCCTGTTATAAACCGTGCCAACCGCTTACGGCGGGCCGCCCTGAACCCCGATAAACGAAGTAAGTAATATAATCGAATAGCGAGCGAAGCGAGCGAAAGGAAAATTTTAGCAAAACAGCTAGGAAAATATGACTTCCTGTTTTAAATCTAACATAGGAGCCTTCGAGTCCGCAGGCCAGGAAAAGAGCTCTACTGTTGGGCACCCTTACGTAGGTACTGAGGTCACCGAAAGGGGGACCTGCATCCTAAATCTTCAGCATAGATAAAATTCTCCTTTGCCTCTCGCATAGTAACCTACCTAGATAAAACCATGACATTTGCAAAAGCTCGGTAGGTACTTCCTTTTCAAGTGTTTTGCTATTGTCAACAACTCTTGAAGTGGGGGTAATCTCTTGCTAGATAATTACATTGTCAAATCAGTGTTTTTTTTGTGAGTTTGGTCATTGTGACAGTGACTGCCGAACTCTACACAGGTCTCCTATACCTAGTTTGTCATGGGTACCAGGCCTATTTTTCTACTGTTGCTATGGGGGCTCGCCTTCACATTTGGGGTAATTTTTTTTAGAAGTTTTTTTTTGGGGGGCAGTACCTCAACGAGGGTTTGGTATACCTATATTGGGTGGGTGACTCTCCAAATTTCACACAGACTCGATCATTGACAATTGCTGAGGGGGGGGAGTCCGGAAGGTCTTGGGGTGTGTTTGCTGATTCTCGCTTAAGAGGACGCTATACCTGACGATACATTTTTTGCCGCCCATAAGATTAACATTGCGAGCGGCGATTCATTTTCAAGGTTTACCCTTTGTTGGAAAGACACAAAATTTTGCCTGTACCTAGCCCTAACAATGTTCTAGTGCGTGTTCGAAGCAGATTTCCCATTTTTTTTTTTACTGGTTTTCGAGATACAGCACTTTTCTTGAGGTATGCGATGCTAGCATTTGCAAAACAGTTGCAATAAAAGAAACCAGTGAGAAATTGGGAAATCTGCTTCGAACACTCCCTAGAACATTGTTAGGGCTAGGTACAGGCAAAATTTTGTGTCTTTCCAACCAAGGGTAAACCTTGAAAATGAATCGCCGCAAAAATGCACCGTCAGGTATAGTGGACCCTTAAGTGTCGGTTAGTCTAACCTTCACCCTACTTGTGTTGATCAGCCTCGCTGACTCAGTTCGATGACCTCTTGACTGCTGACCGGTCACGTTCTTAATCACGTGCGTTATGGCTTATGACAGTAAAATCCAAAATGGCTGTCTTGGTATAGTAACTTTAACATTATCTCTGTGATTTCTCGGCTTTCTGTTGTTCTCTGTGGTTGTATTTTGTTTTTTATAACCTTCCAGGCTGAGGACTTAAAATGGTGGCAGACCGGAGTGATTTACCAGATCTATCCGAGATCATTCAAAGACAGCAACAACGACGGCATCGGCGATCTGGTTGGTGAGTATCCAAATCCTTTGCAAGAGAAAAGAGGACCCATGGTCTAGTCGCAGCTTGCCCAGATTTTTTCTCGTGAATCTTGCCAGGGCGTGTGCGTTTACAGGCTAGGAACTCGACTGTCGGGCGTGATTGTGGCCAGCAGGTGTATTCCCTTTCTCGAACGCCAGCAAACCCACACAACTAACACCTTCAAAATTTATTGTAAGAAGAACTGTTCTCCATAAATTGCATCATGGCGTGCCTTATCTTCTTACAATAAATTTTGAAGGTGTTAGTTGGGTGGGTTTGCTGGCGTTCGAGAAAGGGAATACACCTGCAGGTCACCAGGCCAGAGCCACGAATGAGCTTGTAGCATGGTATTGAATTTGGAGAATCTGTAGCAGCCGCGATAAAGGACTTCTAAGCGGTTTTGTAGAACCCTAAATTTGTTCCACGTGTATTTTTCCTTCGTAGATATAACGGGCTGAAAATTTCGATTTCCGATCCTTGTCAGACTTTGATATACTATCAATATCTTCTGTTTATTGTTCCTACAGTTAGCTTACAGTGAATAGGTAGTAGAAGATGCGGAGCTTAGTAGAAGTAGCCAAAGCTTACGTCACTTCTGGTATTTTCACCTCCTATACCAACCTTAAATCCGGCCACTTTAGGGTGTAATAAATTTTTTATATAGTGGTCAGAATCTAAAATACTATAGGTAATATAAAAACTAAGTCAGCCATCATACTACATAATTAAATCATTTCTTGTGTGCCTCTCAGTGGCCGAGTGGTCAAGGCGTCCGCTTTGTGTCCTGAGAGGTCCGGGTTCGAATCCCGGCGGAAGGGGAAAATTTTCCGCTTCCGACATGGATGTATTGGCTTCGGCCCACTCCTAAACTGGCTTCGGCCCACTCATATTCGGCAACTTCGTCTTCGGCTTCGGCCAAAAACATCTAATAAACCAACTCATCGGCGCATATGTTCTCTGAACGTCGTGCGTTAATAAAAAAAATAATAAATAAATAAAAATCATTTCTTGAGGTACTGTTTTCCTATTGTGGGACCTTGCAACCCATAGGCACTGTCCTTTCTCACCTATACTTCAAAGACATTTGTTTTCATTTTCAGGAATAACTTCGAGCCTGGAATACCTGAAGGATTTGGGTGTGGCAGGAGTTTGGCTGTCCCCAATATATCCATCCCCTATGGTTGACTTCGGGTACGACATTTCCAACTTCACCGACGTCAATCCTGAATTTGGAACTTTGGAGGACTTCGCTGACCTCGTTAAGACGGCTCACAGCTTAGGTATGATGTTTTTTAAATTCCGTCATTACAAGGAGTAAGTAATCTATGGCATACTGTATTTAGTACGGTCATTGCACCACCATTTCTATTCGTTCTCCAGTTGAAGCTAAACATAGTATCCTAGTCGTAGTTGTTTATTTTTCGTTCGAATAGCACCCTATGTTTAGCTTCTAGAGCAGCCACGGCCATTGGCGGTCGTGCAATTACCAGTGTTATCCAGTTCCGTAAACTAATCAAGGGGGAAAAAACTTTTTCTGAACCTTTTTTGAAGACACTAAATGTTCTGAAATGTAATATATCTTTCTAACGGCAGAAATTAACTGGCAATTTTACGATCGAGTGATTTTTTTCTTGAAAAAAAAAAAAAACTTCAACAAACAGAAAAAAATGAATATCCCATCTGAATCGCTGTTTTTACTGTTTTCTGGTTCATACCTAGGATTGAAGGTGATCATGGACTTTGTGCCAAACCACAGCAGTGATGAGCACCCCTGGTTCCTGAAAAGCGTCCGCCGCGAGCCTGGATATGAAGATTATTACGTGTGGAGAGATCCCAAAGGCACAAATTTTGATGGAACTCCTATCCCCCCTAATAACTGGGTAAGCTAAACACCTGGCCAGCACTGGATATGAGGATTACTAGGTATGGAGAGATCCCAAAGGCACAAATCCTGATGGAACTCCTATCCCCCCTAATAACTGGGTAAGCTAAACACCTAGCCAGTACTGGATATAAGGATTACTATGTGTGGAGAGATCCCAAAGGCACAAACCCTGATGGAATTCCTATCCCCCCTAATAACTGGGTAAGTTAAACACCTAGCCAGCACTGGATATGAGGATTACTAGGTGAGGAGAGATCCCTAAAGGCAGTATTATCCTGATAATTTTTTTTTTTTTTTTTTCAGTTGAGTCTGTTCTATGGTTCGGCTTGGGAGTATAATACAGAGAGAGGACAGTTCTACCTTCACCAGTTTGCTGTTGCTCAACCTGATCTTAACTACAGCAATCCTAAAGTCGTGAAAGAAATGCAGGACGTCATTACATTCTGGCTGGATCAGGGAATCGAAGGTAGGAGCCTCAATAGCTAGGTAACACTGTAATGGCGGCCTTCGTAAGTCAAGTATGTACTCGGAAAAACATGACTACGAACAGTACACTATGTTTAGCTTTAAGAACGAGCCAGGAGCTTTCAGTGGCCGTGCAAACACCCCATATATTGAGGGACATAACAATGCCAATGGCCGTAGCAGCTCTAAAAGCTAAAAACAGAAAATAAATAAATAAGAAACAATCTTGCGAAATGGCGGGAAAAAGTGAAAATTATTTTAAATTATTTTTCAGGTTTCAGGATTGATGCGATTCCGTTTTTATTTGAGAGCCCTCAGGAGCAGGACGAACCCTTAAACCCGAATGGTCCGGCAGACCCAAATGACTACGATCATCTCAACCACATTTATACCAGAGACTACCAGGCTACTTACGATGTAGTGCGGGATTGGCGGAAAATCATTGATGCTCGCACTGCAGAAGATGGCGTCGACAGGTGAGTGAAGAAGGACATGAAGGAGCGGAGGAGGCTGATACACCACACCCAGGCTACTGCAGTCACATCATGATGAAGGAGGACATGAGGAGGTGTGGAGAGCATGAGGAGGTGTGGAGAGCATGGAGCAGGTTAGGTGGAAGGACAGGAAGGAGTGGAGGAGGCTGATACACCACACCCAGGCTACTGCAGTCACATCATGATGAAGGAGGACATGAGGAGGTGTGGAGAGCATGGAGCAGGTTAGGTGGAAGGACAGGAAGGAGTGGAGGAGGCTGATACACCACACCCAGGCTACTGCAGTCACATCATGATGAAGGAGGACATGAGGAGGTGTGGAGAGCATGGAGCAGGTTAGGTGGAAGGACAGGAAGGAGTGGAGGAGGCTGATACACCACACCCAGGCTACTGCAGTCACATCATGATGAAGGAGGACATGAGGAGGTGTGGAGAGCATGGAGCAGGTTAGGTGGAAGGACAGGAAGCAGTGGAGGAGGCTGATACACCACACCCAGGCTACTGCAGTCACATCATGATGAAGGAGGACATGAGGAGGTGTGGAGAGCATGGAGCAGGTTAGGTGGAAGGACAGGAAGCAGTGGAGGAGGCTGATACACCACACCCAGGCTACTGCAGTCACATCATGATGAAGGAGGACATGAGGAGGTGTGGAGAGCATGGAGCAGGTTAGGTGGAAGGACAGGAAGGAGTGGAGGAGGCTGATACACCACACCCAGGCTACTGCAGTCACATCATGATGAAGGAGGACATGAGGAGGTGTGGAGAGCATGGAGCAGGTTAGGTGGAAGGACAGGAAGGAGTGGAGGAGGCTGATACACCACACCCAGGCTACTGCAGTCACATCATGATGAAGGAGGACATGAGGAGGTGTGGAGAGCATGGAGCAGGTTAGGTGGAAGGACAGGAAGCAGTGGAGGAGGCTGATACACCACACCCAGGCTACTGCAGTCACATCATGATGAAGGAGGACATGAGGAGGTGTGGAGAGCATGGAGCAGGTTAGGAGGAAGGACAGGAAGTAGTGCACATCACCCAGATCGTGGTATTGTTTGCAGATGCATCATGGTTGAGGCGTACGCATCCACCGCATTGACGATGAAGTACTTTGGGACGGCTGAGGAGCCCATAGCTCATTTCCCCTTCAATTTCCAGTTCATCCCTCTAACCAACACCACCACAGCGCGGGATCTTCGCCGCCTCATCAATGAATGGGTAGACAACCTACCCGAGAAAGGCCACAGTAACTGGCTGGTAAGTTGTGCCAACCGGGTAACCTATATTTCAGAACAAATCAAATCTAACACATTCCCCAGAAAGTGGACATAAAAAGACAGGAGGAGGAAAGTTAACGAAACAACACAACTGTTTATGGAAACCCCTTTTTATACAGAACCTGAAAATTTTCAGGTCGGTAATCATGACACCAACAGGATCGGTTCCCGCGTAGGAGCTGACATTGTCGACGCTATGACTATGCTGGTTATGACGTTGCCTGGGACTGCTGTAACATACTACGGGGAGGAAATAGGGATGGTAGATAACCTGGCTATCACGTATGAAGATGGGAAAGACCCTGAGGGATGCAACAGCCCCCCAGAACAGTGGTACAGCAAATCCAGGGACTTTGAGCGGACGCCCTTCCAGTGGAATGCTTCAACCAATGCTGGTATGATATTCAGACTCCTCCACTCCTTCCTGTCCTTCCACACCTCCTCCTTCATCATGATGTGACTGCAGTAGCCTGGGTGTGGTGTATCAGCCTCCTCCTGTCCTTCCACCTAACCTGCTCCATGCTCTCCACACCTCCTCATGTCCTCCATCATGATGTGACTGCAGTAGCCTGGGTGTGGTGTATCAGCCTCCTCCACTCCTTCCTGTCCTTCCACCTAACCTGCTCCATGCTCTCCGCTCCTACTTCATCGTGTTGTGGCTGCAATGTACCTAATTTCATTGTCTGTTCCTTGTGTAACAGGTTTCAATGATGGAGCTACTCCCTGGCTTCCTGTCCATGAAAATTACAAAGAGGTTAACCTTGAAGCGCAGCAGAAAACTTTGCCTTCGCACCATAGCGTGTATAAGAAGATGATAGCTCTCAGAGGCAGTCCTGTACTTCAACAGGGAGAGCTGTCCGTACAAGTTCAGAACAATACGCTAGCGGTATTGAGGTACGCTTTTATCTTTTGTTGACCTTATCAGTTCAGAAATAAGCGAGACTGAAGGGGGTCTACGCAGTCATGTTTGTTTACGTTTTTTCTGCACACTTTATGAGGAAACTATTGGATATTTAAATGTTCTGAAATGTAATATTTTTTTTTTTTTTAACGGGCGAAATTAACATTAAAAAATTATATTGTATTTCAGAACATTTAAACATCCAATAGTTTCCTCATAAAGTGTGCAAAAAAAAATGTAAACAAATAGCGAATGTCATGTGTATTTTTTGTATAGGCACCTGAATTCATCCGACTACGTCGTGTTGCTGATCAATCTAGCGGAAGAGGATGAGCTTGTTGATTTAGACAGAATCTTCCTTCTGGGTGAAAACTCCGTCCTGGTTGTGTACACGTCCAGCGTCCAGTCTGGTATCCCTGACTCGTAAGTGATTTCAGAATGTTTCAATAATATCAGGATAGGCAAGCCTGTGGCAAGATGGTACAAACTGTAAACTGTTTTTTTTTTTTTTGACAGAGGAAATATAATACATTAGGAAAGTTGATACAAATTACAATAGGTAGTTTTTTTTTTTTTTTTTACGCGCGACGTTCAGAGAACATGCGCCAATTTTTTGGCCGAAGCCGAATATGAGTGGGCCGAAGCCAATACATCCATGTCGTAACGGAAAATTTTCCGTTACGCCGGGATTCGAACCCGGATTTCTAAGGACACAAATTACAATAATATTAAAGGGACACACAAGGGTTTTTTTTGGTCACAGTCACGCCAGACTGTCGAACCCATTAATATTAACATGAAATGTTTATTTACGTTCACCTGGACCAAAACAACGCACTTTTTCTCATATTATCATCGAAACTAACCTCCCAATTGCAATAAAAGTGTAGGTACTTACTTAGTCAATTATTTTAAGAACATAAAGCAAGCAAAAATTCACGAAAATGACTTTTGGTTACTTCACAGCGTTTACACTACCAAACAGACTCCACATTTTCGATCAATCGGTTTATTGGTGTTACACTGTGAAGTAACCATTAATGAAATTAACAGGCTATGTTGTGATTTTACGATCGAGTGATTTTTGTCAACAAAAAATTTGTCCGAAATTATCACAACATAGGTAGTCTGTTAATTTATGGCGTCAAAAATACATTATATTTTAGAACATTTAGACATCCAGTTGTATCTAACCTTACAAAATGTGCAGAAAAACAAGCAAATAGCGAATGTATGTTCTGCCTTAATCATAAAGGGTTTCTTTTGGGTTACAGGACCGTTGTGAGGGCATCGAAAGTTTTCTTACCGGCTAGAAGTGGACTTGTTCTAAAGCCTGCCACTGGTGGCTCATGAGGAATGACAATGACAGTGTAATGACATTAGCTATCAATATGATGCGTCCAGGAATGGCAGTCTTGAAATGGCAACTCAGGGATGGCGGGTACCCACACAAAAACTCCCATCCCTCCCCACTAACCATACGTCCCGGGATGCCGTCCCTCCCAGTGGCCGTCCAGGACGCCTTGTGTATGGCCAGCTTAAGACTCGTCTCTAGTCGACATAGATAACGGCAATTGCAAACTGATATTTACTTCAAGAATCGTTTTCGTACTTAGGATTGGTTTGTTTTTCTGAATACATGGGTTTTGATTGTCATTACGAAAAGAAAAGATTATTAGACCTGGGCTCTGTACCGACCGACCGATTTGCTTCAAAATGTAGGGACACTCAGCGCTGGATTAAGAGGACGCTATACCTGACGATGCATTTTTTGCCGCCCATAAGGTTAACATTCATTTTCAAGGTTTACCCTTGGTTGGAAAGACACAAAATTTTACCTGTACCTAGCCCTAACAATGTTCTAGGGAGTGTTCGAAGCAGATTTCCCAATTTCTCACTGGTTTCTTTTATTGCGACTGTTTTGCAAATGCTAGCATCGCATACCTCAAGAAAAGTGCTGTATCTCGAAAACCAGTAAAAAAAAATGGGAAATCTGCTTCGAACGCTCCCTAGAACATTGTTAGGGCTAGGTACAGGCAAAATTTTGTGTCTTTCCAACCAAGGGTAACCCTTGAAAATGAATCGCCGCTCGCAATGTCAATCTTATGGGCGGCAAAAAATGCACCGTCAGGTATAGCGGACCCTTAAGCATTAACAAGGCCTTAGCTGGACTATATTTGTACCTATGTTTATTTATTTTTGTCCTTTAGTGCCATGGGGAAAAAACACAAAAACGAAAACAGTTTACAACCAAGCAAAACGAGAGGGACAAAAACTGATCTCCGTAAAATCTCCAAATTTCATAGAATTAACTTTCAGTTTCCTAATTGTTTATTTTATTGGAATTTTTTGTAGGCCCCAAGCTATAGCTTATCTAGCTTAGGCTGGATTTCACCACTTTAACGTGAAGACTATCGTGTACACGATAGCGCTATCGTATCGGTAAAAAATGTTAACGGCTTTCTCCATGCACCGTTATCATTTCGTTAGCTTTCGAGTGGATTTTCCGTGCGTTAGCGAAAACGATAATTTTCATACCTGCGACTCATTTGGTGTAGTCTAATGTAGTCTAATCAACATTTTAACTTCTTTCTCCGAAAAAATAGTGGTTTTTTCACGTTTATTTGCTTGAAATTGTTGAAATAAATTTGACGTAAACTAAGCAAACGAATTCTAGTGACACGACAAATTTAACGACAGGATAATTTTTTCGTCTGCTTTACCGAAACGATAGCTATTCGAACGTTAAAAGGCACTATCGTGAGGTGGTGAAATTCAGCCTAAACTGAATTCATACAGGTTCTGTAATTTCTTTTATGTATTGTATGTTTTGAAAATATTTGTTGGGCATCTTGTAAAGAGAGCCACAGCGACCATCGACAAGATCGCTTGAAATAACTGTTGCCTGCGAAAATTATCTTAAGGTTCTGTACATGAACATTTTCCGCCAGTACCTGCCACTGGTCTTTAGATAATCCTCTCGTGAGGGTAACGTTCACGCTGACTAAGCTTGGAAGTAAGATGTGTGGCGAAGGAGAAGCTTCGTTGAGTCTTAGCTCAGTCATTTTACAATGTTTCTCCTCACCCAAGCAGTGCTCCAAGCTGCTTGCCTTGCAGTCGTACAAAGTTAATTTTATCAAATTGGGTGTCATAGAAAATATTTCTTGTATGAATTTAGTCTGCTCGTCGATAACGAACAAAATCAGTTCCTTCACATGTTTACCACACTTGGTCCAAAACTCCGAACAACCCAGGTTTCCTTTCAGCTTATTTCGGTAATCGGCAATCATTAGTCCATTTCCCACACGCAGGATTTTCATATTCTCATATCTGCCACAAAAATTAAGTTGGTTCAAATCATTGTAATTCTTTATGATGATCTGGTCATTTCTTGTGAGTCTGGATGAATAACACACTTCCCTCCATCGACGACAGACAAGTCTAGCGCTTTTCCTTTCTGGAAGAGTTAGATATGACATCACCAGCTCTAGCATCTCGTCCGGCATGTCACATATAGACGCCATTGTTAATTTGGGTTCTCAGTGTCTGTAAAAATAAAATAATTTATTAATTTCGGTATTTATGTATTGCTCTCAGCCATGTCCCTGATAATTGCAGTGAAAGTGAGGGGAAGCAGCATACCTACATGTAGATGGTAGCTACATAGGCTTAGCGACACCCCTCCCCCCCAGAGACCATTTAGTCCCCCCCCCCCCCCCCCCCCCATGGATTTTTTTGACCTACACAAAGCCATGCATGAGGAGAAGGCCTGGGGGGCTAAGCTCCCCCCCCCCCCTTAGCTTAGGTTTTTGGTCCTGCTACGCCCATTGGTAGCTACCTAGTTACTTACCCGGTAAAAATTTTCATGACAAAGTTGCACCCAATGTATCTTCCTAAATTAGTTTCAATTTTGTGGGGGGCCGGGAAAGGGGGTTTTCAGGGGGTCATAGGCGGTATCTCCGTAATTACAAATGTAAAGGTGTCGAAAATAATCTCAAATGATAGCTCTCAAAATTGCTTGCAAATTGAACTGTTCAACATGAACCTGATCTTTAAGGTTCAGGCACAGCAGCCAAATGAAAGTCACTTTTCACCTCCGCTTACACCCGTTGGTTATGATCCGAATTTGCCAAGTGACATATCAAATGAAAGTACTAATAAAGGGCTTTACTGCTGACGTAGTACCAGAAACCTGAACCTTCAGGTTAATGTATGATAGCCAGCTGAAACTTCAACAGCGATTATCTCGAAATTTTCAAATGTAAAGGTAGGTCAACTGGCTACTGAAAAAAAAACCTCTTTAAAATCGCTACAATTTAAGACCTTCACCACGTACCTGAAGTGAAATTTTCAGGTACGATATTGAATTATTGAACCTGCTTTCAGGTACGCGGTGACGGTCGTAAATTGTAGCGATTTTAAAGAGGTTTTTTTCAGTATCCAATTGACCTACCTTTACATTTGAAAATTTCCAGATAATCGCTGTTGAAGTTTAAGATGGCTATCATACCTTAACCTAAAGGTTCAGGTTCATGGCTGTGCATCACGAGTAAAGCCCTTGAGTAGTACTTTCATTTGATATGTCACTTTGGACCATAACCAACGGGTGTAAGCGGAGGTGAAAAAGTGACTTTCATTTGGCTGCTGTGCCTGAACCTTAAAGACCAGCAAGTGTATTCCCTTTCTCGAACGCCAGCAAACCCACCCAACTAACACCTTCAAAATTTATTGTAAGAAGAACTGTTCCCCGTATATTGCATCATGGCGTGCCTTATCTTCTTACAATAAATTTTGAAGGTGTTAGTTGGGTGGGTTTGCTGGCGTTCGAGAAAGGGAATACACCTCCAGGTTCATGTTGAACAGTTCAATTTGCAAGGAATTTTGAGAGCTATCATTTGAGATTATTTTCGACACCTTTACATTTGTAATTACGGAGATACCGCCTATGACCCCCTAAAAAAACCCCTTTCCCGGCCCCCCACAAAATTGAAACTAATTTAGGAAGATACATTGGGTGCGACTTTGTCATGATAATTTTTACCGCTTCTCAATCGCACGGCTGGATCTGGAGATAAACTATGAGGACGGGTGGTCTGGACCACCCTGTATATAAATATACCTATATATATATACCTATACCTATATATTTATATCTATTAATTTTGACTAATTAATAAAATATAAGTGGGTAAAATCTCGGTCGAGTTCGTTAATGGGGGAAATCGGACGAAGGGGGGCAAAATGGGGGGACTTTTTCGAAATCTGGTATTTGGCCATAACTCCCTTAATATTGCAACTAATGAAAGGTGGTTTTCTCTGAGGGTCGTCTAACAGTACTACCTACAACTTTTCTTCGTAACGTTTTTTGATCCCACCCTTAATGGTTGATTAAGGGTGGAAAAACATGGGTTGGCGAACAAAAAAATTCATAACTTGTGTCTTAGGAGTGTTATCGAGTTCTTTCTTTTAGCCGTGAAGTTGCGTCAATATTACCAACAACTTTTGTCTGCAAAAGTTTTTCGTCCGACGCACCGTTTAGGCAGGGGGTGGGGGGTTGAATTTTCCAAACGTCATAACTCACTTATTTGGTGAGATATTGAGTTTATTCTTTTTGCTATGAGTTTCTATTAATACTACCTACAACTTTTGTCTGAAAAAGTTTTTTGTAAAATCGCTTTCATTTTCTGTCGGGGGGTGGGGGGGGGGGGGGGGTGAAATGTCAAAACTCAATTCCTCCGTTGAAATTGGCATCGGGATTAGCTGAAAATCTTCTCAACCGCCATTCTAAATGATTTGAGACGTCTTTTAGTGGATGGAAGTAATCTTCGAAATCTACCTACTTACGCCTTTCGTGGCTGCCGAAAGGAATCTTTTTCCTTTCGCTCGCCATTCGATTACAAATGAATAAATAAATGACCGCTTCATCCCTGCTAACTATTTGGATCTCAATTTTTCAAGAATGAAACTTACCGAACACAAAATAATTCTAGAATTAATGAAACTCTGGATGAACCTGATAACGCCTTCAGCAGTCACTGATTGATCTGGCGGCCATCCATTCTATTGATTAATTGATCACAGAATTTTCTGCTGCCACTGAAATAAATTGGCGCCAATATTTAAACTTTTTCTTTCCGTGTCTCCATCCCGTTACTTCATGGCTCATCCTCACCCCATTTCCCATTATACAAATGCATGACTACCTACTATAACCAAACTCTGCCTCCTTTGTTGGTAGGTACCTACCTAGGGTTCCTACTAAAATAAAAGTTGCTTTTTCTCTGAAAAAGTAGGTACCTACCTACCTACCTATACCCTCAAAAAGTGCCCAACGGCGGAAAATTTATTTTAAATTTGAATTTTGATAAGTAGGTAGGTAGGTATAGTAGCGCCAGGCTACCTGCCTGCCCCGAGGGCTTTCTGTGAACAGTGTACAGTGCAGAATGCCCTCGGGCCAGGCAGGTCAGAGTGGCGATACTATAACATTTGAACGTTCGGCTTTTTTACTGGAAACATCTCTAGTCATAGTTACCTATAGTCCAACCGTCCGATGTTACGGAGTCTTTTAATCCGCCCCGTGAGAGTCATCCAGTCCAGCGAGAACGCCGGTAGGTACCTACCTACTGTTAGGTTGATAGGAAAAGCACTAAAGCAGAGGACATTCAGTACGAAAGTATATAATTCCTTGGTTCACTTCATATAAGTATTTAACATCGATACAAAAGAACGTACCTATAGGTTACCTACCTACCTAGGTAGGTACTTCTACTTACCTAAGTAGTTATTTCATTTTGAAATTTGGAAAGCAAGTGAAAAAATTTTATTTTTCCGATTGACGTGTAAACAACATGGTATACAACATAAAAGTCAAAGTCAGTTTCAAGTACGTACCTACCTACCTACCCACTTTTTGGTTCGGGAGGGGGGGGGGGGGGGATCCTAGAAGTCCGCTGTTTAGGAAATTTCCAGTCTAGGCAATCGTCGTAATGACTTGCCTACTTTTTACTTTACCTGTATACGTAGTATACGTAAGGTAAAGTATTGTATTCGTGCGGGCCAATTTTCGGCAAACCTCAACTTTGAACCGTCATTGCTCGCAGACCTCAAAAGCGACTGAAATTTTAATATACATTTTGGAAACGTCCATTCCTTCGGAATATGAAAAACATCTCACTTTTTTCCTCCGACGAAAAGTTTGCCCACAGGAATTTTTAGAAGAGGTCAGGTACTCCGTGTCAGTACGTATGTAGCTAGCTAGCTAGCTAGCTAGCTAGCTGTATGTGGCATTGACCTGGACGGCGCACTTTTCAACCGATTTTCTTCAAAATCGGTAGTGACCTTTCTAAAATTGGAAGAAATCAGAATCCGGAAGCCCAGTTTCCCCCCTTTAAAATTAAGGGGGGTTACCCCCCCAAAACTCCCCCAAAAGGTAGAAAAAAAATATTTGCTCAAAATCGGCTCTAACGATTTTGATCAAATTTTGGACAATTATAGAACAAATAATTACGAATCCAATGATACCACCCACTACCCCCGCATAACTCCCTGAAAGGGGGGAAGTCCCCCCTGGACCTGTAAAAGGGTGAAATCAGTGGATTCAGTGGTTTGTGTTATACGAGTAGTTCTGGATAGGACACATGACAACCGCCATACCCGTCACAAATAGAATATGGCTTATCTCAAGCAATTTGAGTGACTTATAAAGTGCGGCTTATGGGGTGTCAAACTGTTCGGGCGAACGTTGTGAAGCAATTTTTTGTGTCAAAACGTTTTTCTGAATGTATCCTAGCACCCCACCCCCTAAGGGGGGTAGATTTGAGTGGTTTGAGAAATATGGGTTGTGTGGGCTCAAAATGATCGGGAGATCGTTCTGAGGCTATTTATTTCGTCAAAATGTTTTTTCGCCACCCCCCCCCCCCCCTTATGGGGGGAGTTTTGGATACTTTCCAAAGTACGTTGTATGGGGTATCAAAATCATTTAACCAAGGGTTTATTTCTAGGAATCACGCAAATAAGCAGGTAAAGTTTTGTCCGACCGTGTCGTACCGCTTGTTACTTTACCTGTATACGGAGTATACGTAAGGTAAAGTATTGTATTCGTGCAGGCCAATTTTCATCAAACCTCAACTTTGAACCATCATTGCTCCCAGACCTCAAAAGCGATTGAAACTTGCATATACATTTCGGAAACGTCCATTCCTTCGGAATATGAAAACCATCTCACTTTTTTCCTCCGACGAAAAGTTTGCCCCCAGGAATTTTTAGAAGAGGTCAGGTACTCAGTGTCAGTACGTATGTTTGTAGCTAGCTAGCTAGCTAGCTATGTATGTGGCATTGACCTGGACGGCGCACTTTTCAACCGATTTTCTTCAAAATCGGTAGTGACCTTTCTAAAATTGGAAGAAATCAGAATCCGGAAGCCCAGTTTCCCCCCTTTAAAATTAAGGGGGATTACCCCCCAAAAACTCCCCCAAAAGGTAGAAAAAAAATATTTGCTCAAAATCGGCTCTAACGATTTTGACGAAATTTTAGACAATTATAGAACAAATAATTACGAATCCAATGATACCACCCACTACCCCCGCATAACTCCCTGGAAGGGGGAAGTCCCCCCTGGGCCTGTAAAAGGGTGAAATCAGAGGATTCAATGGTTTGTGGTATACGAGTAGTTCTGGATAGGACACGTGACAACCACCATACTCGTTACAAATGGTATATGGCTTATCCTGAGCACCCCCCCCCGGGGGGGGGGGGGCAATTTTGTGTCACTTTTAAAGTGCGGCTTATGGGGTCTCAAACTGTTCGGGGTAACGTTGTGAAGCAATTTTTTGTGTCAAAAAGTTTTTCTGAACGTATCCAAACACCCCACCCCCCTTTGGGGGGTAGATTGGAGTGGTTTGCGAAATATGGGTTGTGTGGGCTCAAAATGATCGGGAGATCGTTCTGAGGCAATATATTTGGTCGAAATGTTTTTTCGCCACCCCCCCCCCCCTCCCTTATGGGGGGGAGTTTTGGTTACTTTCCAAAGTACGTTGTATGGGGTATCAAAATGCTCGGGGAAACGTTCTGAGGCAATTTATTTTGTCAAAAAGTTTTTCCGAGCTTCCCCAACCACCTCACCTCGTTTTAGGGGGTAGTTTTGTGTGGTTGCCATAGTACGTCGTATGGGGTCTCTAAGTACTCGGGGGAACATTCTGGGGCCATTCCTTTCGTCAAAAAGTTTTTCCGTCTCCAATCATTTAACCAAGGGTTTTTTTTCTAGGAATCACGCAAGTAAGCAGGTAAAGTTTTGTCCGACCGTGTCGTACCGCTTGTTTTTTTTATTTTTTAGGTAGATTTCGAAGAAAAATCTACCTAATTTCTCATTTAACGTAGAAAAATGTTTTAGTATGATATACACATACAGAAAAAAACCTTTACTCTTTGACTATAAAATGAACAGTGTTCAGTTGAACAGGAAATCTGAGTGTAAAGATCTGGGTGTGATATTTGACGGCAAGCTAAATTATGATAAACACATTCAAACAAAGACCAAAGAAGCTGCAAGAATGTTGGGCTTCATAAAAAGGGTTTCCAGATTTTTCAAAATTACTGAAACACCTATTCTTTTGTTCAACGCATTCGTTCGCAGCAAATTAGAGTACTGTAGTGTAATTTGGAATCCTCACCATGAAGTCAAAGTGAAATGTATAGAAAGGATTCAAAAAAAATTTGCAAGATATTTATCACTTAAGTTTCAGATGGCTGACCCAAATATTGTTTGTTATAATGAGCTGTTACGTATGTTTCAATTGAAAAGGTTGGACAAACGAAGAGAGACGGCAGATCTTGTTTATTTATATAAAGTCCTGAACCACATGGAGAATAATGATTATCTAACCAGCCAGCTCACTTTTGATATTTCCAGAAGAACTCGGCAGTCCAAAATATTCACCCTGTCCATACCTAGGACGGAGGCCCTAAAATATGCACCCATAAGGAGAATATGCGAAAAAGCAAATAGTATCAGTGCGGATGTTGACTTTTTTTTTGACTCTTTCACCGTTTTTTTAAGAAAGATGGTTTAATTTACTTTTACTATTATTATGTTTTTTTTTTCTTCTATTATTATTTTATACTTCTATTGTACCTTGTAACCCTGAACTGTACAAACTAGGAATGTTTAAAAGTTGTACAGCTGTGCGATGTAATTGGGGGGGATACTCTCTGTGTCGCACAGCATAAATAAATTCTATTCTATTCTATTCTATTCTATTCTATTCCTATTGTAGTCGTACCAGTAGTCTCACTTTTGAAAAATTTCTTCACAGTTATTCTTTTTATGACCCCTGGATCCCAAAACCACCATCAGTTCAAAAGTTTATAGATATATATATAAACTTATATATATATATTATATATATATATATATATATATATATATATATATCATTTTCACTTCCTTGTGAACACGCTAGCAGCCGTATTTTTGAAAAATAATTGGTTTTGACTATTTAATAAAATATAAGGGACTAAAATCTCGGTCGAGTTCGTTAATGGGGGAAATCGGACCAAGGGGGGGGGAAATGGGGGGACTTTTTCTAAATCTGGCTTTTTGGCCATAACTCCCTTAATATTGCAACTAATGAAACGTAGTTTTCTCTGAGGGTCGTCTTACAGTACTACCTACAACTTTTCTTTGTAACGTTTTTTGATCCCACCCTTAATGGTTGAATAGGGGTGGAAAAAGAGGGTTTTGCGCACAAAAAAATTCATAACTTGTGTCCTAGGGGTGTTATCGAGTTCTTTTGTTTTGTAATGTATTTGCCTCAATATTACCTACAACTTTTGTCTGAAAAAGTTTTTCGTCCGACGCACCGTTTAGGCAGGGGGTGGGGGGTTGAATTTTCAAAACGTCATAACTCACTTATTTGGTGAGATATTGAGTTTTATCTTTTTGCTATGAGTTTCTATTAATAATATCTACAACTTTTGTCTGAAAAAGTTTTTTGTAAAATCACTTTCATTTTCTTGTTAAGGGGGGGGGGGGGGGTGAAATTTCAAAACTCAATTCCTCCGTTTGTTATTGTGTTATCGAGTTCTTTTGTTTTGTAATGCATTTGCCTCAATATTACCTACAACTTTTGTCTGAACAAGTTTTTCGTCCGACGCACCGTTTAGGCAGGGGGTGGGGGGTTGAATTTTCAAAACGTCATAACTCATTTATTTGGTGAGATATTGAGTTTATTCTTTTTGCTACGAGTTTCTATTAATAATATCTACAACTTTTGTCTGAAGAAGTTTTTTGTAAAATCACTTTCATTTTATTGTTAAGGGGGGGGGGGGGGGTGAAATTTCAAAACTCAATTCCTCCGTTTGTTATTGTAGATAATGCAATTGGATCAACTGAAAATCTTCTTATCCGTCTTTCTAAATGATTTTAGACTGCTTTTAGTTGATGGAAGTAATCTTCGAAATCTACCTACGCCTTTCGGGGCTGCCGAAAGGGATTTTTTTTTTTTTTTTTTTATTAGTCTTGGAAAACGAAAGAAGAATCTCGTAACCAAGCGAGCGGAGCGAGCGCGAACAAAATTTAAGATGGGTAAACATTGCTGTAAACATTTATTCTTTCGAGAGGGGGATTATTTTCCTGCCTACGGAAGCAAGACATAGAATAGCAAACATAAGAATGATCAGTATTCGAGCGATCGAAGCGAGCGAGAAGAAAATTTAGAAGACTTCTATAAAATCTCCTTATTGCATAGGAATAGTAATGCACGAAAATTTATTGTCTTGCTTTTGTTCTTGCATTTCTTGCATGCAAGAACAAGAACAATAGTTGATTTTGGCTGCAAGAACAAGAAGTGACTTGCAAGAACAAGAACTCTTGCAAGAGTTCTCGCAAGAGTCTTGCATAAACCCAGGCAGTTTTTTTTCCAAAGCTTCATTCATGGATTGCAGTCCATATTTTGTACCAGAAACTCTGCAGACTGTGCGACGATAGATTTTACTTGAAATGGCCTCTCGGTAGGCACAAAACCACCTTTTCAACAGCAGAAAATTCCAAGTGTAAGCAAGAAATTGCAAGAGTCTCGCAGCAAGAACAAGAACAAGAGCAAGAAATGATTTCTACTGCAAGAAAAAGAAAAAGAACAATATAGGATTTTTACTACAAGAACAAGAGTCGCTTTGCGAGAACAAGAACAAGAAATGCCGTTTTTTGTTCTTGTTCTTGCATCCTGCATCACTACATAGAAAGAAATTTTGATTTATGACGTTCAATTTTTGCAGGCCCCTTCAGTGCGTGGGCCCTAATAAGTTTTTTTTTTCTAGCTTTACTGGTTAATCTAGCACCCCTCTTATTGTCATCTTTAAGTTCTGCAGAAAAGGTCCGCGCCCCCGAGTCCGCGCGAGAACTGTCCGACTAGGATTCTCACCATAAAGTTTTGCTGTCTTTTGAGACTTCAAATGCAGTAGGTAGGTCTTGGGTGATATACCTATGTTTCTGCAGTTATTCTACATTCTACAAAAAGATGATAATTCACTTTTAAAGTTTTCTTTCGACTACAGGGGCCCGGCGGGCCCTTTTCAGAAGCCCGGGGCCCCCTGCTCCCCCCTAATCACGTCCCCGCACTTGGGCAGACACAACCCGAACTTTACTTCAACTTTCCCCAACTGCTCCCAGATGGATTCGCCTCTGAGATCGCAACAACGCACATCCAGCTTTTGTAGATGTTTTAGATCTGCGAGGGGTGATATATTTTCGATAAAACAGCACCTACGGAGAGACAATACTCTGAGACTTTTGCAGTAACGGACGATATGTTCGACCGACAGTTTTGTGAGGCTATTATTATCATTCAGATTTAGTGACAACAAGTGTGGGAGGACCTTAACTGTGACCTCCACGGCTGTGTCTGTTAAATTACTATTGAACAAACAAAATTCAGTCAGGTTATGAAGGTCTCCTGAATACAACGGACAATGCTCCCAAAAATCCACCATAAACGACGTTGATAGGGACACCGAGCACAGTCGTTTCATAATAGAAGCTATCTTCGAAACTGTTAGAAGAGCCGACCCGACGATCGTCAGGCTGACATGGGTTAGCCTCAGTAACGATTCTAAAAGACTTCGTAAATGTTGGTCTGAAAATTCTCCTGAGGTCAGACTAATTTTTCTCAAATTAGGAAATTTGTTACAGATAACTGGGAAACAACGGTTAGTAAGCGAATGACAGTCAAGAAGATGCAATTCCATCATTTGTTGACCGACGTTAGACAAGATTTGAATGAGCTGGGTGTCTTGTATGTTGCAAGATTGGAGCATCAACCGTTTGAGAATATTTTGTCGGCAGCTTGTGAAGTGAGTCAACGCATCGATCAGGTCTGGTTGTAAATAACAATATTCATCGAAAATCACGGTAAGGTCCTTGAGTACAGGAGCATTTTCCGTCAGCGCCCTTAACTGGTCACCAGACAATCTATCCGTGAGGGTAACCTTTAAGCTGACTAATCTTGGAAATCTGGGCAGCGGCGAAGGAGAAACTTTTAGGTCAGTAATTTTTGACACTGAGTAATAATTCCATCTCTCTTCACCATCACTTTCACACAAAGATAATTTTACCAAATTGGGTGTTTTCGATGATATGTATTTAAGAAATTTAATCTGTATGTCGACAACGAGCATGGTCAGTTCGTTTACAAGTTTACCATATTTGGACCAAAACTTCTGGCAGTACGGTTTTCCTTTCGGTTTCTTTAGGTTATCCTTTTCCCATAGTCCATTTTCCACATTCAGGATTTTTATATTGTTGTATCTCATCCTTCTGCTGAGATGAAGTTTATTCAAGTCACTGTAGTTCTGTAGGGTGATCTGGTCATTTTTAACGAGTCTGGTTGAATAAGACACATGTCTCCATCGGCGACAGACCAGTCTTGCATTTTTTCTGTCGGCCAGGGGTAGATAAGACATCACCAGCTCCAGCAGCTCGTCCGGCATGTCCCATATAGACGCCATTTTTCATTTGGGTTCTCAGTGTGCCTGTAAAAATAAAATTGGAACCGTAATTTATTAATTTCAGTGGTTAACTAGGTATTTATTTATTGCTCTCTGCGCTGTCCCTGAGAATTTTGTTGGCAGGCAAACGTTCTGGCCTGGTAACCGTAAGGTACATATTATGGTCTTGTTTTCGAGATGAGGGGATAAGGAGCTGTCCATGGGCGTAGCAGGACCAAAAACTTGGGGGGGGGGGGGGGGGTTAAGCCCTGCTCCAGACCTTCTCCTCACCTGGGGGGTATGTGACGTTATGTGTAGATCAGAAAAATCCTGGGGGTGGCTAAGCCCCCCCCCCCCCCAGCCTCCCCTTTGCTACGCCTATGGGGCATGCCTGGAGAGAGTAGGTACCTATAGGTATAGCAGCCCCACCGTTCCCTCTATTTCTCTTTCTCAGAGCAGATTTTACAGACTCCTTCCGAGGAGTCTGGCTACATCGTGTGCACGCACGTTGGCGCACACGTTGGGCTTGTTGTGACTGGGTTATGACTATAACAACAACAACAACAGAACGAAGGGTCGATTTCACGACTTATAGTACATATACCTAGGCACTAGCCATAAGCTAACATGCTAAAAGATAAATCTGTTCTATAGGTGACACTATGCCCCCCGAGGTGATTGGAAGGCCTGAGAGCTTAGCCCCCCTATAGGTAGGTATAGGTTTTTGGTCCTGACGCCCATGGGTAACTTAATTACTGCATGAAACTTACCGAACTCGGATACTTTACCTACAAAAGATAATCTGGCTAGGAGATCTAGCGAATAACTAAAATAATCTGGAATAAAATGAAGCTAGATGAGCCTCTCTGATCTGTCACTGTGATCGATGGCCTGGGGGCCAGAATTTTCTGCTGCCACTGAAAAGAATTGGCGCCACTATTTAAACTTTCGCTTTCCGTGTCGAATATTATAACTCCTCGCCTCATTATACAAATATTATTATAATAATATGACGACTATAAAACCATAACTCTACCCTCTTTTTACTAATATAAAAGTTTTATGTACCTATTTTGAAAGTAACATTATAGGAAGTATACCTACCTACCTAGGTACGTAGGATGCAGGGTCCAAGTCAGGCTGGGAGCGTACCGATTATTCATAATTTCTTGAAGATTTTCAGTTGACGCCGATCCGGGTTTAAGTTCCATATCCTACCATACGCTAAAAATGCCAATCCGACCCTGAGCAGATATTTCCCTGATCAAGAAGAAGTTTTGATCAGCCCTAGATTTGCAAGAAATTATGAGTAATCGGTACTCCTAGCCTGACTTGGACAATAGGTATAGGTAGGTACCTACTTACCTAAGTATCGGATGTTCCAGCAGAGGTCCTACCTATACCTACCACCCAATTTTGATGAAATCTGCAATGGATCTGTCAAAAATCATGACCAAATAAGAGTGTTTTCAAGGAAATTTTGATTGGGTGAAAATTGTGGCCGCTATTTATTGCCAAAAAACCAAATCGTGTTTTTGATTAGGTATGTACCTTACCTTACCATGGGTAAGTAGGTACCTATAGTCTGGCAAGCGCAGACAGTTTTCGATTAAAACATTGTAATTTGGTAACAAGGGTTGAGTAAAAGACCGTTAGGTTATTTTGTACAAAAATTTAATTAGCTGTAAGTTACAGCCGTTTTTGACCAAAGTTCAAAAGTTTTAGCTTTTGTGGGAGACTTTGTGACAGAGCAGAGCGCTGCTCCAAATCTAGCAATTTCTTGATAGGGTCACGCACTAACGCACTCGCTGTGCTACCACTTGTCTTGAAAATTTCTGGCCGAACTGAGCTGAAATTTTGCACATATCACCACAAGACATGTTGGGACACGCAGACACCTGTCCCAGCTTTTTACTGGATAATCCACCTAGGTAGATAAATCAACATACGAGCGTCATTTGTGACTTTATGAAAACGGCTCTACGCAACACCGTCTTTGGTTTACATAATATATATTTTGTCTTAACTGATCCAAGGAAGTTTTGTCTGTGATATAACAACAAGAAACATCCAACACTTCGAGATGTTTTAGACTGAGTAGGGAAGAAACATCTAGGATCGAGCAGCACCCTTGGAGAGACAGTATTTTAAGATTTTGGCAGTAACGGACGATATATCTGACCGACTGTTCCGTAAGACGTCTGTTATCTTTAAGATTCAGGGTTAGCAAATTCGGCAAAACCTTAAGTGCGGCCTCCACGCCTTCGTCTGTCAAGGGGCTATCGACTAAAGATAGTTCCGTCAAGTTCAACAGATATTCTGAGCCTAAAACACCACTCTGCCAGTAGGTATAATCCCAGATCTCTGGCGAAGATAGGTACAAATAAGAAATCTCTCTCAAACGCGGAATCATTGAAACAGTTTGCTCACCAAAACTAACCCCTACCAAGCTAACATGGGTGAGATGAATTAACGACTGTAACATGATTTTTAAATTTTTATCACTCAAGTTTATGGAGTTCAGGCTAATTTTTTTCAATTTAGGAAGTCTTTTACAGATTACTGGGAGACAGTCGTTCGTTAGCAAATGGCAGTCGGTAAGATTTAACTCCGTCATTTGAGGACCCAGGTCAGATAACGTCAGCATTATTATGAATTGGACGTCTCCTATGCCGTAAGATTGAAGCTCGAACAGCTTGAGAGTATTTTTTGTTGCCAAGACATTCAACTGACCCAACAAACTAAGCTCTACATCCGTAAAAGGTACAAAAATTAAGGCAAGTTCCTCTAGGACAGGAGCATTTTCGACCAATAACCACAAATGGTATGCATAAAACTTATGCGATGAACGAACAACCTTCAAGCTTAATAAGCTTGGAAATTCATGTGAGAGAGGCACAGCAGGAAACTTAATAGATTTATAGCATGTCCTCATTGTAATCTCTGAAAGTTCATCCTTCTCGCTGCGGTCCTCACAGTCGCACAAAGCTAATTTTTTTAAGTTGGGTGTGTTGGGAAATATACTTCTCAGTAATTCAGTCTGTTCATCCACAACGAACATGGATAGTTCGTTAACATATTTTCCGCACTTGGCCCAAAATTCCGCGCACTTCCGGTATCGTTTTTCCAGTTTTTCGGGGTCATCGTTATTCCTACTGTGTCGTTCATTTTCTACCTGTAGGATTTTTATTTTACAATATCTCTTATCAAAATTAAGTTTTCTCAAGTCAGTATACTTCTGGAGGATGGTTTGATCATTTAGGGTAAGCCTGTCGCCCCTGTCGGAATTAGAAAAGTCCCGCCAGCGACGGCAGACAAGGCGACAGTTCTTCCTGTCGCGCAGGGGTAGGTGTGACATCACCATCTCTAACAGCTCGTCCGGTAGATCCAAATAAGACATAATAATTCTTTCTTGAGTTCCCGGGGTCTGTAAAAATAACATTGTACTTACTGACCCATTTTTATTAATAATTTTCCTATTTACTTAAATTGCTTTCAGCAGTATTATCTACTCTGACTGTCACTAGCAGGCAGACCTGGCAAGGTAATTGTTAAATAGTCAGCCTGGTAAAGCTACCATGGCTTTGCTTTTGAAGTGAAGTTAAGGGTAGAGAGGGTAGTTACCTACCACACCGTTCTCTCTCTCTCTCTCTATCTCTTTCTCAGACCAGATTTTACTGGCTACATCGTGTGCGCCAACGTTGGCATACACCTTGGGCTTGCGTCTGGGTTATGACTCTAACGACATCATTAAAGAATCTATTGTATACTACACTATAATGTTTACAATCGAACAGATTTAGCTTAAGACAAGTGCTACCGTAAGGCACGTGTCTGTCTTAAGCTAAGTACTAAGGTATCTACTATTTATAAGGGTCACTACAGTATAGGTTACTTTACTAAAGAAGTCCTTTTTACCTACCTAAGTGGTATCTTACACCATCTATTACTACACAAACGTTAATATAGAACTTACCGAACTCGGATACGTTAATTTTAGGAAATTTTGTACACGAAGATCTCTCACAGAAGTATTATTAATAATTATTATGGGAATAATGAATCTAGATGAACCTCTGTCAGCGTCAGTGTTCAGTGTTATCGATCTCTTCTGAGTCTGCTGCCACTGAAATAAATTGGCGCCAATATTTAAACTTACGCTTTCCGTGTCGATTTTTCCTTTCCCGCACACAGCAGGTGCCATGGTTCATGAAAAAATTTTCTATAGGTTATCGGTCAGGTACAGGTACCTTCAAATTAATTGTGAATAAAAATTGGTCAACTTTCTGCAGACTTGATTTCAATTGCAGAGGGGTTGTGCAGACAAAACGTCTAATCTTGGAGGACTATTTCAAGAAAAGCGAACGTTCGAATTAAGAGAAAAAAATTCTGTATGTTCGCCAACAAATAAGTAGGATTACTTAACAGACTTGATGAAATAATATCTACAATATGCAAGGAGCAGGAAGAATAAACATTTATGCTGATCTTAGTTTAATTCATTTTTTTAAAATGAAAACAGTAACTCCGATATCCGCTGTAATGGGGTCCCTAATCGTCCGCCGCGGCAGGCTCGTCGTCGTCTGAGGCACTCCACATCCATGGTGGAATGGGGTCGTCGGGGTTCACCTTAAACTTATCATCAGGTAGGTTAGTTGCTTTCCAACACCATTTGCGGGTTACCTTTACTTTTCTCAACTGATCCCAGACAGTTTTGTCTTTGATGTTACAACAATAAACATCCAGCTTTTGGAGATGTTTTAGACTGACGAGGGAAGAAATGTCTTTGATCGCGCAGCAACCTCGGAGAGACAGTACTTCAAGTTTTTCGCAGTAACAGACGATGTATTCGACCGACTGTTTTGTGAGAAATTGGTTTTCGTCCAAGTATAAGGTGATTAAGTTTGGCAATACATTAACTATGACCCTCACGGTTCTGTCTATCAAGGGCGTATAGACTAAACGTAGTTCCTTAAGGTTTAGTAGGTATTCTGAGCCCAAATAAAAATGTTTCCAGAATTTAAAATCGCATGATACTTGCGATGATAGACACACAGAAGAAATCTCTCTCATACGCGGAATCGCTGCGACAGTTAGCTGACCAAACTCAACCCGCACCAAGGCAAAATGGGTGAGATGAATCAATGATAACAACAAACTTTGTAAATGTTCGTCTGTGAAGTGTCCAGAGTTCAAAGTAATTTTTTTCAGATTAGGAACTTTTTCACAGATTACCGGAAGGCACTTGTCCGTTAGGGAAGGACAGTCGCGAAGATGTAACTCCATCATTTGCGGACACAGGTTCGACACGATTTTATTGAGCTGAGAGTCTTTTATATCACAGGACTCGAGC
This sequence comes from Mesopsocus fuscifrons, assembly GCA_950004255.1. Taxonomy (NCBI): domain Eukaryota; kingdom Metazoa; phylum Arthropoda; class Insecta; order Psocodea; family Mesopsocidae; genus Mesopsocus; species Mesopsocus fuscifrons. The sequence goes on from OX465381.1 coordinate 3,361,720, forward strand.
TCCAACCGTCTGAGAGTATTTTTCCGGCAGCTTGTGAACAGATCCAACGCGTCGATCAGGTCTGGTTTTAAATTATAAAAATGTTCAAAAGTTAAGGCAAGTCCCTCGAGGACTGGAGCATTTTCTACCAATACCCTCAACCTGTCTCCAGTTAATCCATTCCAGACGGAAATTTTCAGACTGGCCAAGCATGGAAATGAGAGGTGGATTAAAGGAGGAATCTCGCAAGGTTTCAAGTCAGTCTTTTTTCGAATCTTTGTAGCTTTTTCCCTGTTGGTGCGGTCTTCACAGTCGCACAAATCTAATTTTTTCAACCTGGGTGTGTTGGGAAAAATTTCTTTAAGAAATTCCGTCTGCTCATCGACAACAAACATGGCAAGTTCGTTTACATGTGTACCGCACGAGGACCAGAACTCAGCGCAGTTCCGGTCTCCTTCTTCCACTTCTTTTAAGTCATCGCTATTCCATAGTCCATTTTCCACTTGCAAAATTTTGATATTTGCGAATCTACCACCGAAATTCAGTTTATTCAAATCACTGTAGTTCTGGAGGGTGGTTTGGATTTTTTTAATGATTCTGGTGGAGTAGGAAACGTCGCGCCAGCGGCAACACACAAGCCTCATGTTCTTTATGTCGGCCAAGGGTAGGTATGCCAACACCAACTCCATCAGTTCGTCCGGCAGGTCCCATATGGATGCCATTGTTTATCTGGGTTGTCAGGGTCTGTAAAAATACAATTATAACTCTAATTAAATTAATGTTTAACAGTTCATTACTTGTTACTATTTGCCACATCCTTCAGATTATCATTGACAGGTACCTAGATAGGTACTACCTAAGTAATCAGACAGTGGCTATTGGAGATAAACCAGAATAATATTGGAGAGTTGTCCCTGGGCCCGGTCAACAATTTAGTGTGCTGTTTAGAAAAATGTCCCAATGCGTTGAAGTTCTATAATGGCGGGCGTCATGGCTATACCTACCAGTATAATTGCTTACGCATGGTAACATGCTAACTTTGGAGCCTGTATTGGATCCTTACTTTATCTACGTGGTGTTACATTACCGTTATAAAATGGAACTTACCGATCTCTTACACTCTAGGGAAGAAGAATTTTGCATAAAGATCTTGTTTCAAATAAAATTTAAACTCTAAAAATCAGAATAAACTTGAGCGTGACTAATTTGGCCATCAATTGCCTACAACAATAACAATACCTTAGAATTTTCTGCTGCCACTAAAGTAAATTGCCGCCAATATTTAAACTTTTGCTCTTCATGTCGCATTTACCTAACTGTGAATATAACACAGACTATAATTTTTTCTCTGAATGTACTAAAATAAAAGTTATTATTGTATGTTTGCTCCAGAAATTAAACCACGAAAGTATTTATTTGGGCGGGAACGTAATTTGAATTTTTTGATATAATCGATCATCGATTAATCGAATGCCGTTTTAATTCAAAATGGCCGCTTGTGACACTTTTAAATAAAATCAATAATTATTGTTTTTAAAGTAAAACGAGCTTATTTAATGCAATAAATCACATTTTTATGAGCAAAATAATGGATGTAAAATCTTTTTTCCATTCATGGGCTCAAAAAATTGGCAAAACACCCACTTTTGATTTTAGAGCGGCTGGCCCGAAGCACCGGCAGAGGTTTTTGTGTGAGGTCCGGGTAGAAGGGTACCCTTACACGGGCTGTGGTAATTCTACCAACAAGAAGGATGCCCAGTTCAACGCTGCAAGAGATTTTGTTCAGTATTTGGTGAGGCAGAAGTTCTTGAACGAGTCCGATGTGCCGGCCGAGAGTGGGATCCTTCCAAGTACGTACCTATATGGATGATCGGCCTACCTAAGTACTTACCCAATTTAGATCGGGCACTTTCGCTGAATGCCCTTCCTGAACCATTCGCACTTAGAAAAAGTAAGGTTACGTCTGCCAAAGGTGGAAAAATGATGGTCTCTTGTCGTTCAAAGAACGTGCAAGGTCTCAAGTAGACGTTTACCCTAGAATCCATGTTCCCCGTGATTTGACGTCAGTCTGAGACCCTCCTTTATAGTCAGACCGGTAAAGGTATACTCATCGCACTTCTCGGTGCACCAAGCGGCAGAGTGAGCCGCCGCTAGAGGTTAATCACAGGGGTTTAAGCAGCATAAAAAAATATCCTCCAGTCAGTGCGACCCGTAACCAGGTGCACCAAGCGGCAGAGTGAGCCGCCGCTATAGGGGAATCATTGTGGAAAATGAAAAATTCGAACCCCATCCGCCAGTCAACGAGCCAAGAAATCTGTTATTGCCTCATTGGGAACAAGTAACAAGTACATTCCGAAGTAGTCGCAGTGTCGTGCGACAATCGGAAGCAAGTATCGGCAGAAGTGCGATGAGTACACCTTATCCGTCAGACCTGTCGTCTTTAGCAGTTTATACATCTTTCGCTGAAAAATCCCACCTTTCAAACTGTTCCTATACCAAACAGGTCTGCTTGTATGGGAACCTTTCGAAAGGTGCTTATTGTTATATATATCTGGTGGGTTGTTCCCTTTCTTTTAACGACCAGTTAGCACCGATTTAACAACAAGCTGTGAAGGCAAAACCTACTGGAGGTGGTGTTAACCAGGTGCTATTTGGACGTTAAGAGAAAAACCCTTCAGAAGTGTCACTTAAAAACCGATGACCACACTGCCAAAAAGAACGATGCAAAAATCACACCATGTTCGGGCTGTACAAAACCAACTTCTCAGGCTCAGAGGTTGTTTTGCCTACAGCCAAAATTTCAGAACACGCAGCCACTGAGCATTGCCAGGTGAGCAATGCCTAACGGTTGAAATAAATTTTCAGTTGGCAGTGTGGCCACCAGTTGGACACTTCTTCCTTACGAGACTGAAATGGTAAGATCCAACAATTTCCAAAAAAAAAATATATCTATAGCCTACCTCACTTTTTGTTCAGAACAAGAATTAGCTTTAAGAAGAAGGGGCCACAATGATCTAAAAGAGGTTTGCAACGATAATTCACATTTCTGTAGTCTAGTCTATCCACTCTCATTATATCATGGTGTTTAGACATTAACTTGATGGCCTCCACAGTAGCTTTGTGATACTTTAGGGTGGATTTCACAACCTGCTAAAGTTCAGAATAGCGATGTCGTTCGGGTTGGTGCCACGTTATAGTCAACTTTTATTGTAACGCTATACTTTAGCAGGTTATGAAATCAGGTTGGATTTCGGCGGTCCACAAACGATCAGATAAATAATTGTATAAATATTAATATCATAACTTTAGCCTTAGAGGATGGTTTGCCACTTTCCACAAGTTAAACATCTGCTTTGAATATTTAAACAATTAATGTTATCGTTAAGCTGGACTAGTAAAACCTACCCTAGTGATTTAATATGTATTTATTTCAATAATGAGGTTAGTTTCTGTGATGTAATCGGATAAGTGTTTTATTTTGGTTCATTAGCATCACTGCTCCCATTTGATATTAATGTTTCTGATTAGGTCATCGTCCAGAAGAGGGAGGAAATGATCCAGCGGGGACGTCGGGGTCCCAAGAGCCCCCCAGACCTGTGTTCCAGCCAGGTATGGCCCCCAACTTGATGGGAGAGGCGTACCGACCCTACAGAGAGGACGGTGGCCAATCTGACACACCCTACACCTATATTGACCATATTGCTGAGCAAAAGAACATGGCCGATGCTGAGAACGTTGACCTGAATGCCACTATACACGGGAACTGGACTGTCGAGAATGGAAAGTCGAGACTGCATATGTTTCTGCAGAAACATAGAATCACGGTAAAACAAAAGACTATCATATAAGTACGATATTAGTATTGTATAGGGCGGTCTTAGAAGTGGGCACATTCGATGCGTTTTGGACGGCGTCCAGGCGACTGTGCATCCCCAGACGTCTCGTTAGTGAGAGGGGATGCCGTCCCAATCCTGGAATTCCACGCACCCAGGTGGACGTCCAGTTGTTGAAGATATGACCTTTTTGCATTAATTCGTTATATTTATTTACTTCATCGATAATTGTTCTTTATTTTTCTTGTGCATTTTTCCAAATTGGAGTCAGATAGAACTGTTTTGAGTATATTTATTGAAATAAATCGAGAGACAGACGAAACACTGCCATTATCACGATAAAATTAAGGTCTCTGCCAAACAAAAGACAAATCACCGGGATGCGGGTCTGGAAGTATCGTGTGTGGGCACCAGCCATCCCTGAGTTAACATCCCAAATCCCGCATCCCAGCCAGGAAGCCAGGACACCGTCCAAAACGCCTCATGTGTGGCCACCTTAAGATAGAATGTTGGTAAATTTTTTAGACAATTTTTCGACGACACTGTTGGATTTTTAAATGTTCTAAAATATAGTAGGTATGTCTTGTTGACTGTGCAAATTAACTGGCTATGTTGTGATTTTACACTGGAGTGATTGTCAATATTTTTTAAACTCAAAATCACATTTTTTAATCCAAAATAGTCTGAGGAAAAAAATGCCGGATTGTGTGATCACTGATCACCTTTATACTGTAAATATTGGTTTCTTGTTTTTAAGGCGGACTACACCTATACCATGCTGGGAAGTGACCACGCTCGGACCATCGTAGCTGAAATGAGTTTTTACGTCAAACAGCTGGGACGTTCCATCTACGGGCGAGAATCTGCATCCACGAAGGTAGGTATTCAGAGCACAAATGGGTAAAAAAATTTCAACTGGGGACAGGAGGTTCGAACCCTAGTGGGTCAAAAATAAAGGGTTCGACAATGGTCGCACTTGACTTTCTCGCAATTTTTATCGAAAATTTGATTTTTTTTTTACGTGATTGTCAGAATTTTAACTTTTTCTAAAAAGTATTTTGCCTCACACTGGACGATACTTTTAGGCACCTGTATACCGAATTTCAAACATATCGGTCAAACAGTGATGTGTCGTTCGACGCGCAAAGTATATGTTTTCTATTTTGCATGTCACCGTCTTAATTTTAAAGTAAATGAAAATCTATTGGAAATGCCCTTGAAGCATCTATCTGAGACCACTTTCACCAATTTTCAAGAAAATCCGTCGATTAGTGTTGTTGCAAATGTGACCTAACCAATCAAAAACGTGATTTCCACTTTTGGAAAATGTTTCCTACGATAATGCCAATATTGGCCCAAATTTTTGGCCCATCTCAAAAAGAATAAAAATGATCCTGGAGCATCTATCTGGGAACACGACTGTAAAATTTGAAGGTTCTAACTTTATTACCGTACCGTGAAATGCGTCTTGAGTAGACAAAAACGAGATTCTAGCTTTTTTTCCTATTTTTGACTTTATTTTGCCTATATTGGCCGAAATTTTGAATTTATTGAATATTTCTTCGACAAACCTTTAAGTAATGTTATTAAGCACAAGTTTGTGGATTTTTGTGAAATTCCGGCTAATACTGTTCATGGGGCCAAGATTTTCACGTATGGGCCAATTTTGGCCCAAATTTTTGGCCCATCTCCAAAACAATAAAAATGATCCTGCAGCTCTATTACGGAACTTTTTATCACGCGTGATAACCGCGTGATAAACATTTGCAATGCTATTTTCCCTATGTTTTCGTGATAACTGCGTGATCACGCGTGATAAAAAGATCCATAATACGGCTCCTGGAGCATCTATCTGAGAACACGACTGCAAAAGTTGAAGGTTCTAACTTTATTACCGTACCGTGAAATGCGTCTTGAGTAGACAAAAACACGATTTTGAATTTTTTTTGACACTTTTTTGATAATAGACGGCGCAATTTTTGAGTAATCAAAATTATATTAAAAATGTATCTCGGAACTGATTTTAGACATCTATATTCCAAATTTGAGCCAAATCGGTTGACTGGTGTGACCTCTAGCCGCGCTACAGACAAACGGACGTACGTACGTACGTACGTACGTACCTACGTCGGACGGACATGACCTAAAAACCACTTTTTTGGTATCTAGGACCTCTGAAACGCCTTTTGCAATGAAAATCTCAAAATCGAAATTTTGCACGATAACATAACTTTCTCAGCCCATATATTACATACGGGCGAGAAAGTAAAAATTCTCTTATTGTCTGAACACAAATGAAATGGTTGGATTATGTAGTCTGATGGCTGACTTAGTTTCTATATTATCGCATACTAGATTCTGACCACTAAATAAAAAGTTATTACACTCTAAAGTGGCCGGATTTTACGTTGGTCACCGAAAGTGACGTAAGCGTTGGCTACTTCTGCTAAGCTCCGCATCTTCTGTTACCTATCTCACTGTACGCTAACTGCAGGAACCATTAACTTCGATTTATCAAAGTCTGACAAGGAGACAGCTACTCTACTGTCTCAACTATGAAACCGGAAATTATAAATTCAACCGGCTATGTCTACCAAGGGAGTAGACTTTTGAAACCTATTTAGGGTTCGACAAAGTCCTAGAAAGTTCTAGAAAGTCCTTTATCTTCCAATAGGTGTCAGCAAGCAAAAGCTGCGCTCTGTCTCTGGTCCGACAGCTGTACCATTTGGGAGTCATCGAGAAATTCGAAGGGACTTTGAAGAAGAATAGAGATAAGGAGAACGAGATGAAGCCGTACAAGGTGGTGGTTGCGCCAGCGTTGGTGGAGAAACTGGATGAGGTATTGCTGGATCTCCAGGTTCTACCGACGCTCATTCCTCCATTTGCCTCTGAGGAACAGGTAAGACTTAAGGCTGAATATACATTCGCTATTTTTTTTTTCGTTTGCAATTTTTGTGAGAAAACTATTGGATATTTAAATATTCTGAAATATGATGTCTTTTTAACGTCATTGTCATTAGTCATTACTCATGAGGCTATGTTGTGATTTCACGATCGATTAATTTTGGACAATTTTTTTGGTGACAAAAATCACTCGATCGTAAAATCACAACATAGCCTCATGAGTAATGACGTTAAAAAGACATATCATATTGAGAACATTTAAATGTCCAACGTAAACGAACACGATTGTGTGGTGGCCCTTAAGAGCAGGGTCACACCGGTTCGATCCCGATTCTACCCAAAGTTTTTCTGATCGGCATTCACCTCTGATATGTTCAGCATGTCAAGTGAAATATATATCGAGGCTGTGGTTCTTCGGAAACCACCTAAAACTGTAGGTCCCCGTCTTGTACTAACTCGATGGCTTGAGAGCTGGTATTTGGGAGTGCTGCCAGCTGAGCACGATGGTCCCTGGGGAAAACTCGCCTATCGGGCCATCTAGGGCCAATGAGTGTTTTGTTTGTTTTATAAATGGTTCTTGTTTTCAGCCGGCGTCCATCTTGAATTCGACCGTTCTCGACGAGTTCGCTGAGAGCCAGCCTCAAGCTGCAGGGGTGGTTGTTTGGGCCCCTCCCCTGCCTAACTGGAACCCATGGGTGGGGTGTAACATCGATGAGGGTCCTCTGGCCACAGCCACACTTGACCAAATCAGGTACAATGGGAAAAATTTAGTTCCTCAGGAAATGACTGGATAATGTTGTCCGATGGCTGACTTAGTATCTGAATTATTCTGACCACTAAATAAATCTCACTGTAAGCTAACTGTAGGAACCGTCTACTAAAGATCTATGTATCAAAGTCTGACAAGGACACAGCTACTCTACTGTCTCAACTATGAAACCGGAAATTATAATTTTCAACGATATCTACGAAGGGAGAAACAATTTTTGAGTTTTACAAGACCGCGGGTGGTATATAGATTCTCCATATTCTATACCATGCAACAAGCTTATTAATTGATCAATCATCAAATGAAAAAGAAAGGAAAACGTGACTAGGGTCCGGCTTAGTTTAGTTGATACTTTTCAAAGTCTCACTCTAATGTCTGAGAAGACAGACACTTTGTTTGAGAAATAAACAACTGCTGGGTCTTCTTAGAATTCTATAAATAAATAGGCTTGAGTTTTTAAAAGGCCTGAACACTGCTTCCTTCTCAAGCATAGTGTCTGTCTTCTTAGACATTAGAGGGAGATTTTGACAAGTATCAACTAAACTAAGCCGGGCTTCATAGTGTTGAGTTGAAAACTTACTTGGGTAACCTCCTTAGGCAGTACGCACTTGCCTATGTGCTCCAAGTCTGTGGAAAAATGTTGATAAATAAACATTAGTAATACGCCCTCCCGCCCCTTCCCTCATGCCATAGAAATTCTGACCAGGAAAAAAATCGAACCGTTTTTTAAAAGAATCATTCTGGTGCCACTTGTTACATGACTTTCTCTATCTTATATTCAAGAACAGTTGCCACTGTCTTTAGCGAGCGAATGCTACTCTCTGTATAGCAAGCAAATTTGCATGGTCACTGACCGTCGTTATAGAGAGGCACTTCTGATTTATATATTGTTTCAGTGATGATATGGAGAAACAACTGTCAGAACGAATGAAAAATGACTCGTCTCTTCAGGACATGCTACGGAAAAGAGAAGAGCTTCCAGTGGCGGCCATGAGGAAATACATCATGAACGTCATAAGCGACCACCCAGTTGTTATTATCCGGGGGAACACAGGCTGTGGTAAAACCACTCAGGTACAGTATAATATACCAAATCAAAATTTGTAAAAAGCAAAACTTGCTTATCGTTTTGTTTAAAGGTTTAAGGACCACCATACATTTGCTATTTTTGTACGTTCCGATTTCAAACTTTGTGAGAAAACTATTGGATATTTAAATATTCTGAAATATAATAATATATCTTTTTAATGTCATTACTCATGAGGCTATGTTGTGATTTTACGATCGAGTGATTTTTGTCACCAAAATTATTTTCAAAAATTAACCTATCGTGAAATCACAACATAGCCTCATGAGTAATGACGTTAAAAAGACATTATATTTCAGAATATTAAAATATCCAATAGTTTTCTCACAAAGTTTGAAGTCAGAACGTGAAAAAATAGCAAATGTATAATTCAGCAATGATCATTTTAGAGAAATCATTTTTATCTACAATTTTCCTAATATACTTTTTTTGTTCTATGTTATATTATTTTAAAATTAGAAATTTGGATTTAATAGGGTGGCTACCTTGTATCCTATAGTTATGTCCTTTCTTGTAGGTGTGCCAGTTCATTCTCGATGACTACATACAGTCCGGGCAGGGTGCCTACTGTAATATTGTGGTGACGCAGCCTAGACGGATCTCAGCTGTATCTGTTGCTGACAGAGTCGCTACAGAGCGGGGAGAAGTGCTGGGTAGGTACCTATTCATAACCGAGTGATCTAGGTGGAGGAGCACTACAGCTGGGTCCCAGTGTTCGATCCCGAGCCTATCAAGATTTTTTTTTTCAGTCTGAAAAATACCTATGTCTTTTTAAGATAGAATACACGTACTTGTTTTGTAATGCTACGCACCTCAAGTCCTTCTCCGAAGTTATAGGGCGAGTCAAAGGTGTTTATTGGGGGATGTAAACCTGAGACTCTTTGTCGTGAGGCAGCGTTGTATTTTTGCATGGAGTAATAAGCCCACAGGAGCGGTTTTAAACAGTCAACTACCAGTCCACATGTTTTTTTTTGACAGATCGCGAAAACACAACGCTACCTAACGCGGAATATTTTTTTGTAACGTTTCGGACTGAAACATGTAGATTTTATCGTCACATTTAGTAGAAAAACTTGATAAATGGTTGTACTATTTCACGACGCTATTATACTATTGACAAATTTTTTGTTCACTTCAATAAGTGGGTAATTGCAACACCATTACTCTACTTTTTCTCTTGTAAAAGATAAACATAGTGTTCTACTTTTACTCGTTCGTTTCGCGTTCGAATAGCACACCATGTTTAGCTTTTAGAGTAGACACAACCAATGGCGATATTGCAATTACCAGTCTCCGGCAGTACGTAAACATTAGTTTTGTCGAATATTTACTTTCGCACAGTGGTTTTGGTGGAGTTCGTTGAGAATGTATAGTGGCCCTTAAAAAGACATATTGTATTTCTGAACATATAAATCTCAAGTAAGTAGTTTTCTCATAGAAAGAAGAAATAAACAAGATTGTGTGTTCATCCTTCACCTCTATATATTCGCCATCTCGGTGAAATATATTAATGTGGCTGTTCCGAACCGACCTAAAACTGTAGGTTCCCATCAGTTTTCTCTAAAAAAATGTCATTAAAAAATTCTGGTGCCACTTTTTTTATTCCTAAAACAATCGATTTCAGGCACTAGTGTCGGGTACTCTGTTCGTTTCGACTCGGTGTTTCCTCGCGCATACGGAGCCGTCATGTTCTGCACGGTTGGAGTACTACTGCGCAAGCTTGAGAATGGTTTGAGGGGCGTCAGCCATGTTATTGTTGACGAAATTCACGAACGTGACGTCAACACTGACTTTATCATGGTCGTACTACGTGATATGGTGAGTCTGTTTATTATTATTCTTTCTTTTTCTTATATGAATTGTATAGTGTCGTTATGGCAGCACCACCACCTTCGGAAGAGCTCGGGGTGGCTCGGGTGTTGCCAGCCTTTCATTGGCTACACTGCAGCACGAAGGGGAACTTTTCTCGGGATGCCTCCCTTCAAAGTGGCCGTTAATTGGTTCCTTCGACAATACACAAAAGTAAGGATACTGGATTGATGCTGGTACCATCATAGCGGCCATCTTGAAGTGGCGCAAATAAAAGATAGTGCCACGTGCTGGGCAGGTGTATTCCCTTTCTCGAACGCCAGAAAAGCGCATTCAAATATCACATTCAAACACAGTGTTTGAAAGAGAGACACCTGCAGCTCCAGCTTTATAACATCCAGATCTTTTATTTTTTGTTTTAGGTGCATACCTACCCGGAATTGCGTGTAATTCTTATGTCAGCCACCATCGACACTACCCTGTTCAGCAAATACTTCAACGATTGCCCGGTAGTGGAGGTGCCAGGCCGCGCCTTCCCCGTCCAGGTAACCTGCCTTAACATTGGAGTGATTTACATCAATTACTTGCGATGTAAAGATTACTCCACTTTTAAGGTGGAATACACGTATTTGGTTCGCAGTGCTACGTACTTCAAGCCCTACTCCGAAGTTACAGGGCGAGTGAAAAGTGTTTATAGGGGGATGTAAACCTGAGACTCTTTGTCGTGAGGTAGTGTTGTATTTTTGCATGAAATGGAGTAATAAGCCCACAGGAGCGATTTTAAACAGTCAACTACCAGTCCACATGTTTTTTTGACAGATCGCGAAAACACTACACTACCTCACGCGAAATATTTTTTTGTAACGTTTCGGACTAAAACAGTATGATTTTATCGTCACATTTAGTAGAAAAGCTTGATAAATGTTTGTAATATTTACCGCCGCCATGTTACATGTTGACAATTTTTATTTCACTTACGGAAGTGGGTAATTTCAACACCATTTCTCTACTTTTTCTCCTGTAAAAGCTAAACATAGTATCCTACTTTCACTCGTTCATTTCGCGTTCGAATAGCACACTATGTTTAGCTTTTAGAGTATACACAACCAATATGATATTGCAATTACCAGTCTCCGGCAGTACTAATATGTAAACATTAGTTTTGTCGAATATTTACTTTCGCACAGTGGTTTTGGTGGAGTTCGTCGAGAATGTATGGTGGCCCTTAAGACTTCGTCGGAAAAAAATATTAACAAACACTATTGTGTGGTCACCCTTAATCAGCGAGTTTCTGAAGTCATATAGACAAAGTCGGTGTATATAAATCTGAACGATTCTGACGTCATTAAGATAAATACGGTATATATTCATCTGAACGAAGAAATCTTTAACATTTTTGTTTGAAGCTAATTTCATTGTACCTACCGCGTTAAATATGTATATCTATAGCAGTAGGTAAATCAGGTATAACAGTTAGAAAATATTTTCTAACGTATAATTTTGCAGGAGTACTTCCTGGAGGATTCCATCGCCATGACCGGATTCGTTCCTCCTCTTAACGGCCGGAAGCGGAAACGAGGAGGAGGAGGAAACAAGGATGATGACGAAGAGGAAGTGGCTAAAGCTGAGGAGGATGATGAGAACCTGAACCTGGCGTGTGCGCCTGGCTACCCTCCTGCGGTATGTATCACCCTTAAGGGCGTCTACGCAGTCGTGTTTGTTTACGTTTTTTCTGTACGCGTTATGAGGAAACTAGTAGATTTTGAATGTTCTGAAATATAAAATGTATGTCTTTTTAACATCAGAAATGAACTGACTGTGTGGTGATTTTACGATCGAGTGTTTTTGTCCAGAATAAACCAATCGTAAAATGACAACATAGCCAGTTAATTTGTGACCTTACAATACATTATATTTCGGAACATTTAACTATCCAATAGTTTCCTCATAGAGTGTGCAGAAATAACGTAATCAAATAGCAGGTGTATACAAGTTTTTTTTTTTTTTTTGTGGATTCTATTATACATCCAGCTCCGTTCTACCCAGGATGCCCACTGTAGAAGTTGGACACCACTGGTTTTGTGTTTTTTAACCTTTTATCAAAGGCGTTTTTATTCAATTAACCGTGAAAGGTTATTGATACCCACTGTAAACATCCATGCTACCAACAGAAAATCCGCGGTACCGGGATTCGAACCCGGGACCCTCCGATTACGACTCCAGTGTGTTGACCACAGGACCACGGAGGGCCGCCCGTGTATACTAGTATATTCAGTCTAAATATCAAATTATTTTGGGTTTAGGTGGCGCACGCTATGACGCAATTGTCTGAGAAGGAAGTGAGCTTCGAACTGATTGATGCATTGCTGGAGTATATCCGCCAGCAGAAGACGCCCGGCGCTGTCCTCGTGTTCTTGCCGGGTTGGAATCTCATCTTCGCGCTGTTGCGTCATCTTCAGCAACATCCCACCTTTGGTGGACCCAACTACCTTATCCTGCCGCTCCACTCTCAAGTGCCTCGAGAAGAACAACGGAGAATCTTCGAGACTGTTCCTGAAAATGTTACCAAGGTAGGTACTTGTTTTTAAATGTGTACAAATAGAGATGTAAATGAAAAAAAACCGTTCTGTTTTTTTGTTTTTTTTTTCATGTTTTTTTCACCGTTTTTTTTCTAGCGTTTTTTTTCACGAAATTTCGTTTTTTTTCAGGACTAAGTTTCCTAACATTTTTACAGCTTTTCGACCCGAGAATTATAATTTTAGGGCCCAATTCCGTCAATCGTACCGTAAGTAAATTTACCTAATTGGTATTCTCAATTCCTGGTATCGATTTTATCTCTAGTTAAATGGACTTAACTGCAATTGACGGAATGGCTCCTAGTCCTATAAGTACAAAATCTAACTAAAACTGAAAATTTTCCACTTGTCCCAAAATACCTTTAATAAGCAAACAATCAAATCATCAAAATCATCAAATTCTGATTCTGATTCTTCTTTTTCTTCTTTCTTTTTGCTGCGTGCAGCTGAGTGATATTTAAATGAATTACTATAACTGGTATTCCAGGCATTTTAGATCTTCAAAAACACAAAACTGGTTAATTATAATTAATTAATACATTCTAAAGTGAAGTACCAAGTACCTCAGCCGCCCTGAGCTGATCTAGCTGGTGTGCTACAGTGTAGGTATCATATTTGTTTGAATCCTGAAAAAAAACGTAATTCTGAAAAAAAAACCGTTTTTTTTCTGCGTTTTTTTTCTGTTTTTTTCACCGTCTGAAAAAAAAACCGTTTTTTTACATCTCCATGTACAAATACGTGGCAGCAAAATGGTTTTTTCATCCCTAGTTTTTGAAGAACCTATTGGATATTTATGTGTTTTGAAATACAATATGTATTGTAAGGTCACAAATTGTCTGGCTATGTGGCCATTTTACGATCGGTTAAATTCTGGGCGGGACAAGGTCAACAAAACGTAAAAAAAAAGTGGGATATTTCAAAGTTCTGAAATATAATATTTCTTTTTTATATCAGAACCTAGTTGGCTGAGTTTTGATGTTACGATCGAGTAATTTGAGAAATTTTTTATTTACAGCACCCCATTGTAGTAGTAGTAGTATTTTTATTATATTTACACAGTTAATTTTACAAATATTTTGCTCCCCTTGAGGTCTAGGACCTTGTATTGGGATGCTTCTTCATTAGATTTTTTAACTCCAACAATGAAGATTACGGTGCTACTCTACTCGTAAATATAGGTAACTAAGTATAAGTGTATAAATGATGACTAACTAATTAATTGATTGATGACTACTTATCTATTCTCATAAACCTGCATTGACCATTTTTTTTACTGCGGCAATGTATTTTTTTGTTCCACGAAGAGCTTTAATTTCATTAGGTCGGTCATTAAACAGTTTTAATGCTATAAATAGGGGTGAGTGAAAAGTTATGGATCTGTAGATAGGTTCTATGGGGAAGTTAATATTTTGCCTGAATCTAGTTCTGTAGGGATGGTCAACTTAGGCTGATTTCACCATTTTCTTATAGTATCCGATAGTGTCTCCTAACGAGAGGATTTAACGAACGGATTTACGTTATCGTATGTTTAGCTTACGATAAGTGCCTTGCGCTTGCACTTGTTCCTCTGCGATCGCACTTGTCGTATGCTAAACATACGATAACGTAAATCCGTTCGTTAAATCCTCTCGTTAGGAGACACTATCGGATACTATAAGAAAGTGTTGGGATTCAGCCTGTGCCTTGTTTCTGACGTTAAAAACACAAGTTATATTTCGTCCATGCTACTAAATACATTTGCTATTACAGAAATTCGAACCCAGGACCTCAGTCTAGTATTTTCCAACTAGACCACGATGAAGATAGCTTTATTTTACTTGTATTCTTAAAGGTGATCCTATCCACCAACATCGCAGAGTCATCAATCACAATTAATGACGTTGTGTTCGTCATCGACTCGTGCAAAGCTAAGATGAAAATCTTTACGGCTCACAACAACATGACGCAGTACGCCACGGTCTGGGCGTCCCGCACCAATCTGGAGCAAAGGCAAGTCTTTGTCAGTGACAAATTTAGTTTGTAAGGGTTAGAATACGTGGCACCAGAATGGGATTTCCTTCTCGTTTGTAAAGGAAACTGGTTTATATTATGTTCTGAAATATAAGTCTTTTTAGGGTCAGAAGTTGACTGAGTTGTCATTTTACGATCGAGTAATTTTTGACACACTTTTTACTGATAAAAATCACTTGATCGTAAAATCGCAACTTAGCCAACTGTTCTGATGTTAAAAAGACATATTATGTTTTAGGTTATAGAACATGATAACGTCCAAAAGTTTCCTAAAAAAATTGGGAGAAAAAACACCAACAGAGTTGATATTCTGACTGAACACACATTCGATATTAGTATACGTTTTTTCTGCACACTTTATGAGGAAACTATTGGATATTTAAATGTTAAAATGTCTTTTTAACCGCCGAAATTAACTGGCGTTGTTGTGATTTTTTATCAAGAAAAAATTTGTTCGAAATTAACCAATCGTAAAATCGCAACTCACCCTGTTCCTGTTATTATGTTTCGGAACATTAAAATATCCATTAGTATCTCATAAAGTGTGCAGAAAAAACGTAAACAAATGGATTCAGTCTTAGCCATATCTCTTCCTTACTTCCCTTTATATCTGGCGTTACTAATTTTTATTTATTTAATCATTATTATTTATTTCAGAAAGGGCCGAGCTGGGCGTGTCCGCCCCGGCATCTGCTTCCATCTATGTTCAAAGGCACGCTTCGCCAAACTGGACGAACACATGACGCCCGAAATGTTCAGAACACCACTACACGAACTAGCACTGGCTATCAAGATGCTAAAGCTTGGCTCTGTGGGACATTTCCTATCAAAGGTAGCGGAAGAATATCAGTTATTTACAGTGTGGCGAACTGTATTTAGTACAGTTATTGCAGCACCGTTTGTAGGAATTCCATAGTATTCGTTCTCCAGTGAAAGCTAAACATAGTGTCATATTTTTGCTTTTGTTACCTTGTTCGAATAGCACACTATGTTTAGCTTTTGGAGCAGTCCGGTAGTTTAATTACCAGTCTGATTTTGAACCGTAATTTACAGTAAATATGGACACTTACTGATTTTTTCAGTGTGACGGTGGTGGTAGGCCCTGGCTCTCCTAAGGCTGTAGCACCAAGGATATACGGCAGTGTCTCTCTATAGCGACCGTCATGGTACCTTGTAAATTTCCTCGCTATAGGGAGAGTTTGTTGTATTGTAGAGAGTTTCAAAACAAGTCAGGGTTTGTGAAGCATTTTGTCGTTACAGAGAGGTTTTCGTTATAGCACTGTAGTTTATTTATTTGTTGTTTGCAGGCTATTGAGCCGCCGCCTCTGGACGCAGTGATAGAAGCTGAAGTGATGCTGAGAGAGATGAAGTGTCTGGACAAATCTGACGAGCTGACTCCGCTGGGCCGCATCCTTGGCCGGCTGCCTATCGAGCCCCGCATGGGCAAGATGATGGTTCTGGGCTGCATTATGTATGTTGGGGATGCCCTGTCCACCATGGCTGCCAACTCTAGCACTTTCCCAGAGGCAAGTCTTTATTCTTTCCGTGGATTCTTCAAAAGCTAAGAGAAGCAGTAGCAGAAACTACCTGATATTTAATGGCCACCATTTTTTTACGTTCCGATTTCAAACTTTTTGAGAAAACTATTGGATATTTAAATATTCTGAAATGTAATATGTCTTCTTAGCGTCATTAATCATGAGGCTATGTTGTGATTTTACGATCAAGTGATTTTTGTCACAAAAAAAATGTCCAAAATTAACCGATCGTGAAATCACAACATAGCCTCATGAAGACATATTATATTTCAGAATATTTAAATATCCAATAGTGGCCAGTGACGGATTAACCATTAAGCTAAATAAGCTACAGCTTAGGGCCTACGCTCTGAAGGGGCCCCATTGTAAAAACAAGTAGGAAATATGGAGATTTTACGGAGATAAGTGAAATTTTCAGCTCGTTTGCTTCGCTCGCACGAAAATAGGTTCCTTTTTTGTCTTTTCCTTCCACATTCTGCTTCGCTTGGAACTAAATGACAAAAATAATAAAATAGAAGGGCCTAGAAATCGAGTCGCTTGGGGCCTCATTGAAGGTTAATCCGGCTCTGATGGTGGCCCTTAAATCCTGAGATTTGAAATCCGAACTACACAACAGTTACAGGTGCACTGCTGAGTCAGCGTCTGACATTGTTTCCTACTGATGCAGGTGTTCGTGCAAACGCCGGAGCGTCGTCGCCTCACCTTCCAGCAGAAGTCTTTCGCGGGCTGCCGGTTCTCTGACCACGTGGCGATGCTCAACGTTTTCCATCAGTGGGAAGATGCGAGGTCTGCTGGCCCTGCTAGTGAAGAGCGATTCTGTGAGACTAAGATGGTGTCCCAGCCAACTCTCCGCATTACCTGGGAGGTAAAGATACCAAGGGATGATTGCACCAGTTCCTAAAGTCCACTATAGTGTCCCCTAAAAGTTCACTATAGCGTTATCCTCCCGAAAAGAAAAGTTGGTGCCTTTCTGCATCCTGCCGATTGTGTCCTTATCGTAATCATGCGTCAGCTAGTAGAGATAAAGTTTAATGACTCGATCGTAACATCACAAAAGACATAATATCTTTCAGAACATATTATGATCTAATGTCTCACTTGTTTAAGGCTAAGAACCAGCTGATGTCCCTGATGACGCAGTGCGGGTTCCCGGAGGAATCCATGTTGGTCACACCATTCAACATGACGGGTGCTGACGAGCGACTTGACGTGGTTGTAGCTCTCATGTGTATGGGGCTCTACCCCAATGTCTGCTACCACGTTTCCAAGCGAAAGGTAACGCTACGACATCTCGATAGGTGGTATGGGATTTAGCACCACCAATGAAATTGCACCAGTGAAAGCTAAACATAGTGTCCTATTTGCAGTCCTTTGTTTCCTCGTTCGAATAGTACACCATGTTTAGCTTTTACAACAGCCACGGCCATTGGCGGTCGTGCAGTTACCAGTGTTATCCAGTTTATGTGCACCACCTCCATTAGCGGCCATGCTGAAGTAACGCAGGTAATGTGGTGCCACTTGCTACGCAATGTTTATAATAATTAAGGGTCCGCTATACCTGACGGTGCATTTTTTTGCCGCCCATAAGATTATCATTGCGAGCGGCGATTCATTTTCAAGGTTTACCCTTGGTTGGAAAGACACACAATTTTGCCTGTACCTAGCCCTAACAATGTTCTAGGGAGTGTTCGAAGCAGATTTCCCATTTTTTTTTTACTGGTTTTCGAGATACAGCACTTTTCTTGAGGTATGCGATGCTAGCATTTGCAAAACAGTTGCAATAAAAGAAACCAGTGAGAAATTGGGAAATCTGCTTCGAACACTCCCTAGAACATTGTTAGGGCTAGGTACAGGCAAAATTTTGTGTCTTTCCAACGAAGGGTAAACCTTGAAAATGAATCGCCGCTCGCAATGTTAATCTTATGGGCGGCAAAAAATGCACCGTCAGGTATAGCGTCCTCTTAAACCCATACTATACCCAATGCAACACTCACTTGTTCTCGAAACAAACACCACTGAAGGTGCGGCGATACAATAGAGAAACACTACGGTTACTGTTGTTGTGATTTTACGATCAAGTGATTTTTGTGAACCAAACAAAAAAAACGATTGTGTGGTCGCTCTTAAGCTCGACTACACGTACTTGGTTCGCAATGCTACGTACTTCAAGTTACAGGGTGAGTGAAAAGTGTTTATAGGGGGATGTAAACCTGAGACTCTTTGTTTTGAGGTACCTAGTGTTGTATTTTTGCATGAAATGGAGTGATAAGTCCACAGGAGCGATTTTAAACAGTCAACTACCAGCCCACATGTTTTTTTGACAGATCGCAAAAACACAATACTACCGCACGCAGAATATTTTTTGTAACGTTTCGTACTAAAAAATGTATGATTTTATCGTCACATTTTGTATAAAAGCTTGATAAATGTTTGCACTATTTCACGACGCCATGTCACTTTTATTTCACCTACGGAAGTGGGTAATTGCAACACCATTTCTCTACTTTTTCTCTTGTAAAAGCTAAACATAGTGTCCTACTTTCACTCGTTCGTTTCGCGCTCAAATAGCACACTATGTTTAGCTTTTAGAGTAGACACAACCAATACGATATTGCAATTACCAGTCTCCGGCAGTACTAATATGTAAACATTAGTTTTGTCGAATATTTACTTTCGCACAGTGGTTTTGGTGGAGTTCGTCGAGAATGTGTATACAGCCTTAATGCGAATATTTTTTTCAATTTTGCAGGTGTTGACGACTGGAAACAAGATCGCGCTTCTGCACAAATCATCAGTGAACTGCAGCAACTTGGAGCAGACATTCCCGTCTCCATTCTTTGTCTACGGAGAGAAGATTCGGACGCGCGCGGTATCGTGCAAGCAGCTGACTATGGTCACTCCGCTACATTTGCTGCTGTTCGGCGCCAGGCGCGTCGATTGGCTTGGTCAGGTGGTCCGTCTCGACGGCTGGGTCAACTTAGACATGGACCCCAAGGTAAAGTGGACAACACATCCGTGTTCTTTTATGGCTGAATATGCATTCTCGACATTTTTACGTTTCGACTTCAAACTTTGTGAGAAAACTATTGGATATTTAAATATTTTGAAATATAAAATGTCTTTTTAACGTCATTACTCATGAGGCTATTTTGTGTTTTCACGATCCGTTAATTTTGGACAATTTTTTGTGTGACAAAAATCACTCGATCGTAAAATCAATAGTCTCATAAGTAATGACGTTAAAAAGACATATTATATTTCAGGATATTTAACTATCCAATAGTTTTCTCACAAAGTTTGAAGTCCAAACTTCAAAAAATAGCGAATGTATGGCGGCCCTTAAGGTGGCCACATACGAGGCGTTTTGGACGGCGTCCTGGCTGCCGGGCAGGGATGCGGGTTTGGGATGTGAACTCAGGGATGGCTGGTGCCCACACACGATACTTCCAGCCCCGCATCTCTGTGATTTGTCTTTTGCTTACTAGAAATTGATGATACCTTAATTTTGTCGTGAACATCACAGTGTTTCGTCTGTCTCTTGACATTTTTCAATAAATCTACTCAAAACAGTTCTATCTGACTCCAGTTCGAAAAAAATGCACAAGAAAAATAGTCGATATAACGAATTAATGTTAAAAGGGCATATTCAACAACTGGACGCCCACCAGGTTTGCTAGTATTTGTTTTCCAGTAAAAGCAGTGTCCTATTCGCAGTCATTTGTTTTTCATAAGAATAGCACACTATGTTTAGCTTTTAGAGAAGCCACGGCCTCTCGCAGTCGTGCCAGTATCAGTTATAAGTCGTACATTTTGTCAATTTCTTGACATTCTTATGTGTTCCAGGTGGCAGCAAGCATTGTCGCGCTTCGTCCAGTCATAGAGAGCCTCATCGTGCGAGCCAGCAAGGACCCTGAACAGGTTTGGATTTTTTTTATAGTTTACCTGTCCATATGAGAGGAGCAAAAATTTTTAGGTAGTAGACTTTGAGGAGTTTGAGATGAGAATCGTCCGAAAACTAGATAGATGCTTAGTCTGTACCAGTCAGGGTGGTCGGAAATTGCGTTGAAAGCAACGCAGGCCTATTACGGATCGTGATAACTGCGCTTTCACGCAAAACACGCCATTTAGATACCGCGGGCATCTCAAAACTGCGATTATGGATCTTTTCGTGATAACTAAGACGCCGGCGGTTCCTACCGCAGCATTTTCGCGACATTGTTTTGTTTGACTCACTTATAATCGTCGCCACTCTTCAATAACTCATAATATTGAGTGTTTTAACTTCAAAAACAGTTTAAAATGTAATAATATTTAATTTATTGAGTACAAAACATTAAAATATCATTTTTTAATTTCATACCACCACCTAGCAGAGGTGGCGGTAGTTTTTCGTGATAAAAGGGCGGTCTCCTTCCGCCAAAAACCGATCCGTAATAGCAAAATCAATTTTTCGTGATATCTGCGTGGAAAAAAGGCGTGTTTCGTGTGATTCGAGATCCGTAATAGGCCCGCTGCAACAGCTTATTGCGGACTTTTTATCACTTAGTTATCACGAAAACGTAGGGAAAATACCATTGCAAATGTTTATCACCCGTTTATTACGCGCAATAAAAAGATCCGCAATTGAGCTGCAGGTGTATTGCGTTTCTTTATCGCCAGAAAAGCATATTCAAACACAGTTTTTGAATGTGATATTTGAATGTGCATTTCTGACCTGCAATTGTTAAATAAATCGAACGCACTAGGCCCTTCTTAACGATCAGAATTGAATGTCAATAGCTCAGCTCGTATTATCGCGACAACACTAAAGTATTACACTATTTAGATATTTTTTTAGCAGTATTCTGTTTTCATTGTTTAGGTGCAGCAGCCGAGTGAACAGGATGCCCGGGTCTTGAGCGTGCTGAGAGCTCTTTGCCGCCCTGACGCGGGCCGGGATGGGCTCGAGGACAACTTCCAGAGCGGCTTCCAGAGTCAGAGACCCCCAAGGCCGCCCCGGGAGTTCGGAGGTGGCAAATTCATGCGAGGCGATGGCGGCTTCCACGGTGGGAGGGGTGGATTTGGAGGGGGCAGGGGTGGGTTCGGAGGAGGAGGTAGGGGTGGCTATGGAGGGGGTGGGTACGGGGGAGGAGGTAGAGGTGGCTATGGCGGGGGTGGGTACGGGGGAGGAGGTAGAGGTGGCTATGGAGGTGGTGGGTACGGGGGAGGAGGTAGAGGTGGCTATGGAGGGGGTGGGTACGGAGGAGGAGGTAGGGGCGGCTATGGAGGAGGTGGGTACGGCGGAGGGGGAGGAGGTGGAGGAAATAATTTCACTTCTCAATATTACTGAGACAAAGTTGTAACTCATTCTCATTTCATAATAATTAGGTACATTCATCGATAGTTTTATTTGAATTTTTTGTTTTTTATTTTCACCTCGTCCCGTGAGGTTTAATTTTCAGGATGTGGTAAGAAAATGATACTAGTACGTACACGGCCATTGGACGTTACTGACTGCTCTGAAAGCTAAGTATAGTGTACTGTTCACACGCGAAAATACATGGAACATAGCTGCACAGTATGTTTAGCTTTTACTGGAGAAGGAATATTATCAAACGATAAAAATAACGGTGCAAATACCAATCAGGATATCTCCCCACATGCTCTAATTGAGCCGTATCATGAATCATGTGGAACTCAGCTTTCACCGCGTATCAGCAAGGTGGCTGGACCTATTTTTCGAACGATAAACTTCCAAAAATTTCTTTGAAACGTGTCAATAGCCAACCTGGCCACATACGCTACGTCCTGTAATGGCAACTCAAGGATGGCGGGTACCCACACAAAAACTGCTATCACTCCCCACTAACGACACGTCTGGGGACCCAGCTATGTGGCCAGCACGAAGGGCTCGTAGCGCCGTTCACAGCTCGTCTTTTATTTTCTCATCAAGACAGGAGTCGTCATCGTTTTTTAGGGCCCTCTCTCTACACAAATGGTCCTGTAGCGTCTTCTCTCCTTGACTGTGAAAGTACCATTCCTCTATGTCGGACTCGTGATTCTCCAGTAGCGTCTCACACTGAGTCTTCATATTGGTTATCTCCGCAGATGGTTTGTCCCACAACTCGTACGGCATTCCGAGCTCTACCTTCACCCCTTTGTCCCTGTAAGAAAGAAGAGACAGGTTAGGAATACGTGGATATACCCAGGCTACTGCATTTACATCATGATGAAGGAGGACATGACGTAGCGGAGGAGGCTGATACACCACACCCAGGCTACTGCAGTCACATCATGATGAAGGAGGACATGAGGAGGTGTGGAGAGCATGGAGCAGGTTAGGTGGAAGGACAGGAAGGAGTGGAGGAGGCTGATACACCACACCCAGGCTACTGCAGTCACATCATGATGAAGGAGGACATGAGGAGGTGTGGATGAAGATACTTACACCAGACCGTGGAGAGTCTGGAAGGTCTGACTCATGCCTTTCGCAAACCTTGTACTGTCTGATCGCTCCTTGTGAATATTGTACTCCAGGATCCGCTCACATACTTTCTCAAGCGACTCAAGTAGTCGAAGTTCCCTGAAAAGTACAAGAATTTTTGGATGATTTGCTGCTTATCACAAATAGGTGCATCAGACAGCCTCGATAGCAGTTTTCTGCGAATAGGTAAAGTAGCCTTCCACTAGGTAGGTACCTGCCACAGGCACTAGTAGTAGGTAGGTACTGGACTGGGTGGGGGAAGGCTGAGCTCTCTGTTCACTGACTACCTTCCAGCTGTACGAGTATCTAGGTACGCAGATACCTAGAGTGTAAATCATCATATTTATTTATACCTACCTATACTGGTGGAATATTAGGTACCTACCTACATCACCCATAAAAAATCCACCAAGGAAACTTACGATTTCTTGTATTTGGTTCTCTTCTTTCCTTTGCCATCAAGGGAGTAACCCGTCTCAATCACATCATGGCTTTTTCCAGTCTCCGCAAGCCGTGACTCCAGCTCTATCGACACCACTTTACAAACTGAAACCAAAATATAACATAGTGAAGACTAAAGAGCCGGGAGGTCTGGAAGAACGCTAAGGGCCAGGTCACACAGGTAATCGGCATCCACATCTGCGTTCAGAATGTCAAGTTAAACGTAAGTATATCAAGGCTCTGGTCCCCATGGTATTTGGTAGTGCTGCCAGCTGAGCGCAATGGACAGCTCTTGAAATGGTTTAGTAGTAATATAGTACTGTAGCTCCCACATTACAGGAAATAAAATTTGACCGTGATTGGTTTTCAATGTAGCTTTTCTTAATTAGGACTTAGGACCCGGCCTAATCGTTCGAGAAACCCATGCAATGCTCCACCTCATTCGGCGGAAATTTCTGTTTATTCCAAGTACCCATAGCTAAAATAGTTTTAACCACTTTTAATTTATTGGATAACCTGAATAATTTACGAAAGAAAGGAACAAAATGTCAAGAACCTTAAGCTAAAGTGACTAGATTAGGTTATAAAATTAGATTTCTCTGTAAATTTACCTTCGCATTTATTGGCGTACTTGACACCTTCTTCCTCTTCTTTACCACAATGAACTAAACTAATCGCTAACAAAAATACACTACTGGATATTAACTTCATTGTGAAGAATTGAAGTACAAATTATTTTCTAGTGACAGTAGTAAATAGTAAACAAATTTCAAATTTATTTTGCTGCAGCCAATCAGACCTGACGTGGTTCTACCACAGCAAAATGATTTGATTGGTCAATTGACCATAGCAAAAATAGCTTGTAAACAAGAAGTTCAGAGACTTGCTGATAAGCCGTGATAAGGTAAAATAATTTCCTTTTTACTGATAATTCATGGTATATTATCTCTGTTTATTGGGCAATCTCATATTGTTGTACTAAACGGTTGTTTGTTTCTTTCCCAATTGTGTCTTGCTTTATTTATCATATCCCTACCTTACCTATTGTTACGATTTGGCGGTATTTCCCAGGGCCGTGCGACTTCTATGGCGGCCTTGGTGATTTTATTTTACTGCGTCACAACTACGTTCTCAATGAAATGCACAGGGTACACTGCGTTAAATGACTTATTAAATCATTTATATGAGTTTATATGTATGTATATGTAAATAAAATAAAGGGTCCGACAATGGTCGCACTTCACTTTCTCGCAATTTTTACGCCGGCGGTATCGAAAATTTTGATTTTTTTTTTTACGTAATTTATTTTTTTTGGACCAAAATTTTAACTTTTTCTAAAAACAAATTTTGCCATACACTGGACAATAATTTTAGGCACCTACTCACCGGATTTCAAACATATCCGTCAAATGGTGAAGCGTCGTTTGACGCGCAAAGTACGTGTTTTCTATTTTCCATGTCACGGCCTTAATTTTCAAGTAATTGAAAATCTATTGAAAATGACCTTGAAGCATCTATCTGAGACCATTTTCACCAATTTTCAAGGAAATCTGTCCATTAGGGTTGTTGCAAATCCGTCTGAACCAATCAAAAACGTGATTTCCATTTTTGGAAAATTTTCCTACGATAATGCCAATATTGGCCATAATTATTATGTTGGATAAATTTCGTTCGGTAAAACATCAAACTAGGTTAAAGTACACCTCCCTACCAATTTTTACTGAAATCGATCGAATAGTGCTACCAGAGTGACGACCAACGCGTTTGGGGCCAAAACTGGGCCAAGTTATTGGACCACCTCCAAATGATTGTAAATGACCTTAAAGCATCTATTCAAAAACACTTTCGCAAATTTTCAAGGTTCCAACTTGATATACGTAGCTTCCAGGCCTTCTTAACTGTCAAAAAACACGATTTTTTGCCTTTTTTTGACCATAGCAGGCGCAATTTTTGAGTTATCAAAATTTATCAAAAAAGGGTCCAGATATTTACATTAGGTACCTACATACCGAATTTGAGCGAAATCGGACGAACGGTGTGACGTCCAGTTGCGCGACAGAGTGACGTACGTACGTACGTCGGACGGACATTTTTGAAAAACCACTTTTTTGGACTCGGGGGACCTCTAGGATCATGGGAAACCCAAAATCTCAAAATCGAAATTTTGCACGAAGACATAACTTTCTCAGCCCATGTATTTCATACGGGCGAGAAAGTAAAAAATATTTTATATTAATTTTAAGGTACTCGTGCAATGCCTAAGTAATAATAATAAGTAATTAAATAAATAAAAATTATAGAGTTTCAATTTCCGTTTCCTGTGGGTTCTCGATCGAGTATCGATAATACGATAATCGATAGGTTCCTCTTTGTTTACGCGTCAGGCGTTAGACAACATGGCGGAGAAGCTGGAAATACCGACTTTTTTCAGGTAAAAATACAGAATTCCTTATCATTTCTTTTTCAATAGTGCTGAATTAGATTCTCAAATGAAGTAGCTTGTTATTCCACAGAAGATGGTTCCATAATTTGCTTAGTTTTGTTACATTTTAGTTTGGTAGACAGTTTAATTCAACGGTGGTTTGTCCCGCCGATTAATGTTTTTTTTAGTGTTTCATTTAAATTAATTCTTAGTGAGAGAGGTGGACATGTAGATTACTAAATACCTATGATTTATGTACCTGTGTGTCTAATGTACATTATTTCTTTATTATTTATAGGCGTTGCACCAAAATTTCGGTGGTCCCCTTTCGCGGACCCTAACCGTCCAGATACAATTTACCTTATCGCTTCGTTGGATTTGCAGCCACCGGCGGCTGGGCAGGCTGCTTTTGAACCTGAAATGCCACCGAACTTGCCCTTAGCGCCCTGTAATATACCTAAGCCTCTTGCTGGTGCGCAGGGGGTCCAGATCCGCAGTGATCTCATTTCAGAACAACGTGGAGACAAGAGGACTCTGGATGAGGGTGCTCAGCCGCAGGCAAAAAGAGGTTCTAACATGTCTGAGCAGCACAAGTCGACGATAAAACCAAACGGCTGTATTGGAGAACCGATGCTGCCCTACAGCCTGAATAAGAGCATTGAACCTGAGTCTTCAAGCAGCTCAGACAAAAATCGTTTGTCGAAATCAAATCATAGCACTGGAGAGAAGAAAAGGTCATCTTCATCGCATAGCTACCACGCACCTTCATCTCGACATCATTCTTCATCCAGCCGAAGGAAGAGCCGTGATCATTCCTCCAGACATAGCTCTGGATGTAAGAGTCGTAAGGATGGCGGTCACTGTGACTGCCGGTCATCGCCGAAAAGAAGCCACAAAGGTGACAGGTCGAGTGGCCACCGGAGTCACAGCAGTCACTCCAGCCGCTCACGCAGGAAGTACCGAGATCTGAAACTGCAAGTCGACTTGCATGAACTATTCCATCACGTGAAACTGGTTGAAGAAAGAAAGAAAACCACAAAACGTATTCCACCTCGGGTCCCGTGGACACCCCACGAAACCATTACCCGATTGAAGTATCAAGAGCTTTTCCGTGTTGAGAAAGACCCCAATGGCGGTGGTACCGTTTGCCATCTTTACTGGGATGAAATATCTCACCTTTCTGAGAGTGTGATCAAAGAAGTTGCGAAAGAGTTCATAATGCTGTCTTACAGTGAAGATGAGCAGGAAAATGCTTTCCACGTGATGGGTATAGTTCACGGAGGCGCTGACTATTTGCCTGATCTCCTTGACTATATGGCGGATCATTACCCTGCGATCACCGTCAAAGTGGGCTCCCTCACTGGCAGGGCCACACAGAGCCTCACTATGGGCGAATACCGGGACGAGGCTTACAAATCATACTCCAACGGAACGTTCAGGTTCGCACCACTTCAAGAACTGTCCATCTGTGGCGTCCAAGGTGAAGAAGTTGGTGCCTACTTTCCTGATTTTGTCAAGAGGTTGGAGACAAGTCCGAATATGTTCCCGGTAATGCCTTGGAGGTCCCTAAGCGTTGTGGCAACAGACAATCCCCGTGAGAGTAACGACGGTCCCATATTTTGGGTGAGACCTGGGGAACAGACTCTCCCTTCGTCTGTCTCTGCCAGGTGTCAAGGGAGGTTGGCGAAAGGAGTTTCCCGTCTGAGTGAAGCACGCGAGGCACTTTTTGAGGACCGCACAAAGCCCCATGCTGACCAGATCGGGATTGATGGAGAGTACACTGACACCGCACCCACCGCTGCTGTTGGTCTCCTGAAAGCTGTAAACTGCGGGCATCCGGAACATAAAGGGCGTGCCACCAAAGACGTGGTGGCGTTCCATGCCCAAGATTATAACGCTCTCCTGGACGCCTTGCAAATCGATGTTTATGAACCGCCGCTGCGCCAGTGTACCATGTGGCTTGAGACCGCCAAGTTGAACTCCCTTCGCCGCCAGGGATACCGTTATGCCAGGGTACAGCTTCACGACGGTGATGTGTATTATCTTCCGAGGAAAATAATTCACCAGTTTCAAACAATAAGCGCAGTAGCCAGTGTGGCGTGGCATGTCCGGTTTGTTGAATACTTCAAAAAGACCGGAGCTCCGAACCTTCACAATCCAACAGGACTCAACAAGGGTGCTGTATACTATGAGAAAGCCGTTGTGCCGCCGTACCAGCCTCCTGAGCCTATTGTCGATCCAGAGGAAGAAATCGTCCACAAATCGCCTCGAAAAAGATACCGCCGTCGATCGGAGGGAGAATTCAAAGTTGAACACAAGGATGACGAGCCAAAAACACCGGTGAAAAATGACAAAATGGCGGACAAAACTGATCACTCTGGGCGGGCAAAACCTTTGCCCTCACCTGGCAAACTGGAATCTCCACTGAAATTTCCTTTGGCCCACCATAGGCTGACTCCGAAAAGTCCTCACAAATCACCACACAAATCAACCCCTGTCAAGTCCCCCGTGAAAAACAGCAACCATGTGCTCCAGCCTCTCAGCTCGAGTGAACCGCGACATGCCGTGGAGACTGCAACGGTGGATCGATCAAGTGCAGTAGGAGTCGTTGCTCCCATCAGGCTTGAAAAATCAGCTTCTGGGAACAGCTTCTCAGTAGTTCAAATGGCACCCCCTCCACAACGACCTCGAGGGCCGGCCAGCGTCATTTCCGTGGAGAAGCCTCTCAAAGAGAACATTCAATTCAAAAAAAGGAAAGCAGAGAAGGACGAGAAGGTGTGCGATGTTTTAGGCGAGATTATGTCCCAAATGAAAAAAGCAAAGAAAGAATAATTGGTTGGAAAAAACCAGCAGAGGTGCCATTTTAGGCCAGTATGTTCCTTTTTATGATGTATATAGGTATTTTATTATGGTCTCTATTACTGCTTCAGTTAATGCTGAAGACTGGAAAGAGCGTTCACTTTGTTCCAATTTCATAAAGTTTTCCCGCTCTTTTGTTCTTATAATTTGTGTACTCTGTGGTAATTGATTATATATGATTAGAGAATCAAACATGGCGCAGTCGGTTATTTTGTTAAAACAATGAAAAAATTGCAATTATTTTAAAAAATCTCTTTTAGTGATACTATAATTACTAGTGTATCAAAAAGTACTTTGCCCGCTTGTAAAAATGACTGAATTTGTACGGCCAGAGCCGCTATGCCTCGATGGCAACTTGGCGGAGAATTTCCGCCGTTTCAAGCAGGAGGTAGACATTTATTTTACCGCCACCAAATCCGACGCGGAATCGCAGCGCGTTCAGTGCGCTCGGCTACTTAATTTACTTGGTCCTGATGCGTTGAAGCTTTACAACTCCTTTAAGCCGGAGCAAGAAACGTACGTGGCCATCCTTGCTGCATTTGAGTCATATTGCACGCCGGTGAAAAATGAAGTTATGTCTCACTTCAAATTCTTTACACGGAAACAGTTACCAAATGAGACATTTGACCATTTTTACGCTGACCTCAAGACTCTAGTACAACCTTGCAATTTCGGAGACTGCGAGGATCGTCTCCTACGCACTCAAATTATCCTGGGCCTTCGTGATGTTGAGTCCCAGGCTCGCCTTCTGAGGGAAGAACTGACGCTGATGAAAGTTGTGGCCTATTGTCAAGGTGTTGAAATAGCCGAGAAAAACCGCCAGGCTATCCAGTACGATGAGCGGGTCATGAAAACTACAGCCCATAAGGGAAGTTCTACGCACTCTGCTGACGAGCGTGTCCTGGAAACTACAGCCCAGAAGAAAAGTTCAAGTAACAAGTCCACTGCTGATCGTAAGCAGCATCAGCAAGAATGCAGGAAGACTTTTGATTGCAATAATTGCGGCACTAATCATGCAATCAGGGAGTGCCCTGCTTACGGTAAAAAGTGCAATTTTTGTCAAAATTTTAATCACTTCGCTACCAAATGTAGGAAGAAAAAGTACTCGAAAAATGTGCATGCTATAAGTACTGAATCTATTGAGGAATTTGAAGTTCAAACTGTCGATTTACCCACTGTGGAAAGGTCAGGTGACGTGTGGTATGAAATATTGTATGTCAATGGAAAGCCAGTGTGCTGGAAAGTAGACACAGGTTCGAAGAAGAACATAGTTCCTAAGCATTTGTCAGATAAACTTCAGCTAAACATCACCAGGTCTGCTGATTTCTATCTTCGAGGCTTTGGTGGTAAACGAGTTCATCCACTAGGTATAGCTGTTGCTCGTGTTCAGTCACTTGAAGGTCATGACGTTACAGCCGAGCTTGTTGTTGTAAGTGAAGATTGTGAACCACTTTTAAGTTTCAAGGCTGTCAAAAATCTCAAGTTGGAAATTCCAGAAGATGTAGATGAAATTAAAATTGTGACTGACAAAAGTAAGTTCATTGCTGAAAATTCAGATGTTTTTCAAGGTCTTGGAAAATTTCCTGTTGAAGTCAAACTTAAAGTAAAGTCAAATGCGGTGCCAGTGGCCAATCCACCTAGAAGGGTACCATACTCACTGAAGGACAAACTGCTTAATACTCTAAATTCATACGAAAAGGCAGGAGTTATACAAAAAGTGCATGAGCCTCTGGAGTGGGTGAACAATCTTGTTATAGTGGAGAAAAAGGATGGATCTCTGAGATTGTGCATCGACCCTCAGGCACTCAATAAAAGTCTCGTGCGTGATTTGCTTGAAATACCCAATCTTGAAGCTATTGTGCCTAAAGTTGCGAACAAAAAATGCTATTCTGTGTTGGACCTCAAGGATGGGTTTTTTCAGTGTGTCCTTCACAAAGATTCAACTGATTTCTGTGGTTTCAGCACTCCGTTTGGTGTGTACAAATTTTTGCGTATGCCTCAGGGTATATCTTCTGCCCCTGAATGTTTTCAGAAAATTGTAAGTACCTATTTTGGTGACATCAAGGGCGTCGTTGTGTACTTTGATGATTTGATAATTGCTGCAGACACACAGGAGGAGCACGACGCCGCTCTTGATGAAGTTCTAAAAAGGGCACGAGCTTGCAATGTCAAATTCAACCCGAGAAAATTTCAATAATGCCTGCCTGCAGTTAAGTACATGGGGTTCCTTTTTGATGGTGGAGGTTTTCATATTGATATGATGATCGAATTCGAGCAATTCTTGAAGTGCAGCCACCCACTGACAAAACTACTTTGTTGTCGTTCATGGGCGTGGTCAATTACCTGAGACCCT
Organism: Mesopsocus fuscifrons; assembly: GCA_950004255.1. Taxonomy (NCBI): domain Eukaryota; kingdom Metazoa; phylum Arthropoda; class Insecta; order Psocodea; family Mesopsocidae; genus Mesopsocus; species Mesopsocus fuscifrons. The sequence continues at coordinate 3,392,763 of OX465381.1, forward strand.
TCATCCCTAACCTATCTGAGTTGGAACAGCCATTCAGGAAGTTACTGAAAAATGATGTCTTGTTTGAATGGTCAGTTGAGTGTCAGCAGGCGTTCGAGACTCTAAGGAAAATTCTCACTGAGCTACCTACTTTGCAGCCTTTCAAGGCTAATGACAAGATAGAAATTCAATGCGATGCGAGCGAATCAGCAGTTGGTTGTTGTCTTTTACAGAATGGCAAACCTGTGTACTTTGCTTCTCGCAATATGACGCAAACCGAAGAGCATTATGCTCAGATTGAAAAAGAAATGCTGGCGATTGTAGAGTCATGTAAACGTTTCCACACTTTGATCTATGGTCGTAAAATCTGTGTCAAAACTGACCACAAACCTATTGTGGCAATTATGAAAAAACCAATTCACAAAGTACCGAACATGCGTCTGAGACGTTTACTTTTGAAACTGCTAGATTATGACCTTGAAGTGGAGTACCTTCCTGGTAAAAAAATGTATATTGCTGATTTCCTTTCTCGGAATTACGTTAGGAAAAATGTCAGTGATGACCCCTCAATGGAGGAAAAAGTTCATGCAATTGATGTCACAGCCAGTTTTTCCAATGAGAAACTTGAGCAGTTTAAAACTGAAACGGAGAAAGACCGAGATCTTTCTAAAGTAATGGCTTTTTACCAGGAAGGCTGGCCACCAACATGTGAGATTTCCGGAGAGATTCAACACTATTTCAAATTGCGTGATGACATACATGTTAATGATGGTTTAGTCTTCTTTGAAGACCGAGTGATCGTTCCCACGTCACTCAGGTCGTATGTTCTGAAATTGCTTCACGAGACTCACATGGGGGCTAGCAAAACTACTTTGACTGCAAAAGAGTTCTTCTATTGGCCAGGGATGAATTCAGATGTAAAAAACATGGTTCATGCCTGTGCCACGTGTATTCGTTTTTCCAATCAGAAAGTAAAAGAGCCAATGCTGAGTCATGAAATTCCCAAAACTGTTTTTTCTAGAGTAGCCGTGGATATTGCGGAACTCAATGGTACCAATTACCTCGTCCTGTACGACTACTATTCTAGATGGCTCGAAGTTGAGAAAATTGCCAGTAAATCAAGTTCTGTTGTTATTTCAAAGTTGAAGGATATATTTGCGCGTTTTGGAGTTCCATCAGTCATGATCGCAGACAACAATCCTTTTGCTAGTTCCGAATTTCAAATTTCGCAAAACAGTGGAATTTCAAAATCATTACTTGCAGTCCCCACTACCATCAAGGTAACGGTTTGGCTGAGCGTGGGGTCGGGATTGCTAAAAACATGCTAAAAAAGTGCCATTTTGGCAAACAAGACTTTTCACTGTATTTACTGAACTATCGAAATACTAAACTTCCAGAGTACGGGGCATCCCCTGCAGAGATGTTGCAGAACAGGACGCTCAAATCAACCTTGTTTATTGATGTGCATGATTCTCGTTTTGCTCCCAAAATTCCCGATGTTGCGGACAAGCTTCAAGAGAGCCGTCGTAGGCACAAAGAAGCGTTTGACAAATGTGCGAAAAGTACTGTTGATGAATTTCACACAAATGAGTACGTTTATCTCAAGAACTATAAAACAAAGGAATGGGAGCCTGCGAAAATCATTAAAAAATTAACAGAAGTACCCCGTTCATACTTAGTGAAATCAAAAGGTGTTTTGTATAGGCGTAACAATTCGTTCTTGAAACGGTCGAACCGGATGTACAATGATGACAATGATGATGTCGAACATGATGATAAAGGTACAGAGCGGAATGATCACGAAATATTTCAGAATCGGAATGTTCCTCCCAATGTCAGTTCTGCCGTGCCAAGAGTGTGTACTCGTTCAGGGCGCCTTATAAAGCCTCCGGCCCGCCTCAATCTATGATTTAAAAGGGGGAGGTGTTCCAATTTCATAAAGTTTTCCCGCTCTTTTGTTCTTATAATTTGTGTACTCTGTGGTAATTGATTATATGATTAGAGAATCAAACACACTTGATACTATTTCTTAGAATAAGGAAAATATTCGTTTAGTTCTGTAAGGCTCTAGCGTGGGTAAGGAAGTAAGGCCGAAGAACTCTTACAATTTATATATTGAACATGAGTAGTACAGATAGCCGGCGAGTAATGCGCCAGGCAGTCTAGCCGGCGAGTAGTGCGCCAGGCCAGAGTACCAGTAGTACTGACCACAGTACAAACATAGTATACCCAAGCCGCGGCCCAGATTCGTCTGCTTCGCGCATGACGTCAGCAACCACACGCGGCCGGGGCTGGCTATATACTGAGCTTACGGGTCTGGTTGGGGATGCCGAGTTTTTTACCTTTTTCCATTCGGTTCTTGTACTTATGCCTTTGTGCGAGATTGCAAGGTGTTCAACGTGAAACAGGAATTTACGGACTAGGGGGCTGAGGTGCCAAAAATGTCCCAAAACTCCAAAAATATTGGAAAAATGGCAAAAGGCTTTTTTCACGGGGTGAAATGAAAGTGAGTTTAGAAAAAAGTTTTTCAGACAAAAATTGTAGAAAATATTAATAAAAACCCAAAGCAAAAAGAAAAAACTTGATATCTTACCAAATAAGTGAGTTATGGCGTTTTAAATATTTATCATCCCACCCCCTGCCTGAACGGTACGTCGGCCGAAAAACATTTTTATACAAAAGTTGAAGGTGATATAAAATCACATTCATAGCAAAAAGAAATAACTTAATCTCAATCCTACTAACGACGTTATGAATTTTTTTTCACTAACCTCGGGTTTTTCAACCCCCTAAGGGTGCGATCAAAAAACGTTTTAGACAAAAGTTGTAGGAAACACTGTTAGACAACTCAGGAAAGAATAATAATTTCACTATTTTCAATATTAAGGGGGTAATGGCCAAATTGTATTGTTTTCAAGAACCCTCCCCATTTCTACCCCCTTTGTCCAATTTCCCCATTTTACGAACTTAACCTAGACTATAAGTTATCTTCTTGCTATGAATGCAGTAACAGCTTCAAATTGTAATTATAAATGCTTTAAAAAAAATTAGTAAAAACACGTTTTTAACACACGAACCCTATGGCAGGAAGCTCAATGTGTGGTTGATGACGTCACGGCCGCCATGACACATGCGCATGGGTATACTATGTTTAGTTGTACTGTGGTACTGACTGCTGTGGCAGTCAACAAGGCTTATATAGCCACCGTGGCCAGTGGCTTAACTTAGAATGCAAACTGCTCCTGCCCTCTAGCGGCGGAACCTCGAACTACCTAGGTGCACGTGCGCCACCTAGCGGAAGGTTCCTGAAGCTTAGACGTGCGACCGCTAGAGAGCAGGCGGGTCCCTACAGTTCCAACGATATCTCGCGAAGTTCGCGCTGTTGGCAATATTATTTACTTAGTTACTAAGCTGAAAAGTTGTTTTTTTTCCGGGTTGCAAAGCTTAGACTAGGGCAAGGGAGCGAGTTAGTGAGACCAGTAGTTAATAAGTTGTACCCTTTGGAGCTGTCCTCAGAGGAGGCATCTGAGCTTTCGCATGAAGTGCCTGTGACTGAGGTTGTACCCGAAGTGCCCGTGCCCGAGCCGAGTGATCATCCTGCTACTCCCATGGCGAATGTTGATCAGAATGATTTTGAACGTACAAATTTGAATAAGTGTACCTCACGTGGTAGAGTCATCAAGGTCCCTAACAGACTGACACTTTGATGTCTCAGCATTATTTACGTTACTAGTAAGTTAAGTATTTTTCTTTTGTACTTCATGGTGTATTTTTATTTTTAAGTTAAGTATTTTTCTTTTGTACTTCATGGTGTATTTTTACGATTGGTCTAGTTGCATTCAGATATTTGATTCTGTGACCTAGCTAATCGCAGATAAGTTACTTGAGTGTTTGTTTCAGCTAGCCTCAGTACCTACCTAATTATTGAGAAGGAATATCTATTGCTTCTTTTTTCTTCGGGTAGTGAGGATGTTACGATTTGGCGGTATTTCCTTTGTAGCTTCATAAATTTGTAAGATTGGCTAACCTGTAAAAATAGAGTGTGAAGATGTCGAGAAATAAAATGACGTACAGCAAGTACCTTTGTCTTTAATTTATAACACCTATCTACCTTACTCTGAAGAGTCCGAAGTCACACCGGAAACTTACCCGACCTCACATACCTACTGGCTGCCTACTTGTATGTTAATATAAATGTAAATGACGCATATTATTTCGATATGTATTTTACTTGACATGCTGAATATATCAGAGGTGAATGCCGATCAGAAAAACTTTGAATACGATCGGGATCGAAAAGATGTCACCCGGCTATCAATGTTCCTGCTAAAGACGACCATATAGGTATAGACCACTATCGAGAATTTACCTATGTATTAACTGTTTGTAAACAAGTGAAGGAAACAATAAGAAAAAATAACGTGAAATTTTTTTTCAGCATAAAAAATGTTGCTCCGTCTCCCGCAAAGCGCCAGAAAACTTTGTCGAAAGTTCTCCCAAGTTATAAACCAAGAACTGACAGTGAAGCATTTGAAAGACAAACCCGGCATTGTCGAAATCAGCCTCAACAGGCCCGCCGCCAAAAACGCTTTCAACAGAACCTTGCTCCGATCTTTACAAAACGCCATCGATGACATCAAGTCCGACAAACTCGTTCGAGTCGTCGTAGTCCGGAGTTCAGTCCCTGGGGTTTTCAGCGCTGGGGCAGACTTGAAAGAAAGAACCAGGATGACGGAGAGCGAAGTAGTTGAATTTGTAACGGCGCTAAGAAACAGTTTTGAAGCCGTGGCGAGACTCCCCCCGCCTGTGATTGCTGCTGTTGATGGGGTGGCACTAGGGGGCGGACTTGAGCTGGCCTTGGCTTGTGATATTCGGGTGGCTTCTACTTCTGCTAAACTTGGTTTAGTTGAAACTAAACTTGGGATTATTCCTGGGGCGGGGGGAACGCAGCGGCTTGCACGGCTTATCAACCCTTCTCTGGCGAAAGAACTGATATTTACAGGTACCGATGTTAGAACTTGCTTATCATCTTGCTTATAAAAAAAGAACTTCATTTTTCGAATGATTCTTAGCAAGGCTGTTGCATGGTATCGAATATGGAAAATCTTTATCAACTGTAATAAAGGGCTGTGTTGTGTTGTAGAAACCTAATTTGTTCTAAATATCTTCGCCCTTCGTAGATATAGCGGGATAAAAATTTTGATTTCCGGTTGCATAGTTGAGGCAGTGGAGTGACTGTGCCCTTGTCAGACTTCGATATATCGATATCATTAGTTTATGGTTCCTATAGTTAGCTGACAGTGAGATAGGTAGCAGAAGATGCGGAGCTTAGGAGAAGTAGCCAAAGCTTACGTCACTTTCGATATTTTAACCAACCCTACCAACTAGCAACAGATCTTGGGATGCCAGCACTGTCCAGAACGGCCAACATTAATCGTTGTGTTTTGCAGGGAGGGTAATGGACGGACGAGAAGCAGCTGACATTGGTCTCGTGGGTCATGTTGTGGAGGGGAACCAATCAGGGGACGCGGCGTTTGTGAAAGCTGTTCAGCTGGCTGAGCAAATAGCTCCCAATGGACCAATAGCGGTGCGGTATGCCAAGCGAGCCATCGACGTGGGACTAGACAGTGACATCGAGACGGGGCTTAAGGCAGAGCAGGCACTGTACCTGAAAATTGTGCCTACCAAGGACCGAATCGAAGGACTTTTAGCCTTCAAAGATAAGCGGGTACCTAACTACACTGGGGAATAAGATAGATAGATTAGTAGGTTGGCAGGTATAGTCGGTGTCAGAAAAGTGCGGTGGAAATAGGCCTTCCAAAGTAGCGTAAGGTGGCAGGAAGGGTGAGTTTGTGTGGTTGTCACGGTAGACTTCTTAGCGTGGGAGCTCAGAACGTTAGCGCAACCTTAGAAAACATATGGCTTGCCGTGATGAGCTTATATACCGTCGTCCACCGCGGTTTTCTGAACGCAACTTTACCTTTTCTCTGTCCACGGTTACTTGCTATAAAAGGGTGTTCTTATACACCCTCTCTCCTGTACCGAGTTACCGTAGACATAGATATTTTTTAGATAATGCAAGGAAGGACAGATATATAGAAAAAATTATGCTACCAGTTTTCGATTAGTACAGTCTGGACTTCCGTTAAAAAGGAAGGATCATCGTAGACCACAATAACTTTGTATGACAGGTGATTATTGTAGTGATCATGTGTCTTCATTTTTGATCTTAGGATTCGTCCTATCTGCTGTACAGTACCAGATACACCTATTTTTATATTGACTAAAATAATAACTACTTATTTGTTACATTTTACTGATTTTTAGAACTTGCCTACTTTAGAGTTTTCCTATAACAGACCACCTGGAAGGCTGGGAATCTATAACGGAGGGTTTCACCAGTCCTAAAGCTTACTATAGTGCCCCCTAAAAGTTCACTATATTATCCCCCTGAAAAGAAAAGCTGGTGCCTTTCACTATCCTGCCGAGAGCGCCCTTATCAGAACGTGAGCTAGTCGACAGTTTTAACGGCAAGGTTAATTTACTAAATTTATCTGCACTATAAGGAATTGGCGAAACCTACCCTAGACAAACAAACTAGTTGTAGAGTCAAAATTTATTAAGTCCACCTAGACACATACAATAATTCTAACAACGATAATGATCCTGTATATGGGGGTTGGAGATACATTTGAGAACTGTTTGACTATTCCTGAATTTATCTTCTCGATATAGATACCCGCATTTTAGCCTAGATACACAAAGATGACACTTACAAATGCTAATATCCACTTTAGGGCCCCCATAAAAGTCGACTATAGTGTGGCGCCAAGTTTCGTATTGGAAGGATAGGGCTATAGTGGACATTAGTAATTTGTGAAAACCACCTTAAAAATAGCAACACCGACTTACATCACAGATACATAATTCTTACACCGGAATATACATTTTCTGTTTGTTCATATTTTTTCCAACCACTTTTGGTAGGATATTAACATGTTCTGAAATATAATATAGGTATCTTTTTAACAAACTGCACTGCATCTTCAGTCTAAAGATCCAGCCACCTCCGGCAAGTATTACAAATTTCCATTCAGAATAGATCAATGGATAACACTGGTAATTGCACGACCGCCAATGGCCGTGGCTGCTCTAAAAGCTAAACATAGTGTGGTATTCGAACAGGGAAACAAATGACTCCGAAGAGGATACTATGTTTAGCTTTCACTGGAGAACGAATTGGTGGTGCAGTTACCTTACTAAAGAAGGGTATACTTTAAAACGGTTAAAAGTGAAAGTGTTAACAACAAGTACTAAGGTATATAAGTTTAACATGTGTACAAATTGGCTAAGTTCAGACTAGAAGTTACAGAGTGCTACCGTTTACTGTTAAGCACTGGCACACAATACACAACAAGTAATGGAGCTTTTTATTTAGCTACACTCAGTGCACACCAGATTTTTGGATGAGAGTGACGTCAGTGATATCCAGGGGTGTACAGACTACACAAATGTGAATTGTCGTTGCTAAACTCTTAGATCATTGTCACCCCTTCTTCTTAAGTCTACTTCTTGCTCTGAACAAAAAATTATTTTGGAAACCCTGTCTTTTTTTTTTAGCACAATGGCTGTCGTACTCTCATCCATTTGACATTTCGATACACTAATTTAGTATATTACACATTTGCACCGGTGTAGTAAATAGAAAGTGCTCTATATTACATTAAGAGGACGCTATACCTGACGATGCATTTTTTGCCGCCCATAAGATTAACATTGCGAGCGGCGATTCATTTTCAAGGTTTACCCTTGGTTGGAAAGACACAAAATTTTGCCTGTATCTAGCCCTAACAATGTTCTAGGTCGTGTTCGAAGCAGATTTCCCAATTTCTCACTGGTTTCTTTTATTGCAACTGTTTTGCAAATGCTAGCATCGCATACCTCAAAAAAAGTGCTGTATCTCGAAAACCAGTAAAAAAATGGGAAATCTGCTTCAAATACTCCCTAGGACATTGTTAGGGCTAGGTACAGGCAAAATTTTGTGTCTTTCCAACCAAGGGTAAACCTTGAAAATTAATCGCCGCTCGCAATGTTAATCTTATGGGCGGCAAAAGATGCACCGTCAGGTATAGCGGACCCTTAACATCCAACCGTTTTTTTGTCAATTACAGCATTGGTTTTAGATTTTACAACAGATTCCGAGGGACGCAACGATGCAGCACATAGAAACGTTAAATTACACCTACGCCAAGCGTGGTGTGTCAGGTATAACTGTGGGTTAGAGAAATAGGGGAACGGCAAGGCTCCAAAGCCGGGGGAAAAAAAGAAACAGTACTTTACTTCGACGGTCACCCAAGGAAGACGTAACCATCACCCATGTTGCTTAACTTTGGTCTTGAGAGTAGCAAGACCAACTCTCTACGCTCTGTAGTCTCTGTCTACGATAACTTGGTACAGGAGAGAGGGTGTGAGGTTACATTACGGGTGCTGGACTGAGAGCAGCTCCAGGTAACTACTTCCCCTCCGCCATTCCACAACTGTTCAGTACATAGCCTCACCATAGCTGACTGAATGTGCCCTCGAGAACTATTCAAGAACTATCCATCGTGCTCAGCTGGCACTATCAAATACCAGCGCCCCAGCCGTCGTGTACGGAAAACTCAGTTTTAGGTGGGTTCCGAACCACCATAGCCTCAATATACATTTCACTTGACATGCTGATTATATCAGAGGTGAATGGGGATCAAAAAAACATTGATTTCTCTAACCCAAAGTACTGCAGAGCGACAGTTCTACAACAACAACAAAAATCACAGTACTTTCCCTATACACGTCACAAACGGGAAAGCAAAATGACAACATTAACAATGATTAAGCTACACTTCATTTAAGACCCTACAAGACGCTACACAGGTTACAGAGGTTAAAAATCTCTTGGCATAAGGAGACTGAACTGGGGAAAATACAGAAATGCAGATACTGAGTCGTTTTATACGCCCAACAATGGCTAAGATACGTTATCTGCTATCTAGTTTTCCAGAGGATTAAATTAGTATATAACTAACTAAAAAAAGATCGCAGAATATGTTCCACATTACACAAAGTGTAGAGATGCTAGAGAGCTATAAGTAATATCAGCTGAGGGGAATCAAATTATTAAGAGCGACCACACACATGAAGAAACTATTGGGTATTTAAATATTTTGAAATATAATAATGTCTTTTTAAGGGCCACCATACATTCGCTATTTTTTTACGTTTCGACTTCAAACTTTGTGAGAAAACTATTGGATATTTAAATATTCTGAAATATAATATGGCTTTTTAACGTCATAACTCATGACGCTACGTTGTGATTTTATGATCGAGTGATTTTTGTCACCAAAAAATTGTCCAAATTGAACCGATCGTGAAAACACAACATAGCCTCATGAGATGAGTAATGACGTTAAAAAGACATACTATATTTTTTCAGAATATTTAAATATCCAACTGTTTTCTCACAAAGTCTGAAGTCCGAACGTAAAAAAATAGCGAATGTATATCCCGCCTTAACGGCCACCATACATTCTCGACGAACTCCGCCAAAACCACTGTGCGAAAGTAAATATTCGACAAAACTAATGTTTACATTTTAGTACAACCGGAGACTGGTAATTGAAATATCGTATTGATTGTGTCTACTCTAAAAGCTAAACATAATGTGCTATTTGAACGCGAAACGAACGAGTAAAAGTAGGACACTATGTTTAGCTTTTACAGGAGAAAAGTAGAGAAATGCTGTTGAAATTACCCACTTCCGTAAGTGAAATAAAAATTGCCAAAATGCAACATGGCTACGGTAAATAGTACAAACATTTATCAAGCTTTTCTACTAAATGTGACGATAAAATCATACTGTTTTAGTCCGAATCGTTAAAAAAAATATTTCGCGTGAGGTAGTGTTGTGTTTTCGCGATCTGTCAAAAAACATGTGGACTGGTAGTTGACTGTTTAAAATCGCTCCTGTGGGCTTATTACTCCATTTCATGCAAAAATACAACACTACCTCACGACAAAGAGTCTCAGGTTTACATCCCCCTATAAACACTTTCCACTCGCCCTGTAACTTCGGAGTAGGGCTTGAAGTACTTAGCATTGCGAACCAAGTACATGTAGTCGAAAATAGCGAATGTATATTCAGCCTTAACGTCATAAATAATGAGGCATGTTGTGATTGCACGATCGGTTAATTTTGGATAATTTTTTTGTTGACAAAAATCAGTCGATCGTTAAATCAGAACATAGCCTCATAATTTATGAGGTTAAAATGACAAATTATATTTCAAAACATTTAAATAAGAAATGTAAACAAACACGATTGTGTGGTCACTCTTAAGAGGATATGGAAGAGGTAATGTTTGTTTATATTCACCAGGTAATTCAAGCACTGTGAAGTAACGAAAAGTCATTTTCATGAATTTTTGCTTACTTTATGTTCTTAAGAGGACGCTATACCTGACGATGCATATTTTGCCGCCCATAAGATTAACATTGCGAGCGGCGATTCATATTCAAGGTATACCCTTGGTTGGAAAGACACAAAATTTTGCCTGTACCTAGCCCTAACAATGTTCTAGGGAGTGTTCGAAGCAGATTTCCCAAAATCTCACTGGTTTCTTTTATTGCAACTGTTTTGCAAATGCTAGCATCGCATACCTCAAGAAAAGTGCTGTGTCTCGAAAACCTGTAAAAAAATGGGAAATCTGCTTCGAACCCTCCCTAGAACATTGTTAGGGCTAGGTAAAGGCAAAATTTTGTGTCTTTCCAACCAAGGGTAAACCTTGAAAATGAATCGCCGCTCGCAATGTTAATCTTATGGGCGGCAAAAAATGCACCGTCAGGTGGTATAGCGGACCCTTAAAAGAATTGCCTAATGATTCAATATGTTTTTATTTCAATAAGGAGGTTAGTTTCGATGATAATATGAGAAAAAGTGCTTTGTTTTGGTTCAGGTCAACATAATGAAACATCACTGCTTCCATTACATCTTGGCAAACCTGAGCGCCCACACACTTGGTAGTTTAGAGGTCAATTTTCTGTAAATACCCTACAACAGCACCCACTGCTGGGTCAGGGTGAGTCGGGAAGAGGTAGTAGGCGATGGTTAAGTAGTGGACGCAGGCAGCTGCTGCCACGAAACAGTGCCAGATGGCATGCGCGAACGGAATGCGGCCGTCTGCTTTGAAGAAAAACACCCCCAGCAGGTACAGCAAACCCCCTATCCGCATCTGTTGGTAACCCTGGATATCCGTCTGAAATAAAGTGAAATGAGCTTGTCGCATGCTATCCAATGTGGATAATCTGTACATGAAAGGACCTTGTAGGTTTTGGAGAATCCGGAATCCCACTAGGCCCTTCTAATACTGTAGTGCTAAAAGGGGCAACGCGAAGACATTATCGTGAAACACTACTGGATATTATTTAAGGGTCCGCTATACCTGACGGTGCATTTTTTGCCGCCCATAAGATTAACATTGCGAGCGGCGATTCATTTTCAAGGTTTACCCTTGGTTGCAAAGACACAAAATTTTGCCTGTACCTAGCCCTAACAATGTTCTAGGGAGTGTTCGAAGCAGATTTCCCAATTTCTCACTGGTTTCTTTTCTTGCAACTGTTTTGCAAATGCTAGCATCGCATACCTCAAGAAAAGTGCGTATCTCGAAAACCAGTTAAACAATGGGAAATCTGCTTCGAACACTCCCTATAACATTGTTAGGGCTAGGTACAGGCAAAATTTTGTGTCTTTCCAACCAAGGGTAAACCTTGAAAATGAATCGCCGCTCGCAATGTTAATCTTATGGGCGGCAAAAAATGCACCGTCAGGTATAGCGTCCTCTTAAACGTTCTGAAATAATATAATATTACTTTTTAACGGCCGAAATTAACAGGCTGCGTTGAGATTTTACGATCGGTTAATTTCGGACAAATTCAACACAGTTTCATGAGTAATGACGTTAAGAAGACATATTATACTTCAGAACATTTAAATACCCAATTGTTTCCTCGTAAAGGGTGCAGAAAAAAACTTAAACAAACACAACTGCTCAGACGCTCTTAAGGCTGAATATACATTCGCTATTTTTTTAAGTTCCAATTTCAAACCTTGTGACAAAACTATTGGATATTTAAATATTCTGAAATATAATATGTCTTCTTAACGTCATTACTCATGAGGCTATGTTGTAATTTCACGACCGGTTTATTTTGAACATTTTTTTTTTGTGTGACAAAAATCACTCGATCGTAAAATCACAACATAGCCTCATGAGTAATGACGTTACAAGGACATAATAATTATATTTCAGAATATTTAAATATCCAATAGTTTCCTCAATAAGTTTGAAATCGGAACGTAAAAAATAGCGAATGTATGGTGGCCCTTAAGGAACTTACAGACTGGGCGGCAAGTAGCAAAGCAGGAACAATGCCCATGCAGCAATAGAACAAAGTCTCCACCGTCTTGTAACGCTCATGAAACATTTGCTGATAACAAATGCCGCAGGTAGCCAGCACCCATATGAGCCAGCTTACGTGGGAGCTGAGACTCTCTGCTGGAAACTCCAGAAGGATAGTCCATGGAAAATATGACCCGGCAATGAAAATATAGATCACAGCACGGTCACACCGGTGGAGGGCGTCTTTTAAATTCCTGAAAGATACAGAAGAGTGTCAGATACACAGTAGTCTCTCTATAGCGACCGTTGCTCACTCGCTCTAGAGAGGGTGACATTGTCTGTGGCTGTGGTGGTTCGGAACCCACCTAAAACTGTAGGTCCCCGTCGTGTACTATCACGATGGGTGGGGTATTTGGTAGTGCTGCCAGCTGAGGACGATAATTCTTGGAACGATTTAGTTGCTGGGCTTGCCTCCCTACCTACTAGCTAAGCTGCCTAGGACTGTAACTTACCCACGCTGGTAGCAGAAGAAAACGCAGTGGAAGAAGGTAGAGACGGAGAAAAGGAGAATTAGAGATCCACCGTACAGACTTGCGGCCAACAGCTGATGTTGCGTCTCGCAGCGCTTCAGCAACTCATAGAATCCGAACAGGCTAGGGACAATCCACACCTAAACACAAAAAACACAATAAGGCTGTGCCATTGTATCAAATTTGGAGTATTTTTATATCAGCCTTAAGGGTCCGCTATACCTGACGGTGCTTTTGCCGCCCATAAGATTAATATTGCGAGCGGCGATTCATTTTCAAGGTTTACCCTTGGTTGGAAAGACACAAAATTTTGCCTGTACCTAGCCCTAACAATGTCCTAGGGAGTGTTCGAAGCAGATTTCCCATTTTTTTACTGGTTTCGAGATACAGCACTTTTCTTGCGATGCTAGCATTTGCAAAACAGTTGCAATAAAAGAAACCAGTGAGAAATTGGGAAATCTGCTTCAAACACTCCCTACAACATTGTTAGGGCTAGGTACAAGCAAAAGTTTGTGTCTTTCCAACCAAGGGTAAACCTTGAAAATGAATCGCCGCTCGCAATATTAATTTTATGGGCGGCAAAAAATGCACCGTCAGGTATAGCGTCCTCTTAATAAAGGACTCCTCAGCGGTGATTTAGGAACTTAAATTTGTTCCCAAGGTTTCCTCCCTTCGTAGATATAGCGGGTTGAAAATTCTGATTTCCTGTTTCATAGTTGAGACGGTAGACTAGCTGTGCTTTCAGGGGACACTATAGTAAATTCTAAGACTATAGTCCAAGTCAGGCTGGGAGCGTACCGATTACTAATAGTTTCTTGCAAATCTAGGGCTGATCAAAACTTCTTCTGGATCACGGAAATATCTGCTCAGGGCCGGATTGGCATTTTTAGCGTATGGTAGGATATGGAACCCAAATCCGGATCGGCGTCAGCTGAAAATCTTCAAGAAATTATGAGTAATCAGTACGCTGCCAGCCTGACTTGGACTATAGGATTTGGTGAAATCAATCCTTGTGAGGAAAGTGTTGTATATTTATTTGTTCTAAACTATAATATATCTTTTTACTCACCCCGTGGGTAAACACGTTCGCGAAATGTTCGATCGTTGTAGGAATGTAAGCAGTATTGGGTCCGGCGCGCCCGTTTTTCCACTTTACCCTACAAAGAATTTTACTTTTAGATGGTTGTTTTAAGAGGACGCTATACCTGACGATGCATTTTTTTGCCGCCCATAAGATTAACATTGCGAGCGGCGATTCATTTTCAAGGTTTACCCTTGGTTGGAAAGACACAAAATTTTGCCTGTACCTAGCCCTAACAATATTCTAGGGAGTGTTCGAAGCAGATTTCCCAATTTCTCACTGGTTTCTTTTATTGCAACTGTTTTGCAAATGCTAGCATCGCATACCTCAAGAAAAGTGCTGTATCTCGAAAACCAGTAAAAAAAATGGGAAATCTGCTTCGAACACGCCCTAGAACATTGTTAGGGCTAGGTACAGGCAAAATTTTGTGTCTTTCCAACCAAGGGTAAACCTTGAAAATGAATCACCGCTCGCAATGTTAATCTTATGGGCGGCAAAAAATGCACCGTCAGGTATAGCGGACCGTTAAGAGGTTCACACCGGTTCGATACCTATCCTATCAAAGTTTTTCTAATCGGCATTCACCTCTGATAGCTTCAGCATGTCCAGTGAAATGTGGGGTTCGGTACAATTAAAACTGTAGGTCCCTGTTGTGCACTAGATGAGTGGGGAGCTGGTATTTGGTAGTGCTGCCAGCTGAGCACGATGGATAATTCTTGAAATGGTCCAGTTGCTGGGCTTGGAACTGAACTTTGCACTCACGTTTTTAGCCACGACACCCAGCTGTTGAGCATTTTTGCTTCCATGGAGTTTTCTACGATTTCCGTTTGACTCCCTTCAGCAAATGCTTCCTCTTTACGAGGATTCCCATTGTGGTTCATGGAGGACATCCACCATTTCTGTAAGCAGAATTGAACAATACAATACTGCCGACTGTGATAGTTTGAGGGGTGGCTTGACAACTTGTTTGTTGCCATGGAAACACTTATTATAATCTACTATCAGTTCACACCCACTACGTCACAAGCCTATTGCTTGAACACACCTACTGGGCTTGTGATAAGGTAACAATGAGGATACTCTTATACTCCTGATTATAACAAGTGGGTAAGGGACATGATTGTGGACTGAAGTACATATTATTATATCAAGGTCGACCGGATAGGTGTCATTGTTTAACCGGGATAGGTATCTACCTATGTACTAGGGTCCTAATATGTAGGTAATAAGTAGGTATACTTACCTACAGGAACCTTCTCTACACCATCAAGCTTTAGGTAGGTACCAACCTACATTCGTAGTCAACTAGACATCCCTTTGTTTCTTAAGTATACGCGTAGGCTTTACCTAAGTAACATATACACAGTTAAGGTCTTAAGTTCTTACCTTTCAAGCCTTGCAGTGTAGTAAGCAGCTTTACCTTTACTGAATTAAAATGTGAAACCTTTCAACAGGCATGGTTTGCACTTGGAAGGCTTCGTTCACGAATGACTTTATTATATGGTGATTATTACCTACCCATGCGAAATTTAACGAATAATCACTTAAAGCTTTAAACATTTAACATTTAATACTGTTTCTGGCACATTTTTAACTGTATTATGACAAATAAAATTTATTGTTGTTTTTGGCCGTCAAAATCAGTATTAGCAGACGATACTTTCGATCGCGCGCTTTTTCAAAGTTGAATGAACACTAAATAAATTCTTGCATAAAATGCTGTCTCACTATCAAGGCCGGTAAATCAGTAGCGAATCTAGGACTTTTTATTTTGCAAAATCACTTTAAATTCTATTTCTTCGCTTGAATTGAATTATTAATTTTGGAAAAGTTTGTTTTTCAAATTTGGCGCCAAAATGTACATAGATGATGACCAATCAGAACGCTTCCATTTGGTTTGATCTTCATTTGTTCGTTTTCTCCCGCCATTGTTACAGCAAGCATTTTTCTGAAGCGTCTCGTTGTGATTCTGGTGAAAAATATTGTGATTTAAATTAATAAAACCATTAAATAATTTGTAATTAACATGTCTGAAGACGAGCTAAAAGAAGGTAAGCAGTATTCAAGCATTTTTTACTTGAATTTGGGTCCCCCGGAAAGGGTTTCTACCGGCTGAAGCCAGTAGCGTGGTGCGTGAGCCTTCGCTGCTATTTCCTGTCCTATCTCGTATATTTCTCTCCACCGGGTCCAGTGCATATCTTCTTCAGAATTATAGTTTGTCAGCCTCCTCCACTCCTTCCTGTCCTACGTAATCCTTTCGCCCAAACACCGACGTTTTTGAGGTAGGCAGCAATGTATTGAACGTGGGTATCGTTAAGATCTGCAAGTTCTAAAGGTTGATTTGAAGTATCAGGGAGGGTCTTGAGATGACGTCAAATTCACTGAACCGTTTTAAGCCTCCAAGCCCATAATTGGTCCGTATGATGTGATGTCATGTTGAGACCTTTCCTGCCTACCTACCTACTTATCACCTCGACTAGGTTTTACTTTTATAACTTGTAGGCCTTGTGTAATCAGTCAGGCACGGCTAGTGGCGTAGTTTCCTGGTGATATAAATAGGTACTGAGGCGTTGTGTGTTGTGTTGTCATTTATATAGGACCTAACGTCACGTCTATGTATCATGATCCGACTCCAGTTGCTTAGGCGTGGAGTATCAGTTTCCTATACTTCTTCCTGTCCTTCCACCTACCCTGCTCCATGCTCTCCACACCTCCTCATGTCCTCCTTCATCATGATGTGACTGCAGTAGCCTGGGTGTTGTGTATCAGTCTCCTCCACTCCTTCCTGTCCTTCCACCTAACCTGCTCCATGCTCTCCACACCTCCTCATGTCCTCCTTCATCATGATGTGACTGCAGTAGCCTGGGTGTGGTGTATCAGCCTCCTCCACTCCTTCCTGTCCTTCCACCTAACCTGCTCCATGCTCTCCACACCTCCTCATGTCCTCCTTCATCATGATGTGACTGCAGTAGCCTGGGTGTGGTGTATCAGCCTCCTCCACTCCTTCCTGTCCTTCCACCTAACCTGCTCCATGCTCTCCACACCTCCTCATGTCCTCCTTCATCATGATGTGACTGCAGTAGCCTGGGTGTGGTGTATCAGCCTCCTCCACTCCTTCCTGTCCTTCCACCTAACCTGCTCCATGCTCTCCACACCTCCTCATGTCCTCCTTCATCATGATGTGACTGCAGTAGCCTGGGTGTGGTGTATCAGCCTCCTCCACTCCTTTCTGTCCTTCCACCTAACCTGCTCCATGCTCTCCACACCTCATGTCCTCCTTCATCATGATGTGACTGCAGTAGCCTGGGTGTGGTGTATCAGCCTCCCTGTCTAGTTCCTAATGCCCTCTTAATGCATTTTTCTGATTTTAGCCGTGAAGGAGGTGCTGGAGAACAGTGGAGAGTACAGGAAGCTGAAAGCAGAGATGCGAACAGCTGTGTATAAGTCCCTTGTAAAGGCGTCCGACGGAGAAAAAGGAGCGTCCCAACCTCAGACAGAGTCAGAATCACTTCGCCTTTCAGATGCTGTAGTAATGGAGTACCTGTCTTGGAAAGGATTCGACTACACTTCACAGATGTTTGAAACAGGTAAGGTACAAAAGAACGGCCTCGATATCCGAGTGGTCTCTAGAAGATTGACTGGTTCGATCCCGATCCTACCAAAACCTTTTCGGCATTCACCATTATGTTCTTCATGTCAAATGAAAAGTATATCGAGGAGAAGCCTGTGATCGGCACTGATAGTGATGGCCAGCAAGTGGCAACTGTCTTAATAGGCCTTGGAACGCATGCTCAATGCTGGCTGCATAAATTATGTATGTATTATTCAAACGGTCTCGTGAGAACTGTTAAGCTAATAAACATAGAGCTTATTAATTCTGCTTTTGCTTCTTTGAATGTCGTGATGGTTTCCTGAATATGATTACCTGCTATATTGGGGGCACCCCTGAAACTAGACCATTTTAAGAACTATCCATCGTGCTCAGCTGGCAGCACACGCGACGGGGACCTACATTTTTAGGTGTGTGCTGAACCACCACAGCCTCGATACACATATTCATAGTACATAGTTCATAGTAAATCATGGAGGAGAAGCTTGCTTGAATGTCCTGTCTTTTGTTGTAGAATGTGGTGTGCAAGTTGCTGGAATCCCTACAAGATGTCAGCTGCTGGAGAAGCTAGGGATCGCCGATACTGAGGAGTCATCCAAAGTGTAAGTCCAGAGCCCACACCTCACAATCCGGTTTGTTTATATTCTGAAATATAATTTGGGTTTTTAACGTCGTGGTTTTACAACTGAGTGATTTTTCTCATTGTAAAATTACAATACGAAGCCAGTTAATTTCCGACGTTAAAGACGTATTATATTTCAGAATATTTGAATAGCCAAAATGCGAAGAGAAATCATTCTGCTGAAAGTCTACTACAGTGTCCCTAAAAGTTCACTAAAAGTTGGTGTCTTTCACCATCTTGCCGATAGCGTCCTTAGCTAGTGGACTTATATCGGCAACATAAAGTTATTGGTTACTTTATCTGCACGATAGGGAATTGGTGAAAGGCGCCCTTGTTGTAGTCCCCGATCTGTAATATCTAAAGTCTGTGGTAATAATGATAATTTTCATTTCAGACCTCTGCTGCTGGGGATTATAGAACACTTCAGGAATGATGTGAATAATAGCTCATGACCAACATCAGTTTATTTTCTAAATTTTACACACTTTCGAAAACACCTTACAAAGGTGTGGACTACCAAAATCTGTTTATTATTTTTCGATTTCAAAATTTTGGTTTTAAGACTTTTCGCAATGTGAAAACAATTTTTTGATATTTGAGAACGCTGCAAGAAGGATAGAAATGGAAATCAGTGCATCGTCATCCTTATCAAATGAGGAATCGCCACGTCATAAATGGCACAGTGAAGTAAGTACCCGGCAAGGTAGTTGTATTTTCGAGGTAGTCCTGTTTAGATAGGCCGAAGTTAGCATGGTGACGCCTGTGAATCGAAGCGATTCCAAATTGGTCAGAGAAACTATGATGCAGTCCAACGAAGCCCTTTGGCCATTTTCACCATGAAATCTTTGTCAAGGGTCCTGTTTGTTTATGTTTTTACGTTCCAATTTTTTTGAAGGCATAGGTACATTAAAATACCCAATAATTTCCTCAAAAAACGGGAAGGAAACATCATTCTGCTGCCACGTGTTTGTAAACCCTTAATATTTGTTCTCTTTTCAGGTTAGCGAAAATATTCCTTCGTTTGGTGGGTTGTCTACGATTCATTCCGACGCGCTCTCTAGCCCTAACCAACGTGAACAAGTAAGCCAGTAGAAATTAAGGCAATTATTTTTATTTTATCTATAAATCTGGTCACATAAAAATTGTACATTCATTGTACATTTAGGTCTGTGGTGATTTTACGATCGAGTGATTTTTATCAACAAAAATTTTGTCCGGTCGTTAAATCACGACATGGCCAGTTAATTTGTGTCCTTGAGGTCGACTACACGTACTTATCTTTTGTAATGTCGTAAATTAACTGGCCAAATTGTTATCGTAAAATCACAACCAAGCCAGTTTATTTCTGACGTTAAGGTCGACTACACGTACTTGGTTCGCAATGCTACGTACTTCAAGCCCTACTCCGAAGTTACAGGGCGAGTGAAAAGTATTTATAGGGGGATGTAAACCTGAGACTCTTTGTCGTGAGGTAGTGTTGTATTTTTGTATGAAATGGAGTAATAAGCCCACAGGAGCGGTTTTAAACAGTCAACTACCAGTCCACATGTTTTTTTGACAGATCGCGAAAACACAACACTACCTCACGCGAAATATTTTTTGTAACGTTTCGGACTAAAACATGTATGATTTTATCGTCACATTTAGTAGAAAAGCTTGATAAATGTTTGTAATATTTACCGCCGCCATGTTACATGTTGACAATTTTTATTTCACTTACGGAAGTGGGTAATTGCAACACCATTTCTCTACTTTTTCTCCTGTAAAAGCTAAACATAGTGTCCTACTTTCACTTGTTCGTTTCGCGTTCAAATAGCACACTATGTTTAGCTTTTAGAGTAGACACAACCAATACGATATTGCAATTACCAGTCTCCGGCGGTACTAATATGTAAACATTTGGTGGACATATGGTGGAGTTCGTCGAGAATGTATATACAGCCTTAAAAAGACAGATTATATTTCATTTCTTTCCTCATAAAGTGTGCAGAAAAAACTTAAACAAGTTGCAAATTTATATTCAGTCTCAATCGTTTTTTTTGCCGTTCGACTAATTATTTTGTTGTGTGCGTCCCTCTACTGATTGGTATTTGTTTCCAGAACCGTGATTATGCTCCCCCGTATGGCGAAATCTCAGCTGTTATAATCCTGTCTGATGACTATGCGAACCCACGTGTCAAAGTAAGTTGGTAATGGGAAAGATTCTTCTACCCCTGAGGACAATATTATACATTTGCTATTTTTTACTTTACCTGTATACGGAGTATACGTAAGGTAAAGTATTGTATTCGTGCGGGCCAATTTTCGGCAAACCTCAACTTTGAACCGTCATTGCTCCCAGACCTCAAAAGCGATTGGAACTTGCATATACATTTCGGAAACGTCCATGCCTTCGGAATATGAAAACCAACTCACTTTTGTCATCCGACGAAAAGTTTGCCCCCAGGAATTTTTAGAAGAGGTCAGGTACGCCGTGTCAGTACGTATGTATGTATGTAGCTATGTATGTATGTAGCTATGTATGTATGTAGCTATGTATGTAGCTATGTATGTGGCATTGACCTGGACGGCACACTTTTCAACCGATTTTCTTCAAAATCGGTAGTGACCTTTCTAAAATTGGAAGAAATAAAAATCCAGAAGCCCAGTTTCCCCCCTTTAAAATTAAGGGGGGTTACCCCCCTAAAACACCCCCAAAAAGTAGAAAAAAAATATTTGCTCAAAATCGGCTCTAACGATTTCGATCAAATTTTAGACAATTATAGAACAAATAATTACGAATCCAATGATACCACCCACTACCCCCGCATAACTCCCTGGCCGCTAAAAAAGGGGGGGAAGTCCCCCCTGGACCTGTAAAAGGGCGAAATCAGTGGATTCAGTTTTTTGTGGTATATGAGTAGTTCTGGATATGACACGTGACAACGGCCATACTCGTCACAAATGGTATATGGCTTATTTCGAGCCTCCCCCCCCCAGGGGGGGGGGGGGGGCAATTTTGAGTGACTTTTAAAGTGCGGCTTATGGGGTCTCAAACTGTACGGGCGAACGTTGTGAAGCAAGTTTTTGTATCAAAAAGTTTTTCTGAACGTATCCAAGCACCCCACCCCCTAAGGGGGGTAGATTTGAGTGGTTTGCGAAATATGGGTTGTGGGGGCTCAAAATGATTGGGAGATCGTTCTGAGGCAATTTATATGGTCAAAATGATTTTTCGCCGCACCCCCCCCCCCCCCCCCCCCCTATGGGGGGAGTTTTGGATACTTTCCAAAGTACATTGTATGGGGTATCAAAATGCTCAGGGAAACGTTCTGAGACAATTTATTTTGTCGAAACGTTTTTCCGAGCTTCCCCATCCACCCCACCTCCTTTTAGGGGGTAGTTTTGTGTGGTTGCCGAAGTATGTCGTGTGGGGTCTCTAAGTACTCGGGAGAACATTCTGGGACCATTCCTTTCGTCAAAAAGTTTTTATGACCCCTGGACCCCAAAACCACCGTCAGTTAAAAAGTTTATATATATATATATATATATATATATATATATCTATATATATATATATATATCATTTTCATTTCCTTGTGAACACGCTAGGAGCCGTATTTTTGAAAAATAATTGGTTTTGACTATTTAATAAAATATAAGGGACTAAAATCTCGGTCGAGTTCGTTAATGGGGGAAATCGGACGAAGGGGGGGAAAATGGGGGGACTTTTTCGAAATCTGGTTTTTTGGCCATAACTCCCTTAATATTGCAACTAATGAAACGTGGTTTTCTCTGAGGGTCGTCTAACAGTACTACCTACAACTTTTCTTTGTAACGTTTTTTGATCCCACCCCTAATGGTTGAGTAAGGGTGGAAAAAGAGGGTTTTGCGCACAAAAAAATTCATAACTTGTGTCCTAGGGGTGTTATCGAGTTCTTTTGTTTTGTAATGCATTTGCCTCAATATTACCTACAACTTTTGTCTGAAAAAGTTTTTCGTCCGACGCACCGTTTAGGCAGGGGGTGGGGGGTTGAATTTTCAAAACGTCATAACTCACTTATTTGGTGAGATATCGAGTTTATTCTTTTTGGTATTTGTTTCTATTAATAATATCTACAACTTTTGTCTGAAAAAGTTTTTTGTAAAATCACTTTCATTTTCTCGTTAGGGGGGGGGGGGGGGGGTGAAATTTCAAAACTCAATTCCTCCGTTGTTATTGTTGATAATGCATTTGGGTCAACTGAAAATCTTCTTAACCGTCATTCTAAATGATTTTAGACTGCTTTTAGTGGATGGAAGTAATCTTCGAAATCTACCTACGCCTTTCGGGGCTGCCGAAAGGGATTTTTTTTTTTCGACCATTTTTTGAGTACAATATTGGATAATCTAGATGTTATAAAGTATAATACAGTGCAACCTTAATATAACGACTTCCTCGATTTAACAAATTCTTCGTAATCCCCTTGAATTGTCCAAAAGAGTCAATATAAAATATACCTTTACATTGCGAACATTCTTTGCGTACAACCTCTTTATAACGAATTTTCAACTATCAAGAAGAAGTATTCATACCTCTAATTAACGAATTTTGCCAACCCAAAACCTTTATATAAAGTTTCCACCAATATTTTTTTTTCTAATCAATGAACAAAATTGAGATTAAGCTACTATATAACCACATTGTTAATTGTTTTTGATTATTAATGTAAGAAAAAAATTTATTATCTACCTAATTGTTTTTAAATACATAGCAAATACATATAGTAATTTGATAAAAATGTGTTATCATTTATTAGTAGAAGTTGTTCGCTATAACAAGATAAGTACGTAATATTGAGGTGAATAAAACTATTCTTTTACCTCTTTATAACGAATTTTAGACCAATCTAACCTCAACATAACAAACCTTGATATTACGAATATTTTCTTGTTCCCCTCCGATTTGTTATATCGAGGTTCACTGTATATCTTTTGTAATGTCGTAAATTAACTGGCCAAATTGTTATCGTAAAATCACAACAAAGCCAGTTTATTTCTGACGTTAACGAGACATTATATTATATTTCAAAACATTAAAATGTACAGTTTCCTCAAAAAATTTGGAAAAAAAACAATGATGACGCTATAGTGAACTTCTAGCGAGAGAAAACTATAGTAGACTTTATAGTCTGGTGAAATTCACACTTGGAAACGTCAGAATAGTGCAGCCCTGCAGCCTGGCCGAAATTTTCCTTACTATTTTTCAATTTCCTGTTACAGGAGAAGTGGCCTGATGAAAACATTGCTGTTATGTCTCGCACGTCCTACTTCGATCCTCCTGGTGCCGAGTCCGAGCCCTCACCAGGTGCCGAGTGTGAAACCCTGGACGACTTCATTGATTTAGTGGGAAATGATTCGGAAGATGGCGGAGCTCTCATGCGGGCTGTCCGAGACGCCGTGCTGGGAGATTTCAAGCACTACGCACTCATGTCGAGGTCTGAAGAAAGTGGCTGCTCACAGTCTGTTTCAAACCAGGTAGGGGCCTTTCTATGAGCGTGCAATGCTACTTTTCAGAATGAGTAACAAAATGTGGCTTGCGCAACCGTGTTATGGTATACCCCTTTTGAGATGAGTTTTTCCGGCAAGAAACTGTGCCACACAAAAACATATTATTATTTATTATATTATATTTATTTATATTATTATTTGTAAAAGGCCAAAGGAAAAAATATAACCTCGAAGTCAACACGAGTTGAAGAAGCTAACCATACTGTTTATTGTTCATGGAAGTTCATTGACAACATTGCCTTTGGCAATCGATTGGTCTCTTGGTCTGGCCAGGTACGAAAATCAGTACCTTGATTTGTCTTATCATAGCTGAACAATCTACATGATTTAAGAGGGAACTCGTAACTTTGTGGTATTTTCTGCAATCCATGTTTAGTTAAACGTTAGTGGACCCAGCACCTTCTCAACCAGAGTTAGTATTAGGAACCACCACCGAGAAACTGTCAAAAATAACTTAGTCAAAATCCACGAAAAAGTAATAATAAATCCTAAGCGCTTTCGACCTACACGGTCATCATCAGAGGGGTACAAGAAGGGAAGAGACAGATAAACCTACTTGGGTGTTAGCCGGCCCGAAGTAAGTTGATCTGTGCTGTACTTCGGGCCGGCTAACACCCAAGTAGGTTTATCTGTCTCTTCCCTTCTTGTACCCCTCTGATGATGACCGTGTAGGTCGAAAGCGCTTAGGATTTATTATTACTTTTTCGTGGATTTTGACTAAGTTATTTTTGACAGTTTCTCGGTGGTGGTTCCTAATACTAACTCTGGTTGAGAAGGTGCTGGGTCCACTAACGTTTAACTAAACATGGACTGAACAATCTAGGTAGGTGTCGCGAAATTAATAATACTATTAATAAATAAATACCTGTTACAGAGGGAATGCGAGCCATCATTCAGCTGCTCATGCGGTTGCCTACCTGCTACCTCAAGAAGCGTGACAGGAACGAGTGTTGAGGAACGATCTGATCTTGACGATACCTCATCAACGAGTTACCGGACTTTGCCTCCAGGTGAGTCATCGAAATAAAACTATATACAGTATTTATTGAACTTGATTACAGTAGCAGAAATGGCATTAAGATGGAGTATAAATTTGTTTACGTTTTTCCGGCCATTTTTTTTAGAACTCAATTGGATATTTAAAGATTCTGAAACATGTCTTTTTAACAACAGGCTTTGTTGTGACTTGAAGATCGAGTGATTTTTTGTCGATAAAAAATTGTCCAAAATTACTCAGTTAAATCACAACATATTTATTTCGGAAGATTTAAATACCCAACAGTGTCCTCAGAGAATGTGCAGATGTACTAATATATTGTTTTGATTTTTCTAGGTCCCTGAAAATTCGATCATCACAAGAACCATCCGTTAAATCCACTCCTGAGTTCCATCATCATCATCAACATCAACTACCTTCATGCCTTCATTGCACTTCCCGTCCTCTTACCTACCAGTCTGCCTACGTACGCCAATAAGGTAATTTTAATTTTAATTTTTACGAGATAGAGGAAATTCTTAATATGCGGAACATTAGTAAATTGTAGAATGTGTATAGGTATGAAGGTGGCGGCCCTCTGTGGTCTCGTGGTCTGACACAGGACTTGTAATCGGAGGGTCCTGGGTTCGATTCCCGGTAGCGGAAATTTTCTGTTGGGAGCATGGATGTCTATTGTGTCATTAACCATCCGTGGTTAGTTGTTGTGGTAACATCTTGATGATGGTTGAGAGGTTCTCAAGGCCCAGTTAATTCTCTCATTAGGTTCTGGGCAACGACCTGTATTACAATAGACAGCTTTTAACTGCCTATACTCCGTCGTCCGGAAAGATTTACTGGTTTTAAGGAACGTGTATTGACTCTGTACTAGTTTTCCTAGTTCTGTCGCTTCATAGCTCTCTATCGAGCCCAACGTCGTTGGGTTACAAACCCGGTCCCGAACGACAGACTTTTTATGCCGTTACAAGCTAACCGGATGCCATTTTCCGTACCAGTTTGATGGTCACTGTGCTGGGCCCTTAGAAATTTCGTACCGCTTTCGAACACTTAATCAAGTGGGGAGATAGCAGAAGGTACGATTGGTGACACCTTGACCTCATCTTATGAAATTTACTTAAAGTTACTGACTTTGTTAAAGGATACTTTTGAGTCCTTTTTACGTCTCTGTCAAAATTTACTACACAGCAGCGAGGCCTTTTTCCAAACTGTTGGTTGCTATAACAGTCACCGTAGTGATGGACCTCAGAGTAGTTCCAAATTATTGAAAAGAAAATAAACTTAGCACTTGTATCACATAAAATATACTAAATTGCGTTACGGCATCATCAGGCAACTCCAAAATTTGTAGCCCTAAACTTACTGTAGCCGGTTTCGGGCGCCTGACGGTTCGGTAGATTACAAGGTCCAGGTTGGTGGCCCTTGCTCTTCGAGGCGGCGCTGTTTGGCGTCGATAATGGCGTCAGTGGCATTATATGCGGCACCAATATGGCACTCAGCTCTGGAACGGTATTATTCCTGCGCTAGGGACAGGCTAGAGCAGGTGAGGGCAACCGCGGGCCGCAGTGGTGGTTAGAAAATTAATTATTTATTATTTACCAACGAAAAAAGCACGTAGAATGTTAGATGGCCATTCCTAAAGACAGTTTTGATACATTTTGATGGTAAAGATAAAGTGCCAGGCGCCACCTTGTCATCTAGCTCAGGCCGAAAGGGTTGGGCAACAAGGAATCCCATAACGATAATTAATTTAGAAAAAAATAATAAAAAAAAACCTGTCTGCTGACGTTCTGGATCAGCGGCCGTTCCCCTCGAAGTGCTGCAGCTGTGTCTGTGGTTCATAGCATCCTCCTCACAATGTTGGGGCGGTCAGCGCCCCTGATTGTCTTCCATTACATGGTCATCTGCTTCACGCCATAGACGGGGAAGAAAGAATGGGGGATAGCTAGAGATGGGCGGTAATAAAAAACCGTTCTGTTTTTTTTAAAAAAAAGGTTTTTTATTGACATGAATAAAAAACCGTTCTATACCCATCTCTAGGGATGGCAGGGAGTGGCGCATAATAATAAAATAAACTAGTAATTTTGATGACAATACAAATCAGGTCCGCAAATGTTTGTTTGTTTATAAGTTTGAAAGTTCCTTAGCGCACTCCAAACACGAGCCAGTATAAGTGAAAGATGATGAATATAAATAAAATAAAACCTGCAACGTACCCCGTTCGTTACAATGTGACTCATGACTTCGTAATAGTTTTGCCACAAGATCAGATATGTTCGACTCTATTCCCGCGATGGAGAGGCGCAAGGTATTCCAAGTCTCATCATTTTTGAGTTCGTCAGATTCATTCGGGAAAAAAACTGCTCACATTTGTACGTGCTCCCAAATATGGACACAAATTTTCTTCCGTATGTATGTGTATTGGTACCTACTGTATGTTAAAGGTATAGGCTTACTGATTATTATTTTGGCCAGACTCGTGTCGCCGAACGGCTTCTTGATACTTGTGACCATTTTTTTCCCGGTGAAGCCAAAGCTGACTGCCACGTCATCTTTCAAAGTTTTTTTCAGCATCAGCTGAATCGCTGCTTTTGCTGTTGCTCCACCAAGCCTGTTGACCATATTCCCCTAAAAACAAACAACCGCAGTCTCCAATTATTCAAAATGGATGCACAATAAACGTTCCAATTCCTTGCAAACTCGCTAAAGAAACAACATAAAAGTTAATGCAAAAATAACGAACTCTATGTTACACCAAATAAGTGACTTCAACTTTTAACTTCACGATTTGTGAACTTAATGGTTTCCACAGTAACTTGGTGATACTTAGACATATTTATAAATTAAAAGTAACGTAGCACTTGTATCACAGAAAAATATAATAAGTACGACCGGTTTCGTCTTGCGACATCATCAGGTACAGAGTACAAACAGAGAAGCCTACTTATATATACCTAAGAATTAAGGGTAGGGGGTGGGCGGGGTTTAAGCCTAGCTGCGAGGTCTAAAAGAGGGGAAGGGGTAATACACAAAATATCATTCAACACTAAATCTTGTCCTAAAGTAGCCCTACGTATCTCAATATTTTCAAGCCTATCTAAGATTTAACTTTTTCGACAGTCATGGAGTATGGTGAAATCAACAAAATTACAAACATGTCCAGAAGCAGTGATGTGTTGAGCCATTGCCGAGGTACTGTTTTCTTTCCCTACGTCCCGCCGGTGTTCACTTATTCGTTCCTTGAAGTTCCTGCCAGTTTTCACGATCTGTGTCTAAAATCAAATTCTACGGATTTATTTAGCGGCTATACCACAGTTTTCAATGTGTATAGATTTCATCGTGAAAAAATTAGAATAGTTATTATTCAAAAAATGTCGTTTTTCAGTCGTTAGGCAGGTACCACTAACTAAGGCGGTTAGTTGTGTACTCGATTAGGTACCTAAATTAGACAGAACAACATCAGAAAATCTAGTGTGACCATTGTTGAACCCTTTCTTGAACCTACCACTGCGCTCAAGGCCTCGGCGTCCTCACGTAACCTCCTCTCTGTCTTTATGAAGTCCTCCATGCTGGGAGCCGGGAGTTCGTCCAGCAGCGGGTTGTTAGGTTATGATAGAGAAATAAGCGAATATAAAACTTGTTTCTTAAATGACAGATAACAACAGACTGAGATGATATCACACAGATATGAAGGACATACACAAGGTCATGGATAACGTCACAATTCTAGTTCCACGTTCAGCGCGCCAATATTATATTATAACTTAGCTCAACACGGGTGACCTTGCACCTCGGGGTAAGGCCTGCTGCTGGACTTCCTCCCCATCAGCTCCTTGTGACGAAACTCCTGGTTCGCCTCCAATGCCTGGATCTGGGTCTTGAGGTCGACCAAAAGCTGGTTCTGTATATTAACCGTGGCCTCCAACTTCTCAATCCGCTCATCTCGCTCGTCTGTTGAGAAATAACAAATGGTATTACTAAGGTACTGAACTGAATAGTAAATTTTATTTTTATTTTAAAATTAAATTTATATCAGGTTTGTTTATATACAAATTTGATTACAAACCTGGAGGCCGGGTTTTACTTTCTCGCTTGCCAATGTGGCGAGAAAGTATTGGACTCATGCAAAATTTAGAAATCGAGATTTATGTTTCCCCTAATCCTGGGGGTCCCCTGGGTCGAAAAAAAGCTGTTCTTGTAAAAAGGCTGTCCTCCCGAGGACACACTGTCCGGCCGATCTACCGACGCATTATACGCACGATTTCATACTATTCAACCGATTGTGTCCTAACTCTGAACCTACACGGCATGTCATAATATTATAATGTAGGTACACATTTTACTTTCCTATACAAACACGCTAAAACAACAAATTTCAATCTCTCGTTTGTTTGTGAAAGGAATGGATCGGGATCAACTAAGAATCTTGTTAACTGCGCTTCTAAATGATTTTAAAATACAATTAGTGGATGGAAGTAAACCAATAAACCAGTAAACCAGTAATTTACCTACGGCTTTTGGGGCTGCCGAAAGGTATTTTTTTCCCGTCACATTTACTTTCATTTGGAACGGCCTTGTTAGCCCAAACACTTTTAAAATACAGTTTAAAAAAATTCACCCTGATCCATTCACAGCTGTCACCAATTATTGGAAAGGTGATAATGCCTCCCGGATGTCTCCCGCATCCATGTTTACTGGGTAGAGGGGTTCTACCAACTCAGGGAGAAGCGCCTGGTGGTAGAACCACCTCAGTTTGGGGACCATGGTGCTACTCCATAATTGTACGTCTCGCTGGATTCTCTCGACGTGCATCCAGCGGTCAGTATATATTATAAAGTAGCACCATTGCTTTTGTGCAATATTCAACTGTCCTTGGATCTGATAGTAGTACGCATCCTTGGTGTTCACGACGGGGCCCGCAGGACTTACGTTTAAACCCCTTTACCTGAAAAAAAAAAAAAACAGTTTCAAACTCCCACTTTCTTTCATGAAAAATACCTACACCTGTACTCTTTACAATTTGCAGTCCGAACTTACGTGATGGTCAGTGGAATGGAGAATAATCAAGAGTGGAAATAATGGGGTTGAAGAAAGTATAGGGTGCCATTTTATCACTAGAAACCGCAGAGAGTTCACTTCAAGGCGTAAAAATTCAGGGCAAGGCAATGCAAGGTAGGGGGTAAGGGAAGGGGAAATAAGGGAAGAATAATTGTATAGTATATTGAATTGACTTGCAGTGAACTAGTAAAGTTGTAGCGTCCATCTCAACGGATCGAGGTAGAGGCTACAGGACTTTGCGGAACGTTCTACATAGTAGAAGGCTGCCGAAGCTCGCGGTCGGTAGTCTTTTACGGTCTAAGGGCCAGCAGTGATTTTTCATGGTTGCAGAGAGCAGAGAGAAAAGTCGACAAAGAAGCTTTAAACAGATCGGGAGAAGAAACAATACAGAAATCAGTTCCAAGTACCAAGGCTCTAATTTTACAGTTAATAAATAGGTCGATCAGTTTTATGATCGTTCAGTACCATTATCCTCACCAGCAATGTCAAACATATCCTGCCATTCGATAAATGAGCAATAAGTAAACATTGTTGCAGTTTCCGCATGAGTAGTTAGACATGTGCTCTCCATTAGGACTGAGAAAGGAGTGTGACGCTCTATACATATACTAAGTTCTCGATATTGTTTGTGCTATGCTGATGGCACATCTATATCAATGCGCTGTCTGGTGGAAAAGAGTGGAAAAGACTTTTAGCCAGTCAAGAACAGGTGCGAAATCTGGAGAGCAGTGGCAGCATAGGAGGTTCTCATTTTTAGATTTAAATATTTAATAGGGAAATTGTAGTATAATATGTATAACAAACATCACCATATCTACCCGTCTCCCCTTTCTCTGGCCGAACTCCTCGATCACCTGCTCGTGGAAGTTTCGGATTTTGCTGGTAAGTTCTTTTTCGATTGAGATCATTCCCAGTGCAGCCAGCCGGTCCTCTTTCATTGCCGTCCTCATTGGAAGACTTAATCCTTTTCAGCGAGGAGAAGCAGCGCTTAGTTCCACGATTGGTATTGGAATGTCCGTGCCACGAGGAAATGAAGAGAGGTTCCATAAAAGTTCATTTATGTCACCCGATAAATCCGTAAGAGAGCTGAGTTACCAGGCAGCAAAGGTGCCGTCTGTGGTGTGACTAAATTATTACCTGGCAGGTACGGGGTCCATACAAAGGTATAGGAAAAAATGTGACTCAGCACAAGAAGTTTTCTAGAGCAAAAGTGAACAGCCATATAGCCGCCGTTGCTAAGTTGAGGAAACATGCGCCGAGTCAGCGGCAGCGGGTTGTCTCAGTATAGGTACAATAATTCTGTGGGCCGGCACAGCCCCTCCCCCCAGTTTTCCATTGTTATTGTGAGCCTGTTTTTCATCTTCAACCATTGAGAGGCCTCTGAAGTTTCTCCAGGTGTAGTGCCCTTTCTTGGCGGTCGCTTAAAATCTTCTGCCAGCTCTGCTTGTTGATTCCTTTTCTGGTGGCTGGCAGAGGATACCCTTGTCTGTTTTCCGCTGAATACTGGGATTCTGAGTCCATCCAGAAACCATTTCTCCTCAGACGTTCGCTTGGGCCATCTTCGAGTAGTTCATGACAGGTTCTCCACTTACCACTTAATTGGAAGATTGTCCCTAATTCTTT
This sequence comes from Mesopsocus fuscifrons, assembly GCA_950004255.1. NCBI lineage: Eukaryota > Metazoa > Arthropoda > Insecta > Psocodea > Mesopsocidae > Mesopsocus > Mesopsocus fuscifrons. The sequence continues at coordinate 3,424,220 of OX465381.1, forward strand.
GCGTGTATGCCAAGTTCTTCGTTCGGTGATTCCATCAAGGATTCCGAAGTCCTTTATGAAACTGCCGAAGTAGCAGTGAAATACCATTTGCTCCGCCTGGATGCCGGTTCCATGGTTTGGAGTAAAGCCCATTCTATTTGGGACAGCTGTACTCTTCCACTGAAGTTCATCTCCCCCGCTGTATCTCTTAGTGGTCCACTGATTCCAAATGCTGCTCCGATCCAGGCTGGCACAGTTAAAACAATCTTTGTGAGCTTTACAACCTCCTCGAACGTTGGGTTTTTGTATAAAATTATACTCAGAAGATGGGCAGCCCCGGTAACATGCCTCATCCCTTACCCACTGAACAGGACTTCCAGCTCCGTTCTTTGCCAAGCTAATTCGACTCGATAGCTCTCGATTGTGCTTCTCATTATTTCTGAGGATGCAGGAAAGTCCAAAACATTTCAACCGGAGCTGATTTGATACCTAGAACTTAGTGCAAGATTTGTTAGCATAGTTGAGAGATGTTTTTCTACTGCGGAGGGAAGTTTGCAGGTATGTGGTTTGCCCACCCAAGTGTATAGTTAAGTGCGTACTGCTCCGAGAAAAATGGCATGCATGTAATCAAGGGGGAAACTTCTGACACAGTCCACGCATAGAATACGAACTAAAGGCGTATCTACGCGATGGAATGCTTCGTCCTCCTTGGTCCCTTCGTGTGTCCTTGGCCAACAACGAACTTCGGGAAACGTGACTGTTGTTCTGAAATGCACCAACTTGTTGACATCTGATACAAGAAGAATAACCTCCATGGTACTGTGTTCCCAAAATGAAATACTTGGCCGGTGCGTCGCAAATAATTCTATTCATCTTAACAGAGAGCTACTTTCCTCCGATCAAGACAATGGACCTGATTACCACAACCAACTGTGACATTGCCGACACATATATGTTGTCTCAGGAATCACTGATAGACATATTCTGCTTGGCCAATCTCTTGAATAGTGAAATTCTGTGTGACACGAAAAATACAGTTCAAGAGCTCGGTCTGGACGTCTTTAGACGTATCTTTAAAAACTGTAGCTGACTCCATATTGGAACGGCAAGGATGTCGAAGACTCACTACGATATATTGCACAACGGTTTATTGGGGATGAAATAATCACAATATGAACACACGTATAAACACTATAGCACAGCGAGAACTTAGGGTGCGTGGATTTGATATTCACGGTAACACTTACTGTAGAACTGACCGAACCAACAGGTAACTGACTGACTGAACTAGGGCGGTATCTGATCGCCTTCGAACCTTAACTTTCGTTCTTGATTAATGGAAGCATCCTTCGCAAATGCTTTCGCTTAGGTTAGTCTTGCGACGATCCAAGAATTTCACCTCTAACGTCGCAATACTAATGCCCCCGCCGGTCCCTGTTAATGGGGGCAGGACAACTCGGCGCCGGACAACTCGCCGCTACCAACTCGGCGCCGGGACAACTCATCGCCAGAAAACTCGCCACCAGGACAACTCGGCGCCCAGCCGCTTAGGTTAGTCTTGCGACGATCCAAGAATTTCACCTCTAACGTCGCAATACTAATGCCCCCGCCGGTCCCTATTAATGGGGGCAGGACAACTCGCCGCTACCAACTCGGCGCCGGGACTACTCATCGCCGGGACAACTCGGCGCCAGAAAATTCGCCGCCAGGACAACTCGGCGCCCAGCCGCTTAGGTTAGTCTTGCGACGATCCAAGAATTTCACCTCTAACGTCGCAATACTAATGCCCCCGCCGGTCCCTATTAATGGGGGCAGGACAACTCGCCGCTACCAACTCGGCGCCGGGACTACTCATCGCCGGGACAACTCATCGCAAGGACAACTCGGCGCCAGAAAACTCCCCGCCAGGACAACTCGGCGCCCAGCCGCTTAGGTTAGTCTTGCGACGATCCAAGAATTTCACCTCTAACGTCGCAATACTAATGCCCCCGCCGGTCCCTATTAATGGGGGCAGGACAACTCGGCGCCGGGACTACTCATCGCCGGGACAACTCATCGCCGGGACAACTCGGCGCCCAGCCGCTTAGGTTAGTCTTGCGACGATCCAAGAATTTCACCTCTAACGTCGCAATACTAATGCCCCCGCCGGTCCCTATTAATGGGGGCAGGACAACTCGGCGCCGGGACTACTCATCGCCGGGACAACTCATCGCCGGGACAACTCGGCGCCTGGACAACTCGGCGCCCAGCCGCTTAGGTTAGTCTTGCGACGATCCAAGAATTTCACCTCTAACGTCGCAATACTAATGCCCCCGCCGGTCCCTATTAATGGGGGCAGGACAAACTCGCCGCTACCAACTCCCCGCCAGGACAATTCGGCGCCCAGCCGCTTAGGTTAGTCTTGCGACGATCCAAGAATTTCACCTCTAACGTCGCAATACTAATGCCCCCGCCGGTCCCTATTAATGGGGGCAGAACAACTCGGCGCCGGGACTACTCATCGCCGGGACAACTCATCGCCGGGACAACTCGGCGCCTGGACAACTCGGCGCCCAGCCGCTTAGGTTAGTCTTGCGACGATCCAAGAATTTCACCTCTAACGTCGCAATACTAATGCCCCCGCCGGTCCCTATTAATGGGGGCAGGACAAACTCGCCGCTACCAACTCGGCGCCGGGACTACTCATCGCCGGGACAACTCGGCGCCCGAAAACTCGCCGCCAGGACAACTCGGCGCCCAGCCGCTTAGGTTAGTCTTGCGACGATCCAAGAATTTCACCTCTAACGTCGCAATACTAATGCCCCCGCCGGTCCCTATTAATGGGGGCAGGACAACTCGGCGCCGGACAACTCGCCGCTACCTACTCGGCGCCGGGACAACTCATCGCCGGGACAACTCGGCGCCCAGCCGCTTAGGTTAGTCTTGCGACGATCCAAGAATTTCACCTCTAACGTCGCAATACTAATGCCCCCGCCGATCCCTATTAATGGGGGCAGGGAAACTCGGCGCCGGACAACTCGCCGCCACCAACTCGGCGCCGGACAACTCGGCGCCGGGACAACTCGGCGCCCTGCTTTGGATGCCTTTTTTAACTAAATTATAAATATTTTGGCACTAATTGTACAACGAAGCAAAATGTACCTACAGGTAAAAGTAGATGTTAAAAAAATATTGCTCACAATGAGATTCAAACCCGCTATAGGTTAAAGTGGTGGAGGGGGGGGGGGGCAAGCCCAGCAACTAGACCATTACAAGAATTATCCATTTTGTTCAGCTGACAGCAGTACCAAATACCAGCTCCCCAGCCATCGTGCAGTACACGATGGGACCTACAGTTTTTGGTGGGTTCCGAACCACAGCCTCAATATACATTTCATTGAAATTTTGAATATTTCAGAGGTGAATGCCGAACAGAAAAACTTTGATGGGATCGGGATGGAACCGCTGAGGCCCGGTTCTCAGTGTTCCTCTATGGACAACCATTTAGATCACTCGGCTATCGAGGCTGTTATGATTCGAACCCAGACTTCTAAGCACAGCCTTTACCGCTCGGAAACTGAAATGCACACAAGCCATACGGTCTATTTTACGTAAGTTATAGTGGAGTAGTTATATTGCTCTCTTTCTCATTGTACATACCACTTCGTTTCTAACTGTTCACACCCAAGTAGGTACTATAACTAGTACGAAGGTTACATATTTTAGGTTGGTACATGGCCTTATTATATAGGGGTATATAGAGGTATAATTATCTTGTACACTATTTTAACTTAATCGGCCAAGTGGTTTGGCCTCTGGAGCTCTGCACAGACTGACTGACTGACGGACGGACGGACAGACTTTCCGAGCTTCCCCAACCACCCCACCTCCTTTTAGGGGGTAGTTTTGGGTGATTTCCGAAGTACGTCGTGTGGGGTCTCTAAATGCTCGGGAGAATATTCTGGGGCCATTCCTTTCGTCAAAAAGTTTTTCCGTCTCCAATCATCTATCCAAGGGTTTATTTCTAGGTATCACGCTAAGAAGCAGGTAAATTTTTGTTCGACCATGTCGTACCCCTTGTTCGACTTCTTCTTCTACTTCTTCCCTAGATTCAGTGGCTTTGGCCAGGTCCTATTTGTCATCGGCCTACAGCGTAACCCCTGAGGTGTAATGCCCAACTACCCGTTCCCACAAATTGCCTGTTTCCTTAATTTTACCATTAGTCCCTAAATTTTAATAATTTAGTTTTAAAAAAAGGCGTCCAAAGCTGGGCGCCGAGTTTTCTGGCGCTAGGTTGTCCCGGCGCCGAGTTGTCCAGGCGCCAAGTTGTCCGGCGCCGAGTTGGTGGCGCCGAGTAGTCACGTACCCCCTATTAATCATTACCTTGGACTCTGAAAACCAACATAATAGAACCGCGGTCCTATTATATTATTCCATGCACACAGTTTTCTGGCAATTATAGCCTGCTTTAAGCACTCAAATTTAGTCGCACCCACGCCCGTCAACCGGCATGACGTACCACGTAATGTCAGTTAAACACCGACATAACGGTGAACCGACAGCGTGACACACAGGTCCAACTACGAGCTTTTAAACCGCAGCAACTTTAATATATGCTATTGGAGCTGGAATTACCGAGGGTGCTGTGAAAAGTCCATTTTTTACATTCTCTTAGAAGATAACGGTCCGGTACATGTAACATCGAAATTGATCATAAATACTGAGTTAGGTCAAGAAATACCTTCCATCTGTACGTTGAAGGAATGGTACCCACAATGATTCACATAGTTCTCCTCACGTACGCTGGGCGTGAAGAGTATAATCGCCTACTCCATTTCGAGGAAAGATGTTGAATTTGGAGGAGGGTTCTCATTTAATACATTAACTGGAGGTATAGTCGATACACGGAAATTTGAAAGTTGTCCAAAAGAAAATACAGATTCCAGATGCTTCAGCCGCTCGGGGCCTCACCCCATGCCCCTCTTTAGATTAGCCCTTCATTATGATGGGTGACTTCAAGCCCCGAATAAAAACAAAAACCAGCTTTACACCATACGATAAATTTTAAAATTAGCAAACAATAAACAATAATAATCCGAAACTTTAGAACCCCCCACAGTAGCCGAGCAAGGAGTAAGATCCCGAACGACAGGTTTTTAAACCGTTACAAGAGAGAGACCTGCGTCCCATCAATGCGAGTGCCTGGATTACTCGATTCAGGATTTCAAAAAAATACCTTCTTTTGCGTCTCGTCCCGTTCCCTCCTCGTATTTGGGAAGGCCACGAGGTGGTCCAGGCGCCTGACAATGGCTCGGGTGACCCGGGAAACGATCCTGCTTACAGATGGTTGGGAAAGGGCGACAAATAGGTCTTGCCCGACCCCTCTCTGGTATCCCCCTTCCCCCAGAAATCGAAGGGTCAGCAGCACCTGGAACAAAATTGCCCATTTTCAACCTAATGCAGATCATGCATTCAACACGGTGACCCTTGTCGTTCCAACTCTCCTCATTCTTTAATCTCCTACTTATGGTACTTGACTCTGGGAAACTGTGCTCCCCTATCATGAAAGGCGTTGGAAATGGATAAAGCGTATGGGAGGAGCGGGACAGTTTCCATAGGATGATATTATGATCCCGATGTTTTTTAATGGTTACAAATCCTACAAGTCCAAGAACCTTCCTTGTGATTTTTAAGGTGTTACACAACGTGAAAGAGAACCATGAGACCTATATACCAACATTAAAGAAGTAAAAACTTACGACTGCAAAGCTGTGTACACCAACTCGTAGTCTAGCTGAGACAGCGGGTATACTTTATGTGTGAAAGAGAACCGTGAGACCTATATACCAACATTAAAGAAGTAAAACCTTACGACTGCAAAGCTGTGTACACCAACTCGTAGTCTAGCTGAGACAGCGGGTATACTTTATGTGTGAAAGAGAACCGTGAGACCTAATATACCAACATTAAAGAAGTAAAAACTTACGACTGCAAAGCTGTGTACACCAACTCGTAGTCTAGCTGAGACAGCGGGTATACTTTATGTGTTCGCATCAAAACATGGTTAACCCCGCAAATCTCCCTCCACCATCCTCGTGATATCCCACGCTAATCGTTTCTTCAACCGAAATAGCTGCACGAATGTTATGTCGGAGGAACCGTATGGGTCGCCCCTAGTCCTTAGGTTCCGCCGCTGAATATTATACAAGTTTTGGCGCCTCCGCTCGTCTTCGATCGTTAATAAAATAACTGCCCACGAAGCCATTGCTGAGAATCACATAAAGTAGCATTAGTTTGTGAGTATAGGTAAGTACAAAAAACTTACGTACATACCTAGAACTCAGAGGAAGATTTTTAAGCATAGTTGAGAGACGTTTTTCTACTGCGGAGGGAAGTTTGCAGTTATGTGGTTTGCCCACCCAAGTGTATAGTAAAGTGCGTATTGCTCCGAGGAAAATGGCATGCATGTAATCGAGGGGGAAACTTCTGACACAGTCCACGCATAGAATACGAACTAAAGGCGTATCTACGCGATGGAATGCGTCGTCCTCCTTGGTCCCTTCGTGTGTCCTCGGCAAACAATGAACTTCGGGAAACGTGACTCTGTTGTTCTGAAATACACCAACTTGTTGACATCTGGTACGAAAAGAATAACCTCCATGGTACTTTGTTCCCAAAATGAATCACTTGGCCGGTGCGTCACAAATAATTCCTTGCATCTTAACAGAGAGATACTTTCCTCCGATCAAGAAGCCATTCGTCACCAAGTCAACACTTTCAGTCACAAAATCGTGGAGAAAGAAAGCCAAGTCGCTTGGCTTAGCTGTTTCGTAATAAATTCTAACAGGAAAAACTACATTGCAAAGTGAAGGTATGTTGGCTATCGATGCTAAGATGGGCCAGAACTTACCCCTACTACTCCTAAAAAACTGGAAGTCCATCGGTACTTATGTGAAGAACGATGCTGTAAATACTACTCCAAAATGTTGCCGAGCAATTTCTGAAGGCTTTCAGTGAACCCTGTGTGACTGTTTTCGACGTCACCGACTGGACGACTACTAACATGCCTTGGAGTTTTCAAAAATGATCTATCAGCTGGAAAAAGAATGCTTAATATTTCAAAAGTGTGTTGCCAGTTGTCCTATCCTAGACGGTCCTCGTTATCATCATCGAACCCAAAAAGAAGCAGTGGCACGTGAACTGACTGCTGCCCAGAAGACAAATCACCATGGGTAGACACCTTGTGACCTTTCGGGATGTGTTAGCACTAGTACCTGCCTTAAAAAAAAGATGAACCCCTATTGAGTTGACCCCTGCTTCCCCGCAAATCTCCCTCCACCGTCCTCGTGACATCCCACGATAAGCGTTTCTTCAACCAAAATAGCTGCACGTATGTTATGTCAGAGGAACCGTATGGGTCACCCCTAGTTCTGAGGTTCCGCCGATGAATATTATACACGTTTTGGCGCCTCCGCTCGTCTTCGATCGTTATGAGAATTACTGCCTACGAAGCCATTGCTGAGAACCACATAAAAGAAGCATTATTTATTTTGTAGTTATTCAATAATGAATAACATGTCGCTACGTACCTAATATAATAAATCCGCTCAAAAACCCACTTTTCATCAAATGGAAAGGGGTGGTCAGTTCTACCGCCTGAAAGCACATTCAAAACCCACTCAGTAGCCCTCCAGTAGAGTTCCGGAATACCATTTGAGCGTTTCACGAGCGGTAGGGAGTTTGAATGTGATACCAGTTGGCATCTAAGGCTAAAAGACTGGTTGCGGACTTCGCGATGGCTGAAAGGCGCCTCGTCGAATTAGGTTAGGTTAGGTTAGGTTTGTTTGCGAGATTTGCGAGAAAGTTAAGCGGATCTACATTGGACGAAATTGTCTACTAAATCCCCACTTTAAGTCGTAAAACATGAGGAAGCCCCCGACCTCAGAAACTTTTTTACTTTTTATCGATTCAAGTGCCCTTTCTCTGACCCTTTTGCCCACCTTGCCTATAACTTTATCTATGGCCAAAACCTTATGCTTAACTTTAGGGCATTCGTTCAGAGCTTTGTTATAATTGTCTACATCTTTATTTAGAGCGAACAACCTTATAGCCTCTCGTGGTACAACATCCTCACTTAGAACCTCCCTAGATTTCACGAGACTAATATCATCTTCGGTCATTGTTCCCGCTGCCAAGTTGTTGAGTGCTCGAATAAACAAAATTTCGTCTTTTTGCCTCATAACCTGGGTTAACTCAAAGTGATCCCAAAGGGGATTTAAATTGTTAGAAAGGCCTGCAAACTGGTTTTTTTTTGGGGGAATTTGAAAACCGGACTGTCCATAACGGGAGGTAGTTGATGTAAATTTCATGTCTCGCCGCAGCCGCAGCCTCCTCCCGCAAAAATTTTATGATTTCTTCATTCTTGCTCCGTTTTGGCCTCGGCTCAAACCTCTTTCTACTTTCTCCCCTTCTTCTCCGGTATCTTACGGGGATGCCGAAGAAGATCATGTCGCTGCTGGTAACGAGTCGAATATTTCTGGGCTCACTTTGACATTAAGCGACAACCTGTCCTCCAGAAAATTAAAATACTCATTTGTAGGCTTTTTTCTTGTATCCCCAGTTTTGCTGTGGGACCTTTTATACTTCAGATACGCTGCCTGTATGTTGTTATATTTTTCCGGCATTTTGAACCATGCGTTTTTCCAGTGGCCGCCTTATTTGGGAATTCGAAACCCACCGCCTCCATTTTTTATGCCGCTAGCTGCCACATTTTTTTTTTGTCTTGTGGTCTCGCAGCTTTAGTTGAATCCTTTTAAAAAATGCGACGATTTCCTTTACTTGATTGACTTGTGCATCGATAGTTTTTTTAGCGGCGGCTTGAGCAACTAAATTAATGGTGTGCGCAAAGCAACCATGATGCCTCCACCCGCCAGCTGAGATAGCTGCCTTAATGTTTGCAGCATTGTCTGACACAATGCAGGAAACCTTATTTACAAGGCCCCAGTTTCTAATTTCCCCTCTCAAGAGATCAGCAAGGTTGGAGGCAGTATGACGCTCGTCGAAGGGTGCGCAGGACAACAATGCGCTCACTAATTTTAACTCACTGTCCAGCCCGTGTGCTGTAATTGCTATGTAACTCTCGTTGGTACGGCTGGTCCAGCCTGTATGATTAGATCGTCACCCAATACCGTCAATCGGACATCGTCCCTTAGTCTTCGCATGACGTCTTTCAACTGAGGGGACAATTTCCTTTCGACGGGCACACAGAGATTTCACATTACTCACTACCGTGGGTCTTCACATGGCGCTTAATATTTTTTCGGCTGACCTGCTTGTTACAAACAGAACATTCAATCGTTTTTTTTGCGTGGACTTGGCGGAAGCGGTGGTACTTCTACTTCGGGATGCAGTCTTCTAATGTGTCGCGAGAGTTTTGTCTGCTCTTCGCCACATATCGGGCAGGCTTTCTTTGGTACCCTGGAAACAAAAACAAATAAATTACTAACTAGCTAGCTATGGATTATATCGAGCGGGCCTTTTGATTTTGCGCGTTCTTGTCGTGGCGGCTTGAAATCTTTATTCTTCTTGGTCTGACAAGAAATCTTCACCCCCGGAAGAGCTGCCTAAGGAAGGCAGTGTCCCCTCACTGCCGGAAGATGCGGTTTCTTCGGTTTCTTTCTTCTTTTCGTTCTTCTTTCTTCGTTTTGTTGGTTTCTTCGTCTTGTTAGTTTCGGTTTCTTCGGTATCTTTCATCTTTTCGTTCTTTATTCGTTTTGTAGATTTTTTTGATTCTTCTTTCCTCTTCAGAAGCCTTTGAAAGGCCTCAGGTGAAGTTATTACTTCAGATCCTTCGGCTATTCTTGTCGTCCCGTTCCTTCCTCGTATTTGGGAAGTCCACGAGGTGGTCCAGGCGCCTGACAATGGCTCGGGTGACCCGGGAAATGATCCTGCTTACAGATGGTTGGGAAAGGGCGACAAATAGGTCTTGCCCGACCCCTCTCTGGTATCCCCCTTCCCCCAGAAATCGAAGGGTCAGCAGCACCTGGAACAAAATTGCCCATTTTCAACCTAATGCAGATCATGCATTCATCACGGTGACCCTTGTCGTTCCAACTCTTCTCATTCTTTAATCTCCTACTTATGGTACTTGACTCTGGGAAACTGTGCTCCCCTATCATGAAAGGCGTTGGAAATGGATAAAGCGTATGGGAGGAGCGGGACAGTTTCCATAGGATGATATTATGATCCCGATGTTTTTTAATGGTTACAAATCCTACAAGCCCAAGAACCTTCCTTGTGATTTTTTAGGTACACAACGTGAAAGAGAACCATGAGACCTATATACCAACATTAAAGAAGTAAAAACTTACGACTGCAAAGTTGTATACACCAACTCGTAGTCTAGCTGAGACAGCGGGTATACTTTATGTGTGAAAGAGAACCGTGAGACCTACAAACCAACATTGAAGAAGTAAAAACTTACGACTGCAAAGTTGTATACACCAACTCGTAGTCGAGCTGAGACAGCGGGTATACTTTATGTGTGAAAGAGAACCGTGAGACCTACAAACCAACATTAAAGAAGTAAAAACTTACGACTGCAAAGCTGTGTACACCAAGTCGTAGTCTAGCTGAGACAGCGGGTATACTTTATGTGTGAAAGAGAACCATGAGACCTATATACCAACATTAAAGAAGTAAAAACTTACGACTGCGAAGTTGTGTACACCAAGTCGTAGTCTAGCTGAGACAGCGGGTATACTTTATGTGTTCGCATCAAAACACGGGTTATTCCAGGTCCATGGTGCCCCTGTCTACTCCATGCTCACAGGGAGAGTACCAGTTGGCATGTTGGTGCTAAACGGAACCTTAACGATTTTGAACTGTCTTAGCGCCGCCTAGGTGGTCCCTCGCCGAGATATTATGGGACTTCTATTTCTCGTTGTACTCGGTAAATCCTCGTTACTGGTTTCGTCCACGTTTTCGTTCTACAATTCTTTCTCTTCGTGATGCATTTCTGAACATTTTTCAAGATATTTTGCCTTTTTAGAGGCTTCTTTTGGACGTAAATGAGTCTTCAGAAATAATAAACGTTCCTTCAAGTGCTTCCACGCTTGGTCGAAAAAAAAAAAAAAAAAAAAAGATGAGCGGACCCTATTGAGATCTAGCAAATTACCTGAATGTCCGGGGAGACCGCGTGACCCCTGCTTCCTCGCAAATCTCCCTCAACCATCCTCGTGATATCCCACGCTAATCGTTTCTCCAACCGAAAAGCTGCACGAATGTTATGTCGGAGGAACCGTATGGGTCGCCCCTAGTCCTTAGGTTCCGCCGATGAATATTATACAAGTTTTAGCGCCTCCGCTCGTCTTCGATCGTTATTAAAATAACTGCCCACGAAGCCATTGCTGAGAATCACATAAAGTAGCATTAGTTTGTGAGTATAGGTAAGTACAAAAATCTTACGTACATACCTAAAACTCAGAGGAAGATTTGTAAGCATAGCTGAGAGACGTTTTTCTACTGCGGAGGGAAGTTTGCAGTTATATGGTTTGACCACCCAAGTGTATAGTAAAGTGCGTATTGCTCCGAGGAAAATGGCATGCATGTAATCGAGGGGGAAACTTCTGACACAGTCCACGCATAGAATACGAACAAAAGGCGTATCTACGCGATGGAATGCTTCGTCCTCCTTGGTCCCTTCGTGTGTCCTTGGCCAACAACGAACTTCGGGAAACGTGACTGTTGTTCTGAAATGCACCAACTTGTTGACATCTGATACAAGAAGAATAACCTCCATGGTACTGTGTTCCCAAAATGAATTACTTGGCCGGTGCGTCGCAAATAATTCCATGCATCTTAACAGAGAGCTACTTTCCTCCGATCAAGAAGCCATTAGTCACCAAGTCAACACTTTCAGTCACAAAATCGTGGAGAAAGGAAGCCAAGTCACGTGGCTTCGCTGTTCCGTAATAAATACCAACGGGAAAAAATACATTGCGAAGTGAAGGTATGTTGGCTATCGATGCTAAGATGGGCCAGAACTCACCCCTACTACTCCTAAAAAACTGGAAGTCCATCGGTACTTTTGTGAAGAACTATGCTGTTAATACTACTCCAAAAAATGTTGCAATTTCTGAAGTCTTTCAGTGAACCCTGTGTGACTGTATTCGACGTCACCGACTGGACGACTACTAACATGCATTGGAGTTTTCAAAAATGACCTATCAGCTGGAAAAAGAATGCATAATATTTCAAAAGTGTGTTGCCAGTTGTCCTATCCTAGACGGTCCTCGTTATCATCATCGAACCCTAAAAGAAGCAGTGGCACGTGAACTGCTGCCCAGAAGACAAATCACCATGGCTAGACACCTTGTGACCTTTTGGGAGGTGCTAGCACTAGAAGGTACCTACGCTAAAAAAAAAAAAAAAAAAAAAAGATGAAACTCTATTGAGATCTAGAAATTACCTGAAGGTCCGGGGAGACCGCGTGACCCCTGCTTCCCCGCAAAGCTCCCTCCACCGTCCTCGTGACATCCCACAATAAGCGCTTCTTCAACCAAAATAGCTGCACTTATGTTATGTCGGAGGAACCGTATGGGTCACCCCTAGTTCTGAGGTTCCGCCGATGAATATTATACACGTTTTGGCGCCTCCGCTCGTCTTCGATCGTTATGAGAATTACAGCCTACGAAGCCATTGCTGAAAACCACATAAAGTAGCATTATTTATTTTGTAGTTATTCAAAATGAATAACATGTCGCTACATACCTAATATAATAAATCCGCTCAAAAACCCATTTTTCACCAATGGAAAGGGGTGGTCAGTTTTACCGCCTTGAAAGCACATAACCCACTCAATAACCCTCCAGTAGAGTTCCGGAATACCATTTGAGCGTTTCACGAGCGGTAGGGAGTTTGAATGTGATAATTGAGTGGATTTTCAGGCGTTTGAGAAAGAATTAGTTACGGAAACTATTGCCTTAGCGCCAGCATGTTGGAAACTGTTGGCCTGACGACGGTCAACAAGGAAGAAGTTTGCACGCTGGTTCAAGCTTGACATTTTGAGTTCCTCTCAAATTTCCTTATTTAAAATGCTCGCTACATTGGTTTATTAAAATACGTGGCAATCGGCCACATATACAATTTTCCCTTTCTCTGCCCACTATAGCCCGGGCTGAGGCTATCAGGGCTGATACCCTACTTCATTTCTGGCGTATGATATCCACATACTCAGGCATTCCAATATGGACTGCTGTTCTTTCCAAACAATTCTTCAAAAGTGACATGACCACCTAAATGTTCATTATAGAGTGATGGAGCTCCAAATCTATAGAAACCTCCAAAACCAATTGGAGACTGGCTAAATCTATCCCTAGAAAATGTACCTATGTTCAGTCGTAATCCAAAATATTAGAGTGTAACTTGGCCCTTCTTTACAACCTTCTCATTCATTTTATTACTGATGTAGAAGTTGCTTATGTGAGCCACACTGAAGTCCAGTAATGAGATTTTCCAGTAGTTGATTAATCTTCTCCTCATATTCTTTCTTCTTTAAAAGCTCCGCATGAATTGCCAAGCGAGATCTATCTTATGCTATGGAGCAGGGAACGGACTTCCTAACAGTCATTTTACGAAAAAGTAATACCCCTCAAAATACCGCATGAACCATTAACTAGGCCGTCTACCATATTATATGGCTAGCGAGAAAGTATAAAAATACCTAGCGTTCAGTCTTAATTTTCAATTTTAGATAGGTAATACCTATAGGTATTCTGCGGGTAGTGTGACTTGCGCATGCTTACCGTAACACGTCCTCGTCTATGTCATCTCGAGAGGGGACGGCGGCGTCTGATTCGGCTCCATTATCGGACGGTGACGATGATTCACACACCATCCGCCGCGGGCTACGGTCAGCTGTTTGAACGGGAACGCTATGCAAAAAACAAAACACACAACTCAGCAGGGGGATCATGGGAATCGAGTTACCACGGTGAGGACGACGCTGCTGTGATGACCGCCCGCTCCTCCTGCCGCTCATCACCTTGCGGCGGCGTCCCCTCCGCCCGCTCCTCCTGCCGCTCATCACCTTGCGGCGGCGTCCCCTCCGCCTGCTCCTCCTGCCGCTCATCACGTTGTGGCGGCGTCCCCTCCGCCTGCTCCTCCTGCCGCTCATCACCTTGCGGCGGCGTCCCCTCCGCCCGCTCCTCCTGCCGCTCATCACCTTGCGGCGGCGTCCCCTCCGCCCGCTCCTCCTGCCGCTCATCACCTTGCGGCGGCGTCCCCTCCGCCTGCTCCTCCGCGCCGATACTGCCAGCAATAACATCCGGCTCGAACTGGAGCTCAGAAGACGGCTGACCACCGCCACCGCCGCCGCTACGGAAAATAAAAAAGCTAGTGCTATAACTAGTGCTGCGAATATACGTAGGTAGGTATACCTACACATAGTGTGATGGGTGACAACTCAAGGGCGGATTCAATGAAATGTTTGTACACTAGATAGAATTGACTTTTGAAAGAATTAATAGAAGCCTATTAGGTACCATCTGAGAACAGCAGTAGGTAAACAGAAAGCCCAAAAAATTAGAAAGACTCAGAATCCATAGGTTGCCACTCCGGGCGTGTCATCTCGGCCATGTAACGACAAGTGCGGACACGACGCCCTAAGGAGCCACCCAACTTTGGAAAATGGCGAATCACCTAAATACGGACGTGTATTATTGCATGAGACTATAATATTATGCTTTATCTTCCTAAGCTCTATCCGGCGTAGGTTTGTTTGACTTATTAGGTTTGAGCCTGTAAGCTGCCAATATCGCCTCGTTGGAAGTGGGAAGTTTTAAGTAGTTTCCAAGCTGTTCAACGATCTCAATTACATCTTCTTTCTGCGTCATTTCGATCCCATGGATTTCTATGTTGGCTCTGCGGCTGTATTGGTCAAGGTTGTTGACTTGAGTTTTGACAGCTACTAGTTCTTTGTGGAGGAACTGGTTTTCTTCTTTTAGTTTCTTGATACTTCTCGCGTCTTCGACCCGTGACTCTGTAACTTTCTTCAGTTCATTTCTCATCTCTTCGTACTTTTCATTAATGAAATTCATAGACGATCGAAACTCCTTCATATCTTCATGAATTAGTGATTCCAGTTCATCTATCTTGGTGACGAAACCTTTGAAATTTCCTTGTATGACGCTTATCAGTTTGTTTTCAAGTTTAATATAATCAAATGGTCCATCTGTCTTTGGGGAGTCTGTGCCGGGGTTTTTACTTTTTTTTGGTGCGACACAGAGTACATCTGAAGTTTGCCTTATCTTCAATAGATTTGTTACGATAGGCTTGCTCTCTCGTACCTGCACATGCGTAATGTTGAAAGCTGTCACATGCGTTACATTTTACTGCATCTTCGAGAATGACCAGCTCGGCGCACGATTTACAATTCGCAGATGACGTGTTGATGCAGATCCTGTCTCTACTACTGGGACACGGGTTGTTTTCACTACTTTTGAACACCACTTTGAGTCTGATATTTTGGGTTTTTTTGAAAGTTTGTAACGTCCCTGCTTAGAAAAGACTAATAAATAAAAAAAATAAAAGATGACAACGCTCTAAGCAGTTTAGAAGGGGCGGCCTCTGGAAGTCCGAGAGAGGCAGGGGTGACTCGGGAAGTCCTGCCCTCCCTCTCTCGTCCTCCAGGAGGCCTCCCACTCCAAGGATCTTGTTGGTAGGCTTCTGCATAGCAGCGGAGGCAAGCACCGGGCAGCCGCCCGGCAAGGAGTCTGCGAGCTCAAAACCAGAGGAAAGAAGTAGGTACTACAAGTGAGAATACTAGGATTACATTTGACATGAAGGGCAACTCCTTCACCATTTCTATTAAGGGGGCCAAACCTCCCCTCTGAAGGTTTTCATTATGAGTTGAGAGGCAAGACTCTCTTACGAGAACGCTGAGCATTCTTGCGCTCAGGACACTACTTTAAGCAAAAATCAGTCTTACAATTATATCATACCTTGTATGCAGGTTCTATAAGGAAGCAGAATTAATACATTGTACTTAGCAGCCTTACGCTGATTATCAATCTAATAATACTGACAGTAAGATATCAGATTTTTTTCACTGGATGCATCCGTAAATTAATTATTGTGTATATACTAGTATGTCTTTGACATTACGTTACGACTTAAATGGGGGAAAAAGGGGAACGCTCAACGCACCCCTGTGAGTTCGCAATCCTGCTGACAGCCCTCCAGCGAGTTTGGCGGACACACGCCCACTCTAGACAGATTTATCGATGCCTAGAGAGGAACGTGGGTCCACCTCCCTCACACGAGAGGCTGCCTACAGGGCTGCGTACCTACAAGGGCCGGATCTATTATTCAATTGTTCATACTAATTCAAAGAAACTATCAGAAAAATATGGTCTTCCATACCGTGCTTGTAGAGGAGAGGCGATGAAGGCACAAGGTGACGCGATGAGAAGAAAGCTGAAGAGACGAGAAGAGAAGAGAGAGAGAGAGATGTGCGGTTGCGACGTTAGGACGTCTTCATATCGGACGTTGCGAATTCTTACTCATGGTGACGGGAAGTGGGGGAAGGTAGGCCAGCAGTCCTCCGGAGACGGAGGGGCCCCCCTCCTAGGGGCGAGTGCCTGTCCTTCTAGCCCATCATGCTGGCTAGTGCAGCAGCAGGAAAATAGTGCCCAGAACTAAAACCCAGCTAACGCTGGCTTTTTGTTGAAGATAGGTTTGCCTGACTGCTGCAGCCGCAGATCCTCGACGATTTGGGTAATCCACAAAATGGCTGTCCTGAAACTTAGGATGGAACGCAGACCTGTCGGGATGACGAATCGAGAAGGAGTGGAAGGATTGGAGGCCCACGCTGGCTGACTATGGGCCCTTTGTGACGTCATCACACCCCTACACTGTCCAAATTACCTCATAGCCCTATTTACCAGCCTCTAAACTTGGTGTAAAAACCAGAATAAAAATTAGATACGGAATTATCACAGCCCCAGCCTTTGCAGCACATTCCCTGTCTTAAAATACGATTTTAACAACACACACTGCACGCTGGAATTGGGGAGCGCCTCGCTCGATGGAACAAGGGCCCTAAAAACCTATTTTCCCGCTCAGGCCTATTTTCGCTGCTATTGCACCTAGACTTTTTCTAATTAAAAACTCTACTCTTGGAAATGTCTCAGAACAAAATTCTCTACCAGAATACTCAATTACTTGCCGAAAATATTTTATAATTCAAGTTAGCCGCGTAACGAGGGACGGGGCCCTGAAAAGAGTTGGAGCCTATAGTAGGTAAACATCCAAGATGGATGACTGCGAATATTTATTTGTTGATATCGTTTAACACTGAAGGAATTTGTGGAGAAACTGACGAGAAATCAGTGTCGTTATAAGGTCAACCTGCCCCGCACCTCCTCTGCCAACGTCTGCCTACATAAATAAGACAATACAGTGCCTTCCAGCTCTGGTAAGCCCCTAGACTCCAGTGAGCCGTTACAAGTTCAGCTTAGGTTTCTTGCTATAAGGATAGTATCAGTTTATGGCTTACCACTTACTCAATGTATTGGTGAATTTCCACTGCTTAAATCACTCAAAAACTTGATAGAATTAATTAATATATGGAGCTCAGGAAAACATGATATGGTCCGATAATAGTTTGTTTAAGTCAGAGCTTCCTAAATTGTGTACGTACCTATAGGTAACAGTGCAGCAATAAGTCTGAATGTTGTTATTACTTATATACCTACCTACCTAGTTGGCAACAGTGGGCAGGCGCCTTTAAAAACAGATCACCAGTATCGAGGTTTCGATGCTCGTATATCACTGGTTAATGCCAATATTTCTCCCATTTTACATGAACACCAGGCAACTCAAGGGGAAGAAACGTATTAGGTATTAGAATGCCTGTCGAAATGGTTAAGAATAATGTTTTTCATGTAGGGTGATATGAGTAGAAATCACAGAATACTTATTAATATCCTTTTTTAATGGAAGTTATAGGTACAAACTTTTAGGTAAACTTCTTTTAATTTTGGCTTCAGGCACTGTCGGGTCTAAGAAAGAGTGGCTTTGGATCAAGTAGTATCCATGTTTCTATCTTCAGGGTTTGAAGAGGCAGCAGGAGCTGGAGCTGGGGCTGGCCTGGGCTTTGGTTTCGGCTTTATGGCTGGCCTAGAGGGAGGCAGGTAGGGCTGTTGGGACGAAGAGGTGCCTGCGACAATCGGGGCAGAGGGAGGCGGCACAATGGGAACACGCGGTTGGCTCAAAATAGGGATGGTCTTTTGAATGTACTCTCGGTGAGAGCTGAGGGCAGCTATGAGGTTGGCGGCGGCAGATTCTATGCGCTGAGCAGCGCTGCGTGCTAGATTCTGCTCTGATGCGGACTTGTCTGATGGTTTCGTGCTCGGGGCGTAGGATGCTGCCAATCTCATAATGGCTGCCTGATGGGGCCGAAAGACGTAGTCTCTGCAAAACGCCTCCCAATTGGCTACATCACTAGTTCCAGGTGGATTTTCCCATGCTTCAGATTCCGATAAGAGTCCGGACAAGATCGTTCGGTCCAACAACGCCGCGACTCCAACCGGCTCGGACAGTTGCCATCTGGCTAGGAGAGTTGTGAATTTCTTAGTGAGTCGGACTGGAGCTTCGGTAGGCTCAATCCCCAGGGGGAAAATGTTATCGGGGAGAAAGGAGTAAGCTGTATCCCCGCTGCTTGGTCCCGGGGCGCCGTCGGTGGTCATCTCCTCATCTGATTCCCCGCTCAAGACTAATGCCTCCTGTAATTTCTTAATTTTTAACGATGGGGTATTATGAGGGCTGCCAGGAGTAGGCTCATCGTCGGGCCTGGGTTTCTTTCTGGCCTTACCGGGCCCCATGGACGCTTCTGAATGGGCCCTGTAGTCCTTCTCGCGTGGTTCCTTTGGCATGGGGGGCAGGGAAAGGTGTTCTTTGATGTTTGTGGGATGGGGGGTGTGTCTTCCTTTGCGTTTGTATGTCTATCTCCAGGTAAACTTCTTTCAGGTATTTGAAACCAAATTACCTAACAAGGCATAATAGGTATCCTAAGTACCTATCAGAAATCCCAGGAAATAAAGGAAAAAAAAACTTTCAAACTTGAAGAACCACGTTACTTAATGGCGGGATGAGTTGATTTTTTTCGAAACAAAATTTTAGCGACACTTCCGATCTCTGTGGCCACCAGCGAGCGTATGGGTAGGTACCTAGGTACCTACCTATAGCTTATTCTCTACACTTCGTAGGCTAAAAGACTGGCTGCGGACTTCGCGATGGCTGAAAGGCGCCTCGTCGAATTAGGTTAGGTTAGGTTTGTTTGCGAGATTTGCGAGAAAGTTAAGAGGATCTACATTGGACGAAATTGTCTACTAAATCCCCACTTTAAGTCGTAAAACATGAGGAAGCCCCCGACCTCAGAAACTTTTTTACTTTTTATCGATTCAAGTGCCCTTTCTCTGACCCTTTTGCCCACCTTGCCTATAACTTTATCTATGACCAAAACCTTATGCTCCACTTCAGGGCATTCGTTCTGAGCTTTGTTATAATTGTCTACATCTTTATTTAGAGCGAACAACCTTATAGCCTCTCGTGGTACAACATCCTCACTTAGAACCTCCCTAGATTTCACGAGACTAATATCATCTTCGGTCATTGTTCCCGCTGCCAAGTTGTTGAGTGCTCGAATAAACAAAATCTCGTCTTTTTGCCTCATAACCTGGGTCAACTCAAAGTGATCCCAAAGGGGATTTAAATTGTTAGAAAGGCCTGCAAACTGGTGTTTTTGGGGGGGAATTTGAAAACCGGACTGTCCATAACGGGAGGTAGTTGATGTAAATTTCATGTCTCGCCGCAGCCGCAGCCTCCTCCCGCAAAAATTTTATGATTTCTTCATTCTTGCTCCGTTTTGGCCTCGGCTCAAACCTCTTTCTACTTTCTCCCCTTCTTCTCCGGTATCTTACGGGGATGCCGAAGAAGATCATGTCGCTGCTGGTAACGAGTCGAATATTTCTGGGCTCACTTTGACATTAAGCGACAACCTGTCCTCCAGAAAATTAAAATACATTTCGCCGCTTCTACGGAAGTTGAAAACCATCAGGTGACACAAAATGAGCTTCCCAAAGTCCACAAAGTCTTTCTTGGAAAATTCCTTTTTTTTCATGTATTCACCGATTTTTTTATTTGCCGAACTATGAAATTTAGCTAAATCGGCGGGGAGAGCGAATTCCCTGTGTTTCTCCTGCTTCTTTTTTTTTTTTAAGCGTTCCACGACGTTTCCCTGAGATCCTTCCATTCACGGTCCAGCAAATCCCGGAACAGTGACATCTCGTCCATGATGTCTCTGTTCCGGGATTCGGTGGCATTACGAAATTTGCAGGCCCGTAGCTTGGCCAGGTCTTCTCCCATACGCATTAGATTGGATGGCTTTTTGAAATTTTGAGACCAATCTTTACCTATTCCTTTTAAAGCCGAATAATTTTTCACCGAAATTACTTCGTCCATGGTCATGTCGTCTTTTTTAAAATAAAGTCGACAACGAATCAAGAGAAGACCTAGCCTACTGGCTGCCGCTCTCACGAACTCTGTGGCGTGACGAATGTGTAAGTTCTTAAGTAAATATTTCTCCAAGACCTGTATGATTAGATCGTCACCCAATACCGTCAATCGGACATCGTCCCTTAGTCTTCACATG
Organism: Mesopsocus fuscifrons; assembly: GCA_950004255.1. NCBI lineage: Eukaryota > Metazoa > Arthropoda > Insecta > Psocodea > Mesopsocidae > Mesopsocus > Mesopsocus fuscifrons. The sequence continues at coordinate 3,444,891 of OX465381.1, forward strand.
ACGTCTTTCAACTGAGGGGACAATTTCCTTTCGACGGGCACCCAGAGATTTCACATTTCTCACTACCGTGGGTCTTCACATGGCGCTTAATATTTTTTCGGCTGACCTGCTTGTTACAAACAGAACATTCGATCGTTTTTTTGCGTGAACTTGGGAGCGGTGGTACTTCTACTCCGGGATGCAGTCTTCTAATGTGTCGCGAGAGTTTTATCTGCTCTTCGCCACATATCGGGCAGGCTTTCTTTGGTACCCTGGAAACAAAAACAAATAAATTACTAGCTAGCTATGTATGTGGCCCACGTTGGGCGCCAAAA